>KK114811.1:4694-137965 GCA_000611955.2 Stegodyphus mimosarum
TGAAACTTACCTACAATATACAACACATATACAACACATAGTAAAATATGAAATAGCATAAAAAGAAATTACCAGACAATTATGGTAGTATAGAAATCAGCACATGTATAAAATGAACAAATCGAAGGTGTCAAATTGCTATAGGGAAAGTACCTTCAATATGGAATATGATCGCCTCTAGAAGCAATACAGCACATACAGCGATGTGCGATGCTTTCAATTATGCGGTCTGTTAGTTCCATAGAAAGCGAGACCCATTGCTCTTGCAAAGCAGTTGCAAACGTGGCAAGGGTATCAGAGGGCAGATTGAGAGCAGCTAGACGTCTCCCTAAAGCATCCCAAACGTGCTCGATAGGATTCAAGTCCGGAGATCGAGCTGCCCACTCCATGCGCATAATTGTTTCCTGTTGAAGGTAATCATCTACGATGCGAGCCTTGAGTGGTCTTGGTTTGTCGTCCTGTAACAGGAAAGCATCACCTATTGCCCCGGTATATGGGCGCACATAAGCATCAAGCATGTCATCTCTATACACCTGAGCATTCACGTTCCCCTTGGAAAGACATGGAGGTTTGTGCGTCCACCCAAAGAGATGTCACCCCAAACACAGACACTACCTCTTCCGTGTGTATCTCTTTAACGGATGTTTGATGGATGATAGCGGGTTCCAGGTTCTCTCCATATCAAATAACGCCTACTATCGCTTTCTAGACTAAACCTGGACTCATCCGTAAAGGGAACAGCCCTGCGTTGATCAGGCGTCCAATGGACACGTTGTCGTGCCCACTGTAAGCGGTCCCTCCTATGGCGTGACGTGAGAGGCACGCAAATGGCTGGTCGCCTCGCATACAGATCACCTTCGTGAAACCTTCTGCGCACAGTTGACGTTGACACCAACCTTCCGGTGGCCGCAGCAAGGGAGGATCTAAGAAGAGTCGGAGTAGCGGTTCTATTCCTGCATGCACATAATGTCAAATATCGGTCATGGGCTCTCGTCATAGCAGTTGACCGTCCTTGGCTGAAACTCCTAGAAGCCAAATCTGTGGTTTGAAATTGCCTCTAAAGTCTATGAACCACAGAAGGACTCACATTTAGGCATCTTGCCTCTTCTGTTTGCCTTTGTCCTGCCTCTAGTCTCCCAATGGCCCTCCATCGTAGTTCTGCAGGCAAATGATGCCTGGAGGTCATTGTTACGGATTGGCTATGTCAGATTTCTGATGTTACTCTCACAGTGAAATATATGGGCTTGCTCTCAAACATGGACTTTTACGCTCCTCGCAGGTGACGTATTCCGAGTGCTACTGCACTAATGTGCATACTGCAGTTTTACTCAGCTACTCTTACTTGGCAACATATTCAAATTTTACACGGTGTTTGGCTTATTTTTGAGGGAGTTATCGCTATTTTTGGGATTTTCCCTTAATTTATGATAACCAGTATATAAGCGAAATACCATTGACTCATCACGAGATCTCCGAAACTATACACCCGATTGACTTAACATTTTGCATAGATACTCCTTTCACGAAGTAGACGCGCACTGAGAACGGATTTTACGTAAATCTTGTTCAAAATAGATTTTTGTTATGCAACCATCGTTCCCGCCAGTGCAACCATAACAAGCAAGCTGTAGCAACAGTTTTCGAAATAAAGCACTTTTACTCCAACGCGCGAAAAATGATTGCGAAATTAGCGCTTTCAGAGTTCTTAACTAATATTTCGGCTGACTAAAGTTGTACGATGATGGGAAAAGATGAAATGGCTTCCTACGAATATTTAATGTTTGGCAATGCTATTTTTATTTCATCGTAAAATTCATCGAAATTTTTATTAAGAAACTCCAGGATCTGAAAGCGAGCAGCGGTAACAACTTTCGAACTAAAGCAGATTTTCATCTCCAGCTTGCGAAATTGTTGTTGCCACTCGGAAAAATGACGGAGAAAATTATCGTTTTCTCGAGGTTTTAATTAATATCTCTGATTTTAGCTACTTTTTTGAAAAAATGTGGAAATCGACCTTTCCCAGGACTCAGAAAGAATTGTAGAAAGTTTGGTGACGATAGCTATAGTAGTGACTGAGTTATTACGAACAAACAAGTAGACTATCTTCTTTTTATATATAGTGTGCCCAGTAAAGCGGGCGGGTATCAGCTAGTTTCATATATACAGGCTTAACAATATTAATGGCATTACTTGAGAATCTTTGTGTACATTCTTCCAACTGACGCGGCTCAGTTGGAAGCCGTCTGGTCAAGCTGGGCACTGACCAGGCATAGGTTCTTTTGCGCTAGAGAGGTATACAAAAAAATGCCTCAATTATGGCACTCTGCATTACATGTTAATTATTCATATTGCTCCTTATTGCAGTTCCACATTAATTTTGAAGTTTATCACTATGCTGTTAAAATGCTGACCCGTAAGCGAGCGACATTGACTCGTCCACCAAGACCTTTTTGTTTTACCTTCAGTTTTCTATACTTAGAATCATATATACATTTCTATTTATACATACGTAATATACAGAAGCATGATCTTCTACATCCTATGCGTACACTATTTACACCTTAAATATCTTTGATATGATAAATACCTTTCCAAAACATCTTCAGCTGATGAACAATTTTTTTTTACTCCGATTCACTCGATGTAAGAACTGTTTTATTAGCCTTATTTTCGAATTTTTTCTCAGGCCGTTTCATAAATCTCTTTCATATACATTTACAAGTAAGGCTTCGATTTTTTATCACCTTGTAGAGTGATTAGATTATTTCGGAGCAGGAGACACGAAAAATGAGCAACTCCTTCGCCAGGAATCGAACCACGGACCTCTCGGTTACGTGTCGAGTGTGCTGACCACTACACCACCGAGGCATACAAAGAAGGCGGAAGAAATACCTTATAACCTATTGTTAGACTTTTACTCAAGTTATTATTAAAAGTAATTAAAGAATAAA
The DNA here is from genome assembly GCA_000611955.2 of Stegodyphus mimosarum. Classification (NCBI taxonomy): domain Eukaryota; kingdom Metazoa; phylum Arthropoda; class Arachnida; order Araneae; family Eresidae; genus Stegodyphus; species Stegodyphus mimosarum. The sequence goes on from KK114811.1 coordinate 7,646, forward strand.
GTGGGCATGCGAAGAAAGCGTACATCACGTAGGCATGCGAAGAAAGCGGGAGAAATACCTTATATACTCCCTCTTTTACAGGGAGACTGGGGATTAGAGGCCCAAATCGCCAAATCGTGGTGGTGGAAAATCATCATCCATCACCTTTTAGTTCGGGCGCCGCTTGTAGAGTCTTTAGGTTATTTTGAAGCAGGAGAGATGAAAAATGAGCAAAGCCTTCCCCGGGAATCGAACCACGGACCTCTCGGTTATCCGTTGAGTGTGCTGACCACTACACCACCGAGGCATGCAAAGAAGGCGGGAGAAATACCTTATAACCTATTGTTAGACTTTTAACTGAAGTTATTATTAAAAGTAATTAAAGAATAAAGTAAATCTAACTGCGATATATACTGTTTCGAAACAACGTTTTTAACATGTAAACAATAACCAATATTACATTTTATTTAAAGCAATTTCATGCTGCCACAGAGATTACAGATAAGATTCTTTTAATTACCTCTCTTTAAAAGCTTTTTGGAATAAATGTTTAAAAAAATGCTGTTTATGTTCATTTTTAAACCCTTTCAAATTGAACTTCCGGCGATTTAAATTCCCACTTCCGGTTTTCGCGTCTCTATGAAATTCTTAATATTTCAGTTTTTAATTAACTTAAAAATAAAAACAAATCTTTTTTGGAAGTATGCAATCTATCCAATAACTTATTTAAAAATATGTATTTTTGGCCTGTTAAATGGCATTTTAACGTGTTTTTAATAATAGTTTAACTCTGCTTCGTAATATCTAAAAATTACCAATTGAAGCGAGGGATGTTAGGGGGGAAAAAGCGGAATTTCTATTTTAAGATAAATTGAAAATGCGGGAAAATATTTTGACTAATACACAATAAATAAATAAATAAAAATTGAAATGCGATTTCATTGTAATTCTTGAAAAGGTCTTTTCCTTTGTATTGTGTTTTCTATTGCAGCAATAGTGTTTCCTATTGTAGGCCAGGAAGAAAGGGAAAATTTTAGTGAAACAAGTTATACTACCATGCAACTTACCCCCGTCCCCCCAATTAAAGCAATGTGTGTTCTAGAGGATTATCTCACTGAAATCAAAACTTGAAAATAAAGATTTAGTTAAAATAAGGAGAAAAAACGAAAGAAAAGAGGGAGAAAGAAGATTCCTCAAATCATGCATCCATGACAGAAAAAACTGTAATCTGGGGGGAAATTCAGATTACACTCTAACACTGCGAGAACTAAACGTTAAAGTTTCAAGAAGTTTAAAAATAATTTAAATTAAAAAAATGAAAATGGAAAGTTTTTAAAGGATTGCAAACTACAACAAATTATTTGTATTCTAGTTTCTGTTTAACGCTTAAGACACTATTATGCTAAATTGTTTTGATTAGTTTACTGTGTAGCTGGAAAACAAACACATTAATGTAAAACTGAAATTAAGTAAAAAAGTAGCCTAAAACTGCCTCAGATTTTAAACAAAATTCAGTGTATGTTCTAGTATAGGTTCCTCCTCTTCAGGAGAAAAAAAATATTGTACTGAATTTTGGGACATGTTTCTTTTTTTTTTTCTATTCTTTCTTGTCGGCCCTAGTACATAATTGTTACTATTGATATAATGCAGCGTCTTTAATTTGTGAAACCTGAATTAAGCACTTATTTCTTCCCTTCTACTCGTAAAAGCTGCAATATGAAAATTTCAGTTTACAGTTTAATACTTCGAAGAATCTAGCATTCGGATTTCAAAAATTAAAACAGTATTTAAAAATTAAAAAGAAGCTTTTAAAAATTACAATCTAACCTTTAAGTTTTTTTAGTTTGAAGTGCATTCCAGTCAGAAGTTCAAGGGCAAATATTTCAATTAGCCTATTAGTTTAAAAAGTACAACGTAAATTATCACAGAATGGAGAAGTATGTTCTCATTTAATAAAGAAAAGCTTTAATTATGCAAGATGTACTTATGCCTTTATTACACTTGATCACTTTTAGTAATTAGCTTGCACCAAATTTTTCCCTGAAGTGATAATTTTTCTATTTCAGAAGGAGTCGAAATATTCGAAATGAAAACTATAAACAACAAAGAAATTCCTACTTAAATAAAGTAGCGTGGCAGTTTTAATAAAACTCGCTTTTTTTGAAGAAATAATAAAAATAAATTAAAAGTTGAATTGTTTGTTTGCTTTTATTTTTTACCAATTGTTATAACTTCAAAAAAATTCATAACTGTATACAGATTAATACTTTTGCATTAGACTATTACATCTAAAGTTATCTTAAAAAATGGGGATGCTTAATACTTTTGACCAATGTTGTACGTCCGACAAATATGCAAAGGAAGAAGTCGATTGCACTGCATTCATCTCTGAAGCAACATCACTTCACTGCATTCATCTCTGAAGCTTATTTATTTAATTTTTTTGTATAAATACAAACCTTTTATCATTTATAATGTAATTTATATATATAAATTTCATTTATTTGATGGGCTTATTACATACATTTTTAAATATATGAAAATCACTGGAAAGTATTTATTCATTATCTTTAGCAAATAGAGCTAAATGAATTAGTTTTAAAGAAATGGGAGAACCTGTCGCTGATGCGTTTTTAAAATTTTCCTTTGTTAAAGAATTCAATCATAGAAGTAGTTTATTAGTTTATTTCTCATGTTCTATTTAAGTGTGAGTGCATTTATCATTTCATAAAATGTTTCCAGAAAATACTCAATTCTGGATGTTTTTTAGTTTATGCACTAAAAAGGAGTCATTAAATGACTCTCTATCGATGTCTTCATAGCTAATTTCCCCAATCAGATTTTGGAAAATTTAAAGCAAATGATATTATAATCTATGAATGTCTAATATGCACATTCAAAAATTCTATATCTTTAAAATTTTTAGCAGATCTTTGAAATTTGTTCATTTAAAACCTTGGTAAAAACTCAAGTGAATAAGTACTCAATCTTTAATTGTGCTAATATCATTTTCTGAAATTTCGCTTTTATCTACTTTCATTTACATTCTTAGAAGATTCCATTTTCGGCTTTACATTTTCTATTCCTAAAAACTGAACACGGTTGGCTGGATTTATGTCTTCAATTGATTAATACCTAACAGTTAAATTTTTCATAAAACATTTCAAAAAACAAGAAGACAAAACGTGTATATGTTAATTAAAAGATTTTAAAAGCAGTTAAAATTGATATATCTCATTAAATACCATCTTTTACTGTATTCAAGGTGAGGTATAAATTTATATGTAGCATTTCTATGCATATACTATTATATGTTATATATGCCGACAGTGAATCTTGACGGAGATTTGGATCCATAGCTGTATTCATGACGAAATAAGCTTCATTTCGTTGATCAGGTCACATTTCTAAAATGCAATGTATTAGTTCACTAAAAATATCAACTTGATTCTCGACGTACGGCTTAACAACTAAAATTTTGATATTTGGTACATCATGTTAAAAATACAGTTTTCATCGAATTAACTGTGATATATTGCGCATTAGTCAACAAGTTAAGACAACATACTCCACCTAACACAACTTACTCGTACGGTTTTATGAATTATTTACGGAGCAAAGAGAAATGTGAGCAACGCTCTATCACTATGATGTTCCCCAGACTTATCCATTCGCGATTTGTGGGGAAATTTAAATTAAAACGTATGCGTCAATGACCCATATACTCTAGATAAACTTGAGAAAAATATCACGAACATTATCCGCAATATCATTGTTGAAGATCTGTAAGCAATATCAGTCATAGCCGTAAGCTGAGACCAGAAAGATCTTCTGTACCTGGTGAGTAAATGAATGAAAACAACACATTTCCTCATTTATATTGTTATCCTATCTTCAGAGGTGGGATGCAGTTTCGTGGTTAATCGTGTAAAGAGAATGTGCATATGAAATGTTTAATCAACGAAACACACTTTTAGCGAAATTAAAGAATTCACTTTATTTCAATATACAACTCCTATGCAATTAAATTAATGACACACAAATAATAATAATAATAATAATAGTAATTAGAAAAGTAATAGTTCTTCATATATGTACACACATACGTCCTTTTTTAATTTTAAGTAACACTTTCATCAATCGATATGTGAAACAGCGAGTTGACATTTATATCTAAGATAGTAAAAAAATATGAAAAAGCTGTCAAACGTATCGATTAAATCCAAGGTCTGCTGTTCCCGACACTCATTATTCGAAGACATATACTTGAATAAAAACAATAACAATAAAACAGGACGGTATTGGTAATAGGCCTACTTTATTCTCTCATCCTTTCTGCATACAGACTTTTAAAAACTCGGAAAATTCAAGCTAAACGAGAGCCTTTTTGGTTCCATTGGTCCACAAAATGGTAACGATTTAGTTTTCAGCACATAAAAAACAACAACGCTCAGAATGAACACTGGACTTCTGTAAGTTTCCTTCTTTCATAAGTTTTATTCCTGATGGTGCATATGAAAGAAGATCAACGTAGAATACAAATAAAGTCTAAAATTGCATATATATTCATTTTTAGACAGAGAAGCTCCATATTAAACTTTTAACAGCCAAATCATTCATTCACAAACGCACTTTCCCCGTCTTCCAATGATTGTCATTTTTTCGAGCCGAAACATATATTGAACATACATTGAATAGCCGAACATATATTGAATACCAAATAAATTAAGAAGAATCTTTCATCAAGATTCTGTTCGAATCTTCCACGAAAGACTTAAAAATATACTTCTTTGGGCCAATGAAACCAAAGTAACGTTCAAAAGTATAATTAGATATCCTGACTTAGTTGGAAATAATGACATTTTTATCTTTTCTAAAATTTTAAAGCGAGATATAGTATTTTTTATGATTCTTTCTTTCTTTCAAGATAAAACTGGAAGTTCATTTATGCACACATTGAAAATGGAGTATTAAGAAGTAATACTTCAGTCAATGATACATATTACTCGTAAAATGAGCGTGAACATATTTTTCTTCCGCTTAAAAATTTGTGGATGAAATCAGAATGATTAAGTGTGCAATAAACTGAAATAATTAGTTAAGATTACTTGAAAAAATAGCATTAAATGCTTTGCTTAGTTTACGTGGTTTTGCAGAATCCATTAACTGGAAAACGCTTCTTAAAAATAAATATCACTTAACTCTCATCTGTTTCCCAAGCGTATGAATGGTTCCTGTCGTTTGTAGCGTTACATTCCCATTTACAAATTATCGCCTACTTCCATTTTCACATTACTATTTAAAACATTAAAGCTTAGTTTATATTTAATTCCTTTTATACAGTAGTTCTGAATTCACCACTGTATTATTAACTTCTATTTGTTAAAAAATACAACATAAAAATTACTGGGATAAATCCAGCTTTATTTCATGTATTATTTCCAAGTAAAGCCATCGGACATCTTTGGCAAATTCACATTAAATACCACAACATTTACAGCAAACGGGTATGGCACCTTTGTTTTGCCTAGTAGTGACCAAAACCAAATCTAATAACCAGAATCAAAAACTAGCACACACATATACACAAAATATTCAGACAAGGACACTGGCACCAAAGCAAAATAAGCAAGAACATTTGCGACTTTACGTAATTTTCACTTCACTCTTATAAATTAACGCAAATGACGCATTAAAAACTTCCATAAATGATATGCCTCATAAAAATTACAGCACCAATCTTAAGTCATTTAATAACCTTTCAATGACAAAGAAAGTGAAAAGAGTATTCAACAAGACACTTATACATCACAGAAATAAAGTCTGTACATGGAATTAGCTTTAATAATTCCATTTAGACATAACCTATTAAACATGCTACTTTAACTGCCGTTTAGATGATTCATTTTTTACTGGCAAAGAACATAAACTATAAATAAAGACAAAACATTTGACTATCAGCAGAGCTTGAAACTAGCCACTGCACGCCCGGAATGCGCATAACTTTCAGAGTGAAAGTGATGTTCCTGGCCTGTAACATTTTGATTAAATATTAGCATTACTTCTTATTATTTTGAAACATTATCAGAAATTATATCCGCCACACCAAAGAATTTGCACAGCTACTGTAAGTAAGAAGTCAAGCGTATTTGCCAAATGAAGTGGTTGACAGGTGAGAGAATATATGGAATGTTTCATTATAGTATAGTTCTCTCATGGTTCTGCGGTTATTATAAATTGTTCTGGATTTAGCCTTGGCAGTTTCAGTGTCATCATGGACCATACAAAAAGGTAATGGATACATGATGGGATGCATGATGAATACTGATGAAGCACCGAGAACAGCGCAGGAACTAAGAAAAAAGGTTCGCCAACAACAATAATCAGTTTTAATTTCATCATTTGTTGACGACGTCGAATTCCGAAGATGAAGGATTTATTTGCTTCATCCGTTATCTCCGGCTCCTGAAAAAACTATTGTTCATTTTGAGCATAAGGGGAGCTTGTGGTTTGCACTTCTGAGGATCGCATCTCATGATGCCTCCGTCTTGGCACATACAGTGGAGGCAAGGCCCACTTGCTGATGTCACAGTGGATCCAACTTCGTAAAATGTGCCATTCACTTGGCAACCTAAAAGAAAACAAAAACAAAATATTAATTCTAAATTTAACTAAATGATTATTGTAATTATTTTATTTGTAGCAAAATATTGTTTACTACTGTCACAGAAGCAGTCATTTTAAGGTTTTCCCTTTGTGTTATTTATTATGGTTTCTAAGATTCGTGATTTCTAAGATTTGTGTTTCCTCTTCTGCTTAAGATGCATTTGTGAGTTTTAAGTTTAAGAATGCAGCTACGCAAAATGACGAGTTCACTTGCACAAGATGTTTTAAGTAAGATAATCATACTACAGTTCTTCATATACAACACGCTGGAGTTATCCTGAATAGGATGGTGATATGCCTGAACATTCTTCTTTATATTTTGTAGAAGAATGCTTCGAACGTCTGCGCTTTCAAGAAACTATTTCATATGTAGACCAATATGCACATAATTCGGTTTTAATAATTAACTTCAGTTCTAGAATAATTTTTAAAAAATTTTAACTGAAAGAGTACACATTTTACACCTCTTTGAAGCCTTGAATAATTTTGGTTAAGACAATTGTTTTACGTAACATATAAGTTCAAGCATATCATCATTAGTGTTTTTTATATATCTGCAGTTAACTGCGTTAATTGTAGAATTTTCACTTGTATTTTAAAGCTTGCCCTAAGACTCATTAAAAGGCATATTAATTTTGATTGATATTTAAGTATTTAGGTTGAAACTGAACTAAAAATAACGTAAAGCAACAGTTCTTATTAACTTTTTCATTGAAAGCAAATTGTTTTCGAATGATGTGAATTTAATGAAAGTACCCAGCTGCAGTAAACTTGCAGTCACAATTCAGATTTAATATTACATAAATTCTAACTCGAAATATTTCTAAAATTTTAAAGCCAAAAAAACTTAATTTAAAAATTTAAAAAAACATTATTCAAGTTACAAAGGTTGCTAAACATATGACAAAACTATTTAAAGTGCTTAGAAAATCAAGTGATTTTCTAGCTTCGAAAACTTAAAATAATTCTACAAGTGGTGACCGAACTAAAATGCGTTGTATAATAATTAGGCGATTGAGAATTTGGGACTGAGTCCCTGCCTCTCCACTTCCCCTTTAAGAGATTAAGAATGCAAGAAATTTTTCTCTTTCCTTGCCGGACGCTATGACACGTCTGTCTAGCAATCGAAAGGTCCATAGTTCGAATCGCGGCGGTAGCACTGCGCAGTTTCAAGTATCCTTCTACGAAATATATAGTTAATAACTCTGCAAGTGGCCCCCGAATTAAAGAAAAATGGTGGAAAGTTATTCGTCATCGCCTGGATTCGCTTATTGTGTATATACTCGTTAAGTGGGACAGGGAGAATGTAAGGTTTTTTCTCCCTCATTACGCGTGCCTCCGTGGCATGCGGCTAGCAGCCGGGAGGTAAAGAGTTCAAACAATGGGAAGGCATTGCTCATTTTTCATGTATTCTTCTCCAAAGATAATACCTAATGGTTCTACAGAATTTGTAGAATGGTGGCATAATAATTTTAAATAACTACAAAGAGATGAAAATGATTTACATTCAGAATGAATGGATGCTATTTATTATTAAAAAAGTTCTATATCGCCTGCCCCAGTATGGTTAAACAAATCTGTTATGACTGCAAAAAGAATTTATAATTTTCTGTGAAACTTAAAATTCCAAGGTCAGGGAGCCAGGACTGAATATTTTTAAAGCAATAAAACGAATTATCAGAGTTAATAGTTTTAAGTTGCATTTTATTATGATAAAGGAATAGTTTGTAGATGGTCTTTCATATAATTTCAGACAGTATGTCACGAACTTCTATGTTCGAAAGGCTTGTTTGTTGGCCAGTTTTTGTTTGAAATGAAAAAAAAATATTAACTAGCCAGTAACATGAATGGGATTGCAAATGCACTTTCTTCAACACTATTGACATTGCTTGAAGCACTGGGAAAATGTCTCAGTGCTTCAAGCAGTGTCATCAATGCTTCAAGAAATCTTTTCATGTCTGTCATAGATTGGATAGTCGTTATTTTGGATAGCTTAAGTTGTATGAAAATTTGGACCTCAAAAACGTCTTCATAAGAAGCAGCAGCTGGATCGCAAAAAGAGAAAATTGGCAAATAAGATGATTGCGGCACTCAGGCTTATTTAATGGAACTCTGTTTCTTTAAACTATGACGCCACACAAAATGGCTGAAAGATGCTTTAATTTTATTTACTGTGTAAGATCTGATAGATTTTTCCATATGATACCACTTCATACAATACAAGCTATTGCCGTGTAGTAACAGCCTAAACTCAATTGTTGAAACATTCATGCTCGCGACAAATGAATGCAAAAATATGAATGCAAAAACATTCATAACAGAGAAGTATATGTTCCATCTCACCTGAAGAATGCAAAGTTTTGCTTCCAAAAACTTTGCAGCGTGAAATAATAAAATTTGAGAATTAAATATAAAGTAAAGTGATATATGTGACACATAATTTTCCAGAGTTGCAAGAACTCTTTTACAGTTTATTGTAATAATTAGCTTCGGCGACGAATCGATCTTCAGATAAGGCAACAACCAGACAGAATCAATTTGCAAACCTATTATAAATCGTTCTTCTACGTTATAATCCCGACTATATTTCATATAACATAGAAACAGGTATGATAAAATTACAAAATTCGAATAAAAGCGCATATCAAGGGAACTTCTAATTAATAATGTGAATAATAAATTTGACAGCTTAATTCGATGCTTCAATTCGAGCTTAATTTAGCCTTAATAGGATTGAAGTCTTTTTAAAAACTGAATTGTAGAAGTTAAATTTTATTTATACGTTGCGGAACCAAACACCTCTTGTAAATAAATTAAAGAAGGCTCAGTTATTCTCTTAAAATAACAAGTCTTCAAGTCAGCTGTAAAATCAGTATTGTGTAATAAACGAAAAGAAAAAATCCAGGAAAACCTATAAAAGTCCTTTTGAACATAATGTCTGAGAAAAATTCAAAGTTTCCTTTTACCTATACATTATTTCCAAAGATAAATGTTATGCATAAATACAGACAGAACGCGCTACAATAGAAGAAATTAAAGAAAGAATATAGTTAAAATATATATTAAGAGGGTCAGTAATGGTCAGTAATTCAGCTGACATTTCAAGACTGATACTGAATAGATTCTTGGCGGAAAGAGGCCTAGAGAAGTATTATATCGAAACTGACTTAGAGCAAAATGCTGAGAGATGATTGAAACAGAATTAAATGTCATGGCTCAGCCAAGCCAGGAAAGCAACAGGGCAAGACATAATTACACGCCAGCTTAGGATAAAAATAATGAAGACGCTGAGGCATAATTATTACTTAGCAAATTAATTAATTCAAACCACAAGGGTAACTACTGAAATAAATGTAAAACATTAACTAAATAAAATGGATTTATCTTCACTTAATTCAGTCAACTCAAAGCCGTATATACCTTTAACTTCCATAGCAGGTCTTATCTCTCTTTTCTCGATTCTTCTTTGGATTATGATTGGCTGAACACCTTTCCTTCTGCTGAGACTGCTGATATTCCTTGATGTCATATAGACAGCTAGAAAATGTTAAAAAAATTCTATTTAGAAGAAAAATTGCCGCATTTTACTGCAGTAAAACGAACGATCCAGACTTTTCACTACATGAGCTTCGCAACTAAATACAATAACGTAAAGTAAATGAAAAAAAAGCAAAATTTTAGTAGCAAGAGTACTGATTATAAACTTACGGCAATCATATCTTGGACAACAGTATCCAGCAATCATTGTTCTGTGGCAGTTGGGTGCTGGTGGAGGACAAGACTGCTGCAAGCAAATAATATCTCCTCTGAAGCAGAAGCAGAATTCACAAGGATCAGCACGAGGAATCTGTTCTGCTGATTCGTAGATCCTTCCTTCAAATATGCAGGCTAAATTGAAAGATAAACAGATTAGTTTTTATAGTTATATGCTGTTTGTATAATTTAGCAGAAAATATGGCTTATTCAGAATTATATGACTGACTTTTTTCATTTTGGAATTATGTAAATAATAGACTGTATAATGAGAATTATAGAAGAATTGAGAATTTAACTCCTAAGGATAAGCCCTTAAAATAAATTCATTTTAGCTAAACATTATGAGTAAGAACCAGAAACTGCTATTTTGTCGAAGTTTTAATTAATATGTGCATTATTAGTTTAGTAAATGAAATTAATATGTTTGTATTACGAAATGCAAGTAATAACCATGTGTTAGTTACCATTTTAATTTGCAAAGTTTATCACATAAAGGCATTTCACGTGCTTGCATAACCCACCACAACTTGTGGCAATGAAACTTAAAATCACTATCAATGAAATTAAAACTAAAGCTAGTACTCAAAGATTACACAAATGATTTAACGCGAAATTGGTTCAAACTTCTCACTGGCGTAATAATTTAAATGTCGCAACGCATAATGCAAAATCGAAAACTGCAGTCTCATCTCAGCTAACGAGACCTATGTAACATGGCCTCTAGAGTCACACTCTAGTCACACTCTGACTTACTCTCTCTTTGTATTAGAGTATTTTACAAAATATTATATACTTTATACTACAGAAAATTATTTCAAGATCAGACATAAGACCCACAAATTTACAAAATAACAAAACTTCATAAAATAATTAGTGTCGCATTACGGGGAAGGCAACGCTATTATAATCTGAAAATAGCCTTTAAGAAATTACGAATTTATTTATGTTAGAACACTGTTTTATCAACAATGCAAATTAAGGAATAAATGAAGATAATTTGTAAAAAAGATTAATTCAACTGTTTTATTAAATATACATAGAGTTAATTTCCTGTTCTGCAACAATTCCATATAAAATAATACTGAAGGCGATAGACCACTCTTGAAACAACATAGTTTTGACATGGGTAGTAATATTTTTACCACAGAGTGTAATGTCATTACTTTTCGTCTCATAAAGTCGTAGTTTTCTGTTGTAGTTTCTAGTTACATTAAATAAAAAAGCTAAGAAAAAAACATAAACCCGCATGAGAATTTTAAGTACAGTAAATGTTTTTAACACAGCTTAGATTAATAAACACTGCAGCGAATTAGAAATCAGAAACGAAAGCAAACTAAAATATATTAGTAGTTTTTCCTAGGCAGTATCATTTTCAAATAATATTTGGATATAATGTTTTAATTTATTCGGTTTTAAATTATATATTCGAAATAGTTTCAGTTCTCACTCTTGCAAGTAAAGTAAATGCGCTATTTATTTTCTACACCTAAATTTTATGCAGCCTCACTGCCTAAATTTAAATTCATTAATTAATTTATCAATTAGAAATAAAGATAAATATAAAATAAAATTTGTTTACTTACATCCCTCATCTAGTAAGAAATCATCATCTGGTTCCGGAACTAAATGGGGGAAAAATTTAAAGTTATAAAACGCAATGTATTGAAATTCTCAAGGTTTTTTGCTAAAATTATGAGTTACAAGAAAATTATAAGCAACTCTAAATACACAAAATACTGTAATAAAATATTATGTTTAAATCACATAAAATAAATATAGGATGAAAAAATGGCAACATATAAGTTCGCGAAAGCATTGATAGGAATTAAATTCACCTTATTATTCATAAGTATAATACAGGGTGTTTATAAAGTCCGGGACCCATTTTGATGTTTAATAACTCATTAAATAATGAAGATATAAGCAAACTTATGGCATTTATTGATGGAATAACTTATATATTTTCCTTTTCAAGTTTGAATACTTTACTTTTGTAAATATCGTCTGCGCGTGTGGTTAATTTCAGATAATTTCATTTTCCAGTCTAAAGATCTGTACTTTTCTAAATATCGTCTGCTTATTAATTGTATTTTTCTCTCTTTTATCTTGGCAACTATTGCAATGTTATGTTTATTTTTGATGCACAAGGGGATTCTCCAAAGGTTAATGTGTTGTGTGGACTAATGCACAACCGAGTCATTGCGCCTTTCTTTTTTACAGAAAAGACGGTCTCATCAGTCGTATACTTAGACATGTTTGAAAACTTCGCATTTCCACAACTTGAAGAGCTTCAGCCACATGTCTTTTTGAACAAGATGGTGCACCACCTCATTGGGGTACCATTGTTCGTAGTTCTTTGAATGACCATTTTACAGGAAGATGAATTGGGCGAGAAGGTCCAATTCCTTGGACCCCCAAATCACCTGATATAACGCCGCTGGACGTTTTCCTTTGGGGATTTGTAAAGGACAACGTTTACATGAGGAGAGTGTCGAACATTGATGACCTAAAAGCCAGAATTACAACCGCAATAACCTCTGTGGATGCCGACATGCTTGCCGGTACCTGGCGTGAAATTGAATATCGATTTGATATTCTCCGTGCGAACACAAGTGGAAGTTCATTGACAAGGGGCATGAAACGTTTTGAGTCTATCTAACCATTTATGTTATTAATTTTAATGTATCTTTATTATTTTACGAGTTATTAAATATCAAAATGGGTCCGGGACTTTATAAACACCCTGTATATCAAATCAGGAAGTTTATACATTGTACATATATGTCTGAGAAACGTACATACTTTCTAACTAATTAATTTTTACAATGTGTTTTACTATTTTTGATTAAATCCATGGAATTCATTTTTATTAAAGTTATTGAAAGCAAGGTGATATTTATAATTAATATGCAATATTATTTGTTAATTGTATTCAATATCACATTTTTTTTAACATCAGCTTTGCTGTTAAAACTGAAACATCCTTAGCTGCTTTTGAAAAATAGCAAAATGGACAAGTCTGTGTTGAAATCAGTTTACTTCTGTTGAGGCTAGAAGATTTGAAGCAATTTGAAATAGTTAGGTGATACTGATACATCATCTGAGACAGAGCGATAAAATTTAGGTTTCAGTTTCAAGGAAGAATATTTAGGTTCATTGGGGTTTCACTATTCATAAGATTAATATCTATTCTGGGAATTACATCTATCCTTTTGGAAACAAATTATTTATTTCCTATGAAAATTGCATAAGTAAGTTAACAGTAGGTACTTGTGAAGAATAGTTTTGGATCATTATCAAACAAGAAGTTCAACTCATTTTCGGATAATTATTGAGCTTATTCCATGGCGACAACCTTACATTTTAAAAATAAATTCATAAGAAATGTTTTAAAATCTTGATTCATTCACAGCGTATTGTAACAGCTTTAGATATTGTTGCAATAATAATCTTGTACTTTTGAAATAGTTGAATTTGAAATATATCTGTTAATAAATGGCAATGTTTGAAACGCCAACACGAGAGCTGCGTGCGGTTCTCGCACGAAGTAAGATAATGATTTTTAATTTAAAAAGAGATAGAATACGTTTTGGCTGTTAATTTTTGATGTTACCTTTTCTTCGACTTATATGTTGCAGTTATGAAATTGATCTATTAAATAAAGTTTGCTGTGTTCCAATGGAGTTTGCTTTAATTACGAAACAAGCATTACAGTCTTAATTATTTTTGGAGGCACCGACGAGATAGAATAATCGTGCGTGCTTTTGAAATGAAAGCACATCTCCTGGAAAGCAAGGTATAGCATTTCTTTATTCCCAATTTCAAACGATATTATAAAGTTATTTGAACGAATTTTGATTTTAAACACTGCAGAAAAGCATACGAAAATGTGTTTTGCATCGTTGCAAATTTTAGTATAACTGTGCAAAAGTTTTCTGTGTTCTAAACTCAGTTTACTATTCCTTACTTAGTTTGAAGTGTCCATCATTGGACTTAGTTTGAAGTGTCCATCATTGGACTTAGTTTGAAGTGTCCATCATTGGACTTAGTTTGAAGTGTCCATCATTGGACTTAGTTTGAAGTGTCCATCATTGGACTTCGATAGTTTGAAGTGTTCATCATTGAACTTTAATACTCAAGTTTATCTTGCATTTTTACATATATATTTGAGTCGTAAATTATTGTATGTTATTTTATGGTGCATCACTGCATATCAACTGATGGTAACAGTCATAGGTTGTTCGGAATAAATGTGGTATTGCTTATTCTGAGCATTTAAACAAGTGCATTTAATTCCTTGTTGCCAGAGCACTTTATTTATTTATTGCAATTAAGTTGAGCTATTTTGAGGAAGCGTAAAGAACAGGGTGTTCGTAAACTTAAGAAGTAGAAAAAAATGTCTTTCTTAGGAAGAGCTCGTAAGGAGGATTTGCAGAATCTCGCAACTGAACTAGGTGTTCAGGTGACTGCTGATTTGAAAATAGTTGATCTGAAACAGAAAATTATTGAGAGCAGAGATTATGACGAAGTATTCGTCAAAGAAGTCTTAAACACGATAATAGAGGACCGAAAAGAGAGGGAAGAAAGAGAGGAACGTAGGAGACAGGAAGAGGAACGTAGGAGACAGGAAGAAGAACGTAGGAGACAGGAAGAGGAACGTAGGAGACAGGAAGTAGAGGAACGTAGAAGACAGGAAGAAGTAGAGGAACGTAGGAGACAGGAAGAAGTACAGGAACGTAGGAGACAGGAAGAAGTAGAGGAACGTAGGAGACAGGAAGAAGTAGAGGAACGAAGAAGGAAAGAACAATATGATTTAGAGAGATTAAAACTTGAAGCTGAGATAAAGTCTCAAACCACCGGACAGGTCCGGGCGAAAACGGAATTGCGACATCTGATGCAGAAATTTGACGACAAAGAAGGAGATATCAGTCTATATTTATCACTGTTTGAAAGGCAAGCAGAATGGGCTCAAATTGATAAAGAAGAATTTGTATCTCATTTGCTAGGACTACTTCCTTACGAAGTAACACAAATAATAGCTAGAGAACCCTCTGATAAAGCTAAAGATTATGAACATGTGAAGACTTTATTGCTAAAGCGTTTTAAATTAAGTCCTGAAAGGTTTAGGCAGAAATTCATGAAGCATCAAAAAAGTACCGAATCAACATGGGTGGATTTCAGCTATGAATTAGAAAATTATTGCAAGGAATGGGTAACTGGTTTGGGAGTTGAGAGTTTTGAACAGTTGTTGGACTTGATGGTGATTGATCAGCTTAAGCGTCGAGTCCCTCCTGAAATTCGAGATCATTTTCTTGACGAATGGGTAGAAATGATTTCGTCCAAGAAATTAGCCGAAAAACTTGATGCCTACGAAAACGTCCGTGGAAACTTCCAAAAAAATCTTGCAGCCGATCGGCGGAAAGGGAAATACAATCCAAAAACTCAAAGTAAAACAAATTCCGATGATAAAAATAATGCTGAAAATAAATGGCCTTCAAAGTTTAATTCGGGAAGCAAGATCTATCAACCTAGTAGTCCACGTCCAGATGATAAATATGAAAAACGAAAGTCACTGCAATGTTACCACTGTGGGTCCTATCAGCATCTAAGACCTCAGTGTCCAAAACTTAAGAATAGTACTGAATCTTCTGCTAATCTAAACAGAATTAGTTCAAGACCGGACGATGAATTTCTGTTACCTTATACTAGTATTGGATACGTAAATGGCTACAAAATTCCTATATTAAGAGATTCAGGTGCTAGTATTGATATAGTTTGTCGTAAATACATCACGCCAGAAATGCTGACAGGTGAAAAAGTGTGGGTGCAACAACCATTAGATTTAAATCCAACCTGTTTACCCTTGGCTGAAGTCGAACTAAACTGCGATCTCGGACATGTAATAACCAAGGCTGCCATTATTGGAAACGAACTCGACAAAGGAAGGTATTTATTAGGCAACCGAACTGCTGCACTACTGAATGAAAAAAAAGAACCTGAAAATCACTCTCACCAGGTTAATACAGTGACTACTAGAGCTCAAACGAAAAGAGATGCGGAACAAGTTTTTGAAAAATATGGCCGGCTTCTAAGATGCGATGTCAAATACGGAATGTATGGAACATCAGGAAGAAGAGGTTCTGGAAGGACTGGCATGGCATATGCATTTGTTGATTATGATGATAGACGAGATGCAGAGGATGCCATAAAGTATGAAAATGGACGAGAAATTCGAGGCCAGAGCATTGTTGGGGAATGGGCTAGAGGGCCATCCTATCGCTCAGGGGGTGGTTCTAAATATCAGCGAAGTTCAAGTTATAGAAGAGAGAGTTATGGACGATCATCACGTCAGAATAGTGAAGAATGTTATCGCTGTAGACGGACAGGACATTGGGCTCGTGATTGTCCTGAACTTGAAAGAGATAGATACTATCCTCGTTCTAGACATCGTTCTCGTACAAGGTCTAGGTCAAGATTACACCGTCACAAGAGGAGTATCTCACATAGTCGATCTAGGAGCCATGATCGTCACAGAAGGAGTTCTTCTGGCTATCGCCATAAAAGTAGAAGTGTAAGCAGAGATAAAAGAGTAAAGGCGAGGTCACCCAGCCGATCTGTAACACCATCCAAGTTAGTTTTCCGTTCACGATCAAGGTCGCATGGAAAAAGTCGAAGAAAATATGAAAAGTCATCTAAAAAGTCGCGTTCAAGAACTTTTCCCTTCGGAAAAGTTTCTCCGTTGGGGGAGAGATTGTAACAGCTTTAGATATTGTTGCAATAATAATCTTAAACTTTTGAAATAGTTGAATTTGAAATCTATATGTTAATAAATGGCAATGTTTGAAACGCCAACACGAGAGCTGCGTGCGGTTCTCGCACGAAGTAAGAAAATCATTTTTAATTTAAAAAGAGATAGAATACGTTTTGGCTGTTAATTTTTGATGTTACCTTTTCTTCGACTTATATGTTGCAGTTATGAAATTGATCTATTAAATAAAGTTTGCTGTGTTCCAATGGAGTTTGCTTTAATTACGAAACAAGCATTACAGTATCATTCTATCCTTATTCCTTATTTCATTTTTAATCAAACATCTAAATCTTTTTCAAGTATGAACTTTTTTTAGAAGTTTGAAACCCTTAAATATTTGCAAATGATTAACTATTTAAATAATTTCCAAAAATTAAGAACTGTTTTTGCCAACTCTTAATAACTGTTTCTTACTGCTTTCCTAGATGTAAACTCGGTTTAAGACTTTTCGGCTTATGTAAAATTCTTTCCGCTATTTTAAAATAATATTTTACAGCAGGAAAATAAAATTTAAACGCAAGAGTTCGCACAGTTATCTCGTTTAAAAAATTGCATTTTTGAAATAATTTTCTTTCATTGAAGAGCACAGATTTGTGGAGCATACCTGTGGAATATACAAGCTCATCAGTAACCTCAGCAGAATCGCCGAAGGGCAGTCGTTTCCTCATTTCTATTCCTGAAATTTTAGAATAGAATTTTTAAATCTCGATTACTTCCTGATTAGGAAGCTTTATTAAAACTGTACTTCTAAAATGCAATCAAATATCAATCTAGATCACTTTTGTATGTTGATTTAAGAGCAAACGTAATTAAAAAATGGAGTGCAAGTAATTTTCTTGATAGTTTCGAAACGCTTTCTTCGTTCGCTGTTACATTTATAGCCTGCATATACCATATTTCAGAAGATATTACAGACATTATTTACTACTAAAATGTTTATTTCGTTTCAGATGAATCATCAAGGTCCAAGGAAGAAACATTATTTTTTTTTATTTTGTATTGCTCAGCTATATCATGGTTATATAATTGATTAGTACAAAAGAGAAATTTACGATTCATAGGTAGTCATTCATTTTCTGAATTATTTTTATTGTTTTTTCCTTTCCCACTGAAAGAAAAAGAAAATGATATTACCATATAAACCAAATATTTTTTAAGGACGGGAATTAAAATCAGAAAATCAATAATGGATGCACTTAATTAGTGTATTGGGAAATTTTACAGGCACCTATGTAATTCCACAAAAAGTTTATTTAATAGAAATGGTAAAATTCTATTACAAGAAGTGTTATAATTCATCATATACTATAATTTGTGCCTAACTAATTCACTGTAGAATAAAAAATTTAGTATAAAAAGCAACAGAATGCCCGCATTATTTTAGGTTTTTAAAGCTAGTATGTTATGCGTAGATATAAACTTGAGAAAGATTTGTGAAATTATATTCATCAAGGAAAGGTTTATCATAAGTATGTTTAAAATTTAATATATGGCCACTTTTGTCGCTTACATTTATATGGGGTTCTGAAATGTATGAAGAGTCATCTTCCAATTAATGGATAAACAGATCCTGTCTAAAAACAGTAGCTGTCTTTTTTATCTAGTATAATAATGTAATTTAACTGAATGTAGGAATTTAAAAACATTGCCTTAAAATAAATTTCTTAATCTTAAAAATACATTAAATGTTCAGTCGGCACACTGAAAATACAACAATAATGTAAACAAAAACAAACAGCAGGTGCACTTGCTGAACTGAGACAGAAACATTAAAACACAGACAGAAGAGGTTGCGCGCACGAGACAGAGAAATAATTTTGAATGCTGATTTAGGTAATGTGATGCATTTATTGGCTCCAGGAAATAAATAACTTTAAAATACAGGTAAATAGTAGTAATATTTTTTTCTTTTAATTATGATATATGTACTCTTTTCTTTCATTTTTTACTGTCCTTGGATAAATCATGGGCATTGTTACCTTTATTATCCCCGTAAATCGACAAATGACTATATACATATTCGATTAACAGATTTTCATTTTTTATTCATAGATTTTTATTACGATATCTCAGTTTTACTTTTTGTATAAAGACCGATGTTTATTCAATTCACGCTTTGCAGTACCAAATCAATTGATATGATGATACAGAAATTATTTTAAATCTCATAAAAATAACTTTTTCTGGGTAAAAAAATGCTAGATAAATTTCATACTTCTTATCATTTATGACAATTTTGATGTAAGTTTGATGATTTTCATATTTCACAACGGAATATAAAGCCTTATCCGATTCTTAGGTAGTCACAGAATTCTCTTACATGCCCTCTCTTACATTCTCTTACATGCCCTCTCTTACATGGAATTCTCTTACTCCCTTTTAGAAATGCATATTAAGAGAACATTTTATGAAATAGCTCTTGCTCATTCTAAAACGCTGAATAGAATGCTAAAAAATGTTCCCGAAATTTTTCATTAAAATAAATAAATAATAATAATAATAAAAATATCTCACTACACCTCTACTATTGCAGTTTTTTGTATCAAGTAGCAATTTACACTACAATTACATTAAATACGTATTTCCTTATTATTCCACAAACAAGAAACCAAGGCATATTACCGGTTTCCTTTAATAACTCTCTGAATTTTCTCATAAATAGGAAGCACTTATTCGAAATTTTCTTTCACTAATTGTTTTAATTCGCATTAATGCCAATATATTGCAGTGACGCTCACTACGTTTATTTTACATTAAAAACCAGGACTCTGCTTCAACTATGGTATAAACAAGTTCATATTTTATAAAATAAAATTTTCATTCATTCCTATATATTACATTTTATGAATTAATAGAAATATTTTACATGAGCTTTTCTTATATATTTAACAGTTTAGCTTTCTTCGCATTCAATTTCAATTTCCCTTCCGCATTTTAAATTCGTATGGTTATTTCTAAAGTTCGAGTAGAATCGTTGACTAAATATACTGTATGCTCCAAAATCTCTGCATATTTCAATAAAAATCATTATTTGAAAAATACAGAAATACACCAACAAACGTTTATGTAAGAAATGAAAAATATAAATAAAAGTAACTGTTTCAAGGGCACACTTGTTATGATTAAAATAAACTAACCTGCCGTTGTTTCCTCTTCTTTCTCAGAAGCAGGAGCAGTTACAGTGAAGGCTGTAGGCGTTGTTTCTATAGCCTTATATGCTTTGGTTAAAAGTCCAGTCACATCTTGTCTTGCCTGTTCAGAAGTTTCATGTACTGTTGTTGCCTTTGACGGACCTGTCGTTGATTGAGCTGTGATATCAGCAGCGGTGTCCGGCTCAGTAGTCACTGAGGACATATTTTGCACCAATGTTTCTTCCTCAAGAGTTGTATCCTTTACGGTTGGCACTAATGTCGTATGTTCTGTGGCAATCTTAGTAGCACCTTTTGTAACGTCTGGTAATTTTTCCGTTACAATGTCTTCAACAAAAGTAGATGACACGGTAATGTTACTGACTTTTGCAGGTACCTCTCCACCAAAAGTTTCGCTTTCGGTTATTTCTGTCTGAGTTGGAACGTCTGTTACTTCCGAAGAAGAATATGCTTTTTCGATGGTTGATGTTTCTACTTTTGAAATAAAAGGTGTTGATCGAATGTCGCTCGTGATGGTGCCAGCTTTCTCAGTTAGAATGGCTCCAGAAGTTTGTTCACTAGCTCTAGCAGTGATTGTTTCAATAGCATCTTTTGATGATATCGTTTCTAAAGATTCGTCAGCTATTTTTCTTGTTGCATTAAGATCATCTAAGAAAGTTGTGAATGATATGGCTGGTATCGAAGTTTTCAAATATGGTGAGGAAGTTGTTTCCTCTGCTGCATTAGTAACATCCTCGAATTTACGATGAGTTGTCATAATCACAGTTTCGTTATCAGAAGCAAAAGTAATATCGACTACATCCTCCAACGTTGTTAAATTAGCAACATATATTTTGTCTTCAGTCTGAGTGTCAGATGTTTTAGGTGAAATGTCGTGACCATACGTTGTAAATTGTTCGCTTACTGATACAGATATTTCTTTTTCAACTTCTGTTGTTTCTACTGTCGATTTCCCCTTAAGAGTTGTTTCTTCAGTTGGTATTGAAGATGCTTCTATTGAAACGGCTATTGATGTTCTTTCATCACTTGTTGAAGTTCCTTTATCTGGTACTGTAAAATCATATGCTGAAGTTGGGAACGTGTCTTTTTCAAGATGCACGGTTGTTGATTTATCTATTACATCTTCAGAAGCTTTTGTTTCTATTAAGGATATATCAGTCTTCGTTAGATCGTCTTCCTCTTTGTAGATTGTTATAGCAGGAGTTAAGGTTGTAATTGAAGACTTAGTGCTCGCTTCTTCTTGTTTCTGAATTTCTGTCAGGTTTGTTGTATCTATATCATACGGGGTGATAGACGGTAGTGAATCATCAACAGATTTAAGCGCTGGTTTTCTTGTTGTGAAACTGCTCTTTGTAGATATTTCAAATACTGGAGATGTTTCAGATACAGTGGCAGATGACGATGTGAAATTTCTTAATTCTTCTTCTTTTTCACTTACATCAGTGACATTTAACATTAATATGTCATGTTTCGGTGTAAGTATCGTTTCGGTTTCCATGCTGTCCGTTGTAACATCAGTAAAACGTGTAGATACAAATGTGAATACTTTGTCAGTAGTTGAAACGTGATCAAATGCAGTAGAAGGTTCAACGGAGCTTGATGTCTGAATTTCAATTTCTTTTCCGATTGTTGGTGATGCCGTTTCAGGTATTACTGACTGTTTAATTGTTTCCAGAGTTTGTTTCTCTGTAGTTATAGAAGAAACTGTAGTTGTCTCTGGTATTTTTATTTCCGTAGAGGTAGCAGAAACGTCTTCTTCGGTTATTTCAGCAGACACAGTGGACAATCTTTCTTTAGATAAACTTAGTATCGTTTGATTTATTTGTGCAGTTTCGGTAACAGAGTCTATTTCTTGAGGTATTAGAGAAGGAATATACATTGGCACTTTTGATGTTTCAGCAGTAAGAGTAGAAGCATGCATTGAAGAACCTGCAGGTGTGCTGGTTTCATCTCGAGGAGCACTGAAAACATCTCCTGTTGGCAAGACATTATCAAAACTTCTAGTTTCGTTTACCTGCGTCTGAGATTTTTCTGGTAATTTTTCAGATACTGTAGTTTTTCGAATGGCTTGCTCACTTGTAACTGAAACGTGATCCACTTCCTTATCTGTTGAGGTGGCTAAATCTACTGCAGTTAATTTTGTCGATACGAATGGATGCAAAGTGCTTAAAGTGGAAGTTACATCCGACACTTCAGATTGCATCTGATCAGTGTCGTTTCTTGTTGCTGAGTCAAATGCTTCACTAGATGAGATAGGTACAGTTGTACTACTTGGAGTGCTAGTAACTGCATCAGTCCATACAGATTCTGTTATGACAGTTACTTTTTTGAAGTCATGGATAGATTCTGTATCTCTGTATAGTTCTTCACTTTCATCACTCTTGGCTGTTGTTGTAACATCTTCCAAAGGTGGTTTTGAAGTAGCCTCTGCTTCCAAGGCTGTCTCAGTTGTAAAGCTTTTTGCTGTAGTTAATTTTTCTGTAGATACTCTAAAGGTACTTGTAACGAAATCGTCGAATTTTGGCAATTTTGATGGAAGAGCTGTTGATATGGGAGTAATTTCTTCAGCGGCTATTTTCTTCGTACTTTCTTTCTCTAATATAGATTCATATGTTTCAGATGGGATAGAATGCGTATGATCAGATATTGTTGTGGATGTAATTCTGTCTTCTGTTTCCATAACTGGGAACCTAACTTCTTCATCTTTTGTTTCATCAGTTATCACTGAAACACCCGTTGTTTTGAGAAGGATTTCTCTTTCTGTAGTTATATCGCTTGCAGCTGAAACATCTGTTGTTTGGGGAAGGATTTCTTTTTCTGTTGTTTTATTGGTTATAGTTGAAATATCTGTGGGTTTGAGGTGGATTTCTTTTTTTGTTGTTGCTTCAGTTTCTGCTGTACCTGTTGTTTTGGGAAGGATTTCTTTTCCTGTTGTCATATCGCTTCCAGCTGTTGTTATAAGAAGGCTATCTTTTTCTGTTGTTTCATCGGTTACAGTTGAAACATCTGTTGGTTTCAGACGGATTTCTTCTTCTGTTGTTGCTTGGCTTACTGCTGAAATATCCGTTGTTTTGAGAATAATTTCTTTTTCCCTTGTTGAGTCAACTGTAGTTGGAACATCGGTTGGTTTGAGATGGATTTCTGCTTCTGTTGTTGCTTCGGTTACTGCTGAAATATCTGTTGCTTTGAGAATAATTTCTTTTTGCTTTGTTGTGTCAGCTATCGTTGGAACACCGGTTGGTTTGAGGGAGATTGCCTTCTCTGTTTCTGCATCGGTTACTGCTGAAATTTCTGTTGTTCCGAGAATAACTTCTTTTTCTGTTATTGTCTCAGCTACAGTTGGAACACCTATTGTTTTGAGAAGGGTTTCTCTTTCTCCTGTTGCTTCGGTTATAGTTGGAATTCCTGTTTCTTTGAGGGAGATTTCCTTCTCTGTTTCTGCATCGGTTACTGCTGAAATTTCTGTTGTTCTGAGAATAACTTCTTTTTCTGTTATTGTCTCAGCTACAGTTGGAACACCTATTGTTTTGAGAAGGGTTTCTCTTTCTCCTGTTGCTTCGGTTATAGTTGGAATTCCTGTTCCTTTGAGAGTGGTTTTTGGAATTTCACCTCTTTCTGCAATCTGCGTAGTTGAAATAGTGCTAGATTTTACATCAAAAATTTCTATTGATTTATTTGTGGTGGCTTCTGAAAGTTTTGTAGACATTATTTCCGTCGCGCTAGCCACTTCTGTTTCAGTTTCTTGTTCTTCAGAATATCCAGTTGCTTCCGTACTTTGATATGTGATATATGCCTCACTCATTTCGATTGCTGTAACTGGTACCTTCGTCGCTTCTTTGGAAATATTAGCAATTTCAGTGCTAGTAACTGTCAGGATTTCAGGGTCTTTTTCTTTTGTGGGTTCGGCTGTAGTACTATGGGAGTAAGCTTTTCCTTCTGTGACAGCAGTTTCTCCTGAAAATGCGATCACTTCGCTTTCTTCTGTCCCTTCTGTGTCCGAGTAAGCTGTAGTAGAGACTTTATCAAATATTATTTTCGTTTCCTTTTCTGCAACAAGACTTGATGTTTCCTCCGCTTTGGGATCTTCTGTTGCAAGGTCCACAGCTTCTGTTGCAA
The DNA here is from genome assembly GCA_000611955.2 of Stegodyphus mimosarum. NCBI lineage: Eukaryota > Metazoa > Arthropoda > Arachnida > Araneae > Eresidae > Stegodyphus > Stegodyphus mimosarum. The sequence continues at coordinate 32,120 of KK114811.1, forward strand.
AGTCGCTTTCTTCTGCCGCATCTGTATCCGAGTAAGCTGTAGTAGAGACTTTATCGAATATTATTTTCGTTTCCTTTTCTGCAACAAGACTTGATGTTTCCTCCGCTTTGGGATCTTCTGTTGCAAGGTCCACAGCTTCTGTTGCAAAGTCGCTTTCTTCTGTCGCATCTGTATCCGAGTGAGCTGTAGTAGAAACTTTATCGAATATTACTTTCGTTTCCTTTTCTGCAACAAGACTTGATGTTTCCTCCGCTTTGGGACCTTCTGTTGCAAGGTCCACAGCTTGCGGTTGTTTTTCACTTTGCGTAACATCAAATCCAGTAACAGTAGATGTCAGCTCGACTGTTGTTTTGATTTCACTTTCAGAAATCGTTGCAGTGGAAGCAACTGTTGGAATGGCATCTGGAATAATTCTAGGTGTTCCCGATCTTATATCCGCCGCTGTGGAATGTTCTTCGACAGCTGATTGTGTAGCAGTTGCGTGAGGCTTTTGAGTACTGTATTCCGTGCTTTCAATGACTGTTGATCTTTCAGTAGCTTTTTCTGAGGTTTCTAGGATTGTATCGGTAGGAACATGAGTAGTAATAGATACATCTGTATCTTCTGTACCAGTAATATACTCTTTTCTTTCAATTGTGGTCTCAGGTAATGGTTGATCACTAGGTTTTGTTATTAATACAGTTGATGCAATGGATGCTGGAGTTGAAGAAAACATGAAGCTGATTGGTATTGGAGTAGTAAAATCTTTCTCGGTGACTTTGAGAGTGCTAGCAATTGTAACCGCTGCGACGTTTTCTCCATCAGTTGCTGAAAGACACAAAAACAGATTTAAAACAGAGGAATATGCATGGATCAATAAACATCTGAAATTTAATAATATTTAATGATTTATAGAATGATATGTACCAAAAGGTTACCTATCATATACTTTGCTTATTCACAGTTGTAAAATCATTGGGTATTTATTTCGGAGCAGGAAGGATAAAAAACGGACATAGCCTTCAGTGGGATTCGGATTCCGATTGCTAGTCGGCTGTGCCTGCTAGTTACCCCCCGAAAGTATGGTTAGTAACGGAGAAAACTTATTTACTTATTTTCTCTCCTTCTAGTTACCCCCTCCCCGAGAGTATGGTTAGAAAACTTACATTCTCTCCCCTTTTAAACAGCGGCTGGTGAGAAAGGGACCCAATCGCCAAATTCTGGGAGTGAGGAAACTAAAGAAAAATGGTTATTGTCCACTATTTTTGTTCTGTTCCGGCACCACTTGTAATATATATTTCGGCGTTGGACATGAGAAAAATGTGCAGTGCCCTAGCCGGGAATCGAACTGTGGAATTTCCGACTCTTAGTTGAACGTGCATTTTTCACCACGAGGGCATGCGGTAAGGGTCACCACGAGGGTCTGTGTGTCGATCTGGTTTTGGTGAATGATTTTTGAACTTGCTGGCACCTATGTCTAGAAGCCACGCAAGGTGAAGCTTGGTAATTTAACACTTAAATTATATGCTTTGTTGCATATAATATTTACCTATTAATAGTCCAAGACACCATAAGGAGCAGTGCCTAAGTTTTGTTAGTTGCATTTGCAAAACATAGCTTTATTAAAGATATTTCAGTTAATCTTGTTTTTTTGGAGCCATTTTGTTCTCTTGTCTGTGTTTTTGGAATTTTAGACTTAAGTGCAATTAAGCACAAAGACGAGAATTCTCAGAAACATTGGAAGATTAAAGACGATATAGTTTAGTGGCTGATTAAAAGTAACCTTACAAGTAATAAAAAAGCTATTGTTTTATTCTCTTATGCATTGCTCGGACATTATAGAAGTTGTAGAATAAAAAAACTAATTTTTAAAATTACTAAAAAAAGGATTACAAAAGAAAAATGACGATTATTTGAATGGAACACTTTTTCGTACAATAACTTGTTTGTTACAAAAACAGCGATATGTTTACATAGAAAGTTAAATTTTGTAAGTGAATGATACTTACGACAGTCGTAGGAACTCGGACAGCATTCATCGATGCTGATTGTCTTTGGAATACAACCTGCTTTAGGTAGTTTACAGATGACTTTGAAGCAGGTAATATCACCTGAAGCACAATGACACTTCTCGCAAGGTTCAACACTGTCTATAGCTTCTCCATCTCCATATCTAGTTCCATTAACGAAACATCCACCTATTGAAATAGAATGTATTAATTAATACAAATTAACAAATGTTATAAAAGCAGCTTTTTATGAAGGCGATTAATGGATTCTTTACGAGGAATCTTAAAGAGATTTCCAAATGCAAATATTACTACATCAAGAAGTCTCAAATGATCTGAAACAGAAATGAGTTAAGAATGTAGGGTCAGAACACAAGTGAAACTATACTTATAAATGCATATGTATATATGTAATGTTTTGGCAGGTAGGCACAGGAATCACAAAGTTTGGCGTCAGAGTCCGGGCGTTGCTGTGGCTGAGTAGAATGTTGCAAAATGACGACAAAGAAAGATTTAACTTTTTAGCTTGCACATCTTTATTCAATTCTCACCGCAGATCGTTTTTCTTTTAGATGATTTAAACTAAGTAAGATTAAAGTTAGGCTTTATATGTCATAACTTGTTGTAACAAAGGGAAGAAGGACGGGATTAGCAGCAGCAGTCTTGTAGCCGCGATAGAAGAAAGCAGTCCGACGAAAAATGGTGCGTACTCGGTATTTATATTAGCAGTTATATACACAGTCCAGTCACATTAATGTGACCATCTGTCAAAAGCCAGAATAACCACCTTTCGCAGAGCGGACTGCTGCGAGACGTGCAGGAAGAGAGTCACATAGGTCCCTGAAGGTGTTCTCTGGGATGTTGAGCCATGCCGACTCTAATGCCGTGGCCAGCTGCGCTAGATTACGCGGTTGAGGATCCATGGCGCGAACAACTCGATCGAGATGGTCCCACAGATGTTCGATTGGGTTTAAGTCTGGTGAGTTTGCTGGCCAGGGGAGGACGGTAAACTCATCCTGGTGCTCTTCGAACCACGCACGTACACTGGCAGCTGTATGGCACCTCGCATTGTCCTGCTGGAAGATGCCATCATCCTGAGGAAAAACAATGCGCATGTAGGGGTGAACATGGTCCGCAAGGACAGATGCGTACTTGTATTGATCCATTGTGCCTTCCACAATGATCAGTGAACCTAGAGAATGCCAGGAAAACATTCCCCAGACCATAATGCTCCCGCCTCCAGCTTGGACCGTTCCGGCAATGGTTGCAGGGTGGTTCCTTTCAGAGGTTTCACGCCTTATACGCCAACGTCCATCTGTCCGATGGAGCATAAAACGCGATTCATCCGAAAACGCAACCTGTCGCCACTCAGTGGACGTCCAGCTGCTGTACTGGCGTGCAAATTCTAGCCTTCGCCGTCGATGAACAGCAGTCAGCATAGGTGCACGAACCAGGCGTCTGCTTCGGAGGCCCAGACGCAGCAATGTTCGCTGAATAGTACTTTGGGAGACACTTTTGGTAGCCCCTTGGTTCATTTTGGTGGTCAGTTGCTCAACGGTAGCCCGTCTATCTGCCCGAACGCATCTCCGCAACCGTCGTTCGCCTCTGTCATCTATGGCCCGTGGTGCACCACATTTGCCACGTCGCTGATTTTGGACAGTCCCATTTTGCCATGCACGGTACACTTTTACCACGGCGGCACGCGAACAGTTCACAAACTCAGCCGTTTCGGAAATGCTTCCACCCTTGGCCCGAAAGCCAATGATCATGCCCTTTTGGAAGTCGGATAAATCGCTTCGTTTCTGCATTACGCCAACGATTGAAATGTTTTCCGAAGCCCTCACACACCCTTTATATACGCTCAACTGCACTGTGCTGCCATCTGCCTTCTGTGATTGGTTATTTAACTCTGACATGGAAAGTACGTGGTGGTCACATTAATGTGACTGGACTGTGTACCATGCCACAATGTTTTCGGAAGTACTGGTCTAGGGAGAAGATCCTGAAATTGCGGAAAGTTAATTACAGTTTGCCTGTTCACGTAGAGCAAAGCCATCGTATTTTTTATGAAAGAGCCAAAAAGGAGATAAACTTCTCCATTTTATGAAAGATTAACTCTTAAATTTACATTTTGTTTTGTTCAATGACGACAATAATATGTTTGGGCAGAAAATGCTTTTTGTTTTTGTTTACGGATAGACGAAGAAGTCCATTCATAGTTTTTAAGAAAAATGCAGCACTTGAAACATTGCAGCTTGATGTGCGTGTATTTCGAATAATGCATTTTATTTGAAAGTATAATAGTTAGATGGATATTGATGCAAAGATTCAGAATTAGATCGTTGCAACTGGAAAGCTCTAATTACCACAAATTATAAGGACGATTATAGTCCAAATGTTAAATTTCATTAGATGGACTTTTGTAAGCTCAAGGCAGTCCATTTTCAAAGTTTGGCAGCACTGAAACAGGAGATATTGTAGATCAAATATAGAGGTAAGAATAAAAGGAGACGCCATCCCTGCACTACGCCCGACGCAGTGCTGTCCAGCTTTGGTCTCCAAAGCGGGTGCGTTTTCTTTATATGCATTTCGTCCATCCATCGCATACATTCACTTTGGGTTTATTTATATTAACTCAAAAATGAAATTGCCTCCAAATTCTGCAGTCCTTTTTAACAGTTTCAAAAAATGAAGCAATATTACTACGAGCATATGCAGAGTAAGGCAATCAAGACTACGATCTAATGACCCTGAGGTTAATGTTTAAATGTGAAATGGATATATATTATCAGAGAACTGATAAACTAGGTAAAACTGCTAAGAGGGGTCCAAAAAATATGCATCAGAAAATTTGAATATTATAACGAATTTATCTAAAAACGTGTTTGAAACTTGATGTCTAAATGTAAATATAAAATTATGTATGTTAAAATATTTGCAGTTAGACACATAAAGGTCAGGTTACTTTTTTAAATAGAGGAAAGCATGCAAGGGCTATCTGCTTAAGAGCTGCCTTCGTGGAGGAATTGCGAAGGAAGACTGACCTTTGAGTGCGTATTAAAAATAATGCATGTAGTTTTTATTCAGTTTATATATATTTCATATGTAAAAAGTTCTGATATATGCTAAATTACTGTAAATTACTTTACTCGAAAAATATAGTGAATGCACAGAAATTAAAGATTTGCACATGCCGAAAATGAAAAATGCGAAATATATATGAGTATTAATGAATATTCTTGTAAAAATCATGTATTTGCCTTATTTGTACTTATACTTCAATCTTAAATATGTTTTAAATTATTTGAAATGGATTTAGAAATGGAGTATTCATTCTTTCATAAACTCCTGTGAATGTTACTGTGAATAAATCTAGTTACTAATTATCATCTAAATACATAATAACCTTAACATTTAATTGTAAACATAAACTGAAATTCTGTTGACAAATGTTTAATAAAACTATTAAAGCATGAATTGTTCGCGCTCGAAAACAATATATCAAAAGGTGCTATAAAGCGCAGCCTATGAGATGCGTACTTCAGGAAGCAGTAAAGTAGAATTTTTAAAATGTGTATTGTTGAAACTAGAGGTAAAAAAGAATTGATAAGTATTAACATATTTATTTCCTTAAATTTTATAAAAATTCAGTTACAAGTATTAAGTAATATTAAAAAATGTTTTTTTTATCCCTTTCAGAAATACTCATAGAAAGTTAAATACATGGAACTCAGCAATAATACTGAACGAATTTTACTATTAAAATAAAAGGTTCTCTAGTCTGAAATGAACCGAACAGAGCATTGATTGTAAAGCGACTCTGATTGTTGATTCAAAAGATGCCTCAGAAGATAAAAATCATCTCATATTTGCAAATGTATTTCAGACAGAAGCTTTATAAATAAAAAAGAAATAGTGAAAGATTTTAATATTAATAATACAATAAACTTTGATTTTAATTTTTGCAATCATTAACCGAATAAAATCGAATTACCTTAAAATTTCTTTTTTAACGTAATTAACGAAAACTTGTGAAAATAATTTCATTTAAATTAAAACTATTCTGGAAAAAGTATAGCATTTAATTACGCTCAGAATGAAATGTTGTTTAAAAATATAGTCTTTCACGTACTTAGGACTCTGAAAGCTTGTAGAGAAAGAAAATATATACATTTATACGTATATTTACGACTTTAACTATAAAATGTTTACTTTTTATCGTGTCAATAGCTATTGATCTTAATGGCAAGTCACGCAATATTTTGATGTCCAAACGGGATGCCCCACTGCTTCAAGGCAGTGCATGGGAAAAACGAATTCGGGCCTCTCCTCTTATTTCCTACCTCCGTGCCAAACAGTATAATGAGATACTTCCTGGCAACACTTCCTGAACAGGCTTGCTGCTTTTAACGGTATGCTTAATTGGTTGCCATTCATGTTTTAAAAATTGGACAACTCACTTTATTTGTTTTTCATAAGCTCGCAATTACATTTGAACCTTCAAAAAATTATAAACATGTTTCTGCTTAACGTACTTCGAGCTACACTGCAGTTTTGTTCAACACGTTCAGTGCATAAGTTAAAGGACTCAATTTTTTAAAATTTAGATTGCATTTCCTGCGTCATTTCTTCACTAAAGATATTTTAAATTTAAGTTGCTGTTAGGATATATAAGATTCATAATATCTTTTGACATTCTCCAAAATTTGCATTATATTTTAACTAACATTTCGTTTTCTTAAAACTTCAGTTTGGATTTGGGCCACTTATGATTTTAAGGCTTCAACTAACAAAATTTTATTTAGAATACCCATTACATTTAAAAGATTTGACACTTTCATTGTATTTTCGAGCTAGAGCTGTCATAGTTTTAAACATAAGTTCTAAAAGTGCGATATAAATAGCTACTTGAATAATTACTAAAGCAAATTATTTTGGAATTAGTTAAAGCAATTACTTTGCTGTATTTAAAACCTCTTTTGAGAAAAATTAGTTCTGAAATATGCAAAACTAGGCTATGAGAAAACTGTTAAAATTATATAATTTCAATTTCGTTCCATAAAAATCAAGAGAAAAAAAAGCATTTTTAAGTACAACAGTTCGAAATCCATGCTCAAAGTTTTGATTTTGTCTGACGTAAGAGAGCGCTTTTAGAAGTTTTCATCCGAAAACTTATATCGGTAGCAAATACTCTTTAAGCAGAATTTGTATAGTATCCTAAGCTTTTAATAGAAAAGTTTAATTAGCTTTTTTGTTTATTTCCTTACCTAGTTCTGCTATGAGAAATAGATTTTCCCACTGAAATCTTTTTCCTCGCTTACCTCTAATGAAAACTTAAATTTCGTGAAGATTTAATTAATATGTGTCACGTAACCAAAATCGTGGTACTCTAAAAGACTATCTTATTTAACTAATTTCTTAAATATACGGAACTGTTAGTCTATAATTAATTATTCAAGAAATATTTAGATATCCAATATTTTTAAACACCGTAGATTTCACTTCTTTATGTAGCTCAATTCTTTTTAAGAACATATATTTTGCAGAATGAATCAAAAGTTAAAAATCGAAATGAACTTACTTTCTGTTACAGTCTCTCCTTCTTCTATTTCAGTTACATCTTTTGGAATGGCAGATGATGTTACGAGAGTGAAAGGTATATCTTTTTCGGTTAAACCTTTTGCAGATGTTTCTTCTGAAGTTTCTGTTGTTACGATAATACCTATCGTCTCTGTCTCAACTGCCTCTGGATAAGGCGTGGTTGCCGTTGATGACGTTGATTCCGTAACTGTAAATGTAGGTTCTGTTACTTTGCTTGTACTCTCAAACCGTTTTGAATCAGTGGTGGATATAGCAGGCATATCTGCACCAGTCTTTTGTTTTTCAGCTTCCTCTGAAGTAGGCAAAATCTTTTCATTAGTTGATGTTTCATGTTCTATCGAAATTTTAGAGACTAAAGGAGTTGCTGTTTCTGTTATGGATATACTATCAGTCGAAGTTTGTTCTGACACCTTTCCTTCATATATTGATGTTATAGTGGTGGGCATTTCTTCTTTTCCTGGAATGACTTCAGAAATGGTTGTAAGTTTTTCTTCTTCATAAACGCTTTCAGTTGTTTTTTCTGTTAATTGTGCACTGGCTGTCATTTCTGTAGTTTCTACCACAGCAACTGACGGTTTTTCAGAAATATAAATACCTGTAGTTCTAAAATGATCACTTGCAGAAGATGTTTTAAGCGCTAATGTAGTTTCAGATTCAACTGTTTTGGAGCTTTTTTCTGCCTCAGAAGTTTTTTCAGTCTTCCAAATCATTGTTACATCATCTGTAACTTTGACATCTGGCTTTATTTCCGAAGTGGTCTGCACATGGACAGCTGTTGGTTCAGTTATAATTTCTGTTGAAACAGGCAGTTTTACAGAAGAACCTTCAGCATCAGCAAATACTTCTTCTTTAGCAACGGTGTCTGATGTAAATTCTGACACATCTGTTTCCCCTTTCTCAGAAAATATTTCGGCTGGAGTAGTGACTTCAAGCAAAATTTGCATTTCAGTTGACGAAATATTTGTCATTTCTGGATAAGTATTTGTAACTGATACTGCGGCTTCAACTGTTTTCGTTTCATCTGTAATAAATTTCTCTGTTACTTCATCAGTTGCAAATTTTGTGCTTTCACTTAAATCGGGCAGTTTGGTAGTTTCTTCAGCTGCTAAGACTTCAGTGGATATCTTTGTTACTGAAGATTTTGCTTGTTCTCCTGTTTCTGTACTTACAAGCGTGGAAATTTCGGATATTCCTTCTGTTAAAATCTTAGGTGTTGCTGACGAGCTAAATCCTTCAAACGTCACATTTGCCTTTTCAGTTTCCATTTCGGTATATGATGTAGTAATTTTTTCTGGTTGTGCAGATTCTGTAATGTCTTCTAAACTTGTCTTAAGAGCAGTGTCTTCTTTAGTGGCACTTTCTGGCTTCATGGTTGAAGATGAAGAAACTCCAATATCCGTACTTACAGTTTTGTCAGCTGTCGTAGATTTTCCAATGAATTCTAAAATCTCTAATGAAGTACTGACTGCAGGACTTGATTCTATTGTCCCGTTTTCTAGAGATAATGTCGACGCTACTTCTTCTTCAATTAGTTTCCCTTCAGGCGTTACAGTCTCACCTTCTCTGACATCTTTTTCACTTAAAACTTCAACTGATTTTGAAGTAGTAGGAGATTCATGGATTGTTGTTTCAGAATCGGAAGTAGTTTCGATTTTTGATGTTACGTCTTTTATATCTTTTAGTGAGACGGCTGAAACTGAATCGAGTGAAGTCTGACTTTGAGGAGTTATTTCAAATACATTTTCGGTAGGTGTATGTACAGTGGATGTAGATGAGGTCTCATCGAAAACTACTTCCGTGGAACTTACAATTTTTGTAATGTCTGCTGTAAAGTTTTCGGTTGCAGTTGTGAACTTCGAGGAAGTTTGCGTAGGTGATGAAATGAATTCCTTTGATGTTGAACTAAACTGAGTAGTGACCTCTGTTTGTTCGGAAGTTGTTTCAAGCTTTTCAGTTGAAACTTCAGCTTCTGCTATGATTTGGCGAGTAGAAGGTAATGTAGCTGGAGAAGTGCTGTAATCTTGTTTGACTTTTTCTGTAATCCTGCTTATTTCTTTAAGCATAGTTTCGGTTGCTTTCGTTGTTTCTGGTGAACTTTCAGTTGAAAATGATCTCGTTCTGTCTTCAGATGGAGAAGTTGTTGCATGTGATGATGCAAAATCTGAGACAGTACTTTCTTCTGTTTTTGTTTGGGAAGCTTCAGTCATAGTACTCATAGCAATAGTAGAATGTGCAAGCATAGCATCCGCAGCAAAAGTTCTGTTACTAAGTATAGTTTCTTCAGATATGACAGAAACTCCTTCTGTTTCTTTTTCAGCTGCATCTCCAGTTACAGAAATTTCAGTAAGTGTTGTTAATCGTGCTTTTATCAACTCTTCTTCATCAGCAACCCGAGCTGTTTCAGCAGATATAGATATCTCAGTCGCCATTTTTTCAGTCTCTTTCGTTTGTTCAGGTTCAGTTAATCTTGCTGTTGTCACTTCAGTTATTTCTGAACGTGTAGTTTTCCCGATGTAGTTCTCCTGGGAGGTTGTAGGTAATTTGAATGTTGTTGCTTCATGTTTTAATGTATGAATAGTCTCTGTACTTGTTTCAGTTCCAGTGGACGTGAAAAGTTTGGATGTTTCTGACGGTTCCTCAGCTTTAGTAATTTTCACTTCATCCACCACTGTAATTTCACTTACCGGAAGTCCTGAAGTTTCTGTAAGTTCCGTGGTTATTGCAGTAGATTCATATTCAGTTTCTAATGGTAAAATTGATGAAGTTTCAATATCTAAATCGTCCGAGAATGGCGCAAATTGAGATGATAGTTTCAATTTAAATTCTTCTAGTTCCTCATCAAGCGTTGTTTCTGCTTTCTGTGTTTCCGCTTCCATTTGCTCTGTCGAAGCGGTAAATACAGTTGTTGTTTCCTGTTTTTTGTCATCAGTTTGTGGAGCTTTAGTTTCCAAAGCAGTTGTGTGGCTTTCTGCAGGTTCTGTTACATAAGCAGTTGTAAAACTTCGAGTTTTAATATCTTCAGCTATTGTTGTGTGTGCAGTTGGTGCGCCTTCATCCTTGGCCGCCATCTTAGTAGGCTGTAAAGTTGACATTTCCTTTTCGAAGAAGTCTGAAACTGTTTCTTTCATGATTTCCTTTGATGTAGATTCGATTCCGATATCTTCCATTGTTTGTACAGAGGTGACTTTTGTAGCCGTACTTTCTGTAAAGACGAGTAATTTGCTTGTTATATCTTCATCTTCCGAAACGGAATGTGCATCCGAAATGGCTTTTTCTGGAATTTCGGATGGAATTGATTTCATTGTAGGTAGAATATCAATACTTGTCGTTGGTTTTTCAGTGGCTGATTTAATTTTCGTCTGTTCTGCAATATCGATTTCAGGCAATGTGAAATTCGATGTCACGTCCTGCACTTCGACGTCTTTTGTTGTTAGGGGTGTTTCAGTATATGTTACTTCTGAAGTCATTTTTGATTTTTGTGTCGATTCTGCAATTTCTCTCGTTGTCTGAGTCGATGATGTTTCAAATTCTTCCATATCTTTCTCCATCGTTACTATTAATGTAACATCCTCGATTAGAGGATATTTTGTTGTCTTCATGATATCTCTACTTGAGTCCTCAGTTTTCATTGTTGGTCGAGATATTTCTTCTTCAGTCAGTGTTGTCACAGGAGTTGAAACTTTGGTTTCTGTTACCTTTGAAGACACTTCTGTTGTAAATTTCGATGATAAATCAATATCCGTTGATCCTTCATCTTCAAAAAGTGTAGTTTTCATACGTTCTGTGAAAGTCTCTCCTGTTATTGTAATCTTAGGTGTCAGAACTTTGGCTTGAACATCTGTTATACTAGTGACTGGTGTTTCGTCTTCAGCAGCTGGACTATACATCTTTGATTTTGTTGTCAATTTAGAAATAGACTCATCTTCCACGATTTCTGTCGCATCTGTTGTTGGTATCTTTATTTCAAAACCTGTTGCATTAGCAGTTGCAAATGCTACAGTTCCAAAGCCTTCTGAAACAGTTTCTGGTTTAGTAATTAATTCTGGAATAGATTGCTTTTCGGTTACTGCTGCTTGCGTAATTGATGCTATTGTTCCTGATTCATCTAGGGAAGGAAATGCCGTGGTCTTGGAAGTCACCTCGACTATATATTTAGTTGTTGTTTGAGCTTCAGAATCTGTTTCTGTATGCTTTAATGTTATAGGATGTTCAATTTCAAATTTAGGTGTGCTCCTAGGAGTTTCAGAAGATTTTATTACTTGCGATACAGTTGTTATATTCGTAATCTGTTCTATATCTTCCGTAACAGTTTTAAATGTTGTTTCTTCCAATAAAGTAGATTCTGTAACTTTTTTAATTGGTACCTCAGTTGATATTTCGGACAGAGCTATTTTGGGTGTTTCTGTAAATGTGTCACTCTTTGTAGTTAATTTAAATGCAACATCTTCAACTTCAGATGTTTGTGTCATTTTAGATAGCGTTTCCAGTGTAGTTAACTCATGTATCTCCCCGTCAACTTCTGGAGATATTGATGGTAATTTATGAGTTACTTCTTCTATTTTCAACGTTTCTATAGAAAGCTCAGTATTTACGGTTGGTTGCTTTGTAAATTTCTCACTTTCAGGTCTCGAAGTAGTTTCTGAAGAAATAACTCCCGCAGTTGTAAATTTAGGCAATTTAGTTTCCGTTTCTGATGTCTCTTCAACTGAAATAGCAGTAACTTTAGTTTGATTTTTAATTTCAGATTTCCAGGTTTCTTCAGCAGGTGTTATTGGTAATTCAGTTATAATTTTAATTTCAGGTTTAGTTATCTCTTCCGTATCGGCAGGACGGAAAGTAGTTAATTTAGCTTTTACTTCACTCGTGGATATTTCTTCTGAAAGTTTGGTTGTGGCTGTTCTTAATTCATGAGTTATGTCTTCCACAAAGGCTCTTGTTGTTTCTCCTGAAGTCTCATCTTCTCTTGTTAACATAGATGTAGGCTCTTCAGTAGTACTTTGTGTAATCGATTTAATATCCGCCACATCTGTGCTTGTAATTTCACTGACAGATATTGTTTCTTCTAAAGGAACCACAGGTGCTTCTTTGGAGGATAATTTAAATGTTGATGATATAATTTCAGGCTCTTCCGTTGTTTGTGTAGTTACTTTCAGACCCTCATCACTTTCACTGCTTACTTCTGCGCTAATGAATTTCGTTATTGTTTCAGTAAGTATTTCCTCTTCCGAATATCTTGTACAAATACAGGTTCCTTAGTAGTTTCCGAAGCAAGTGTTTGAGCTGCCACACTCTCTGTACTTGATGCTTCCGCATCAAATTCAGAAATGGCAGGTGCTTTTGTAGTTTCTGAAAGGAATGTTCCAGCTACATCACTTTCAGTGCTTATAGCATCATCACCAATATCTTTTGGTATTTCTTTGGGTAATACTGTAGCCTCTGTTGTTAATTTAGATGTAGTTTCTGTAATTACAGATGTTTTCTTTGTGTGGGTAGCTGATGTCTTTTTATCCGCAAAGTCACTAATGGCATCCGTTGTTAGTTTGCTTGTGACTTCAAAAGTTGAAGTTTGTGGGATAATTGTTTTATCTTCAAGAGATTTTATGCTTAGTTCTTCACTAACGGACTTTGATGTGTCTGTTGTAGATTCTGCGTCTTGGATGATTAATTCGGAGGTTGTTTTTACAGTAATAGATTCACTGACAGTCTGTGGACGGAATGATTCAGTAATTATACTTTCGGTAGTTATATCTTCGCTAACTGCTTTCGTTAGCTCTGGAGATTCTAGTTCTTTGGATGTTAAAATTGATGTAAATTCAAGTATTGCTGGAGCTTTAGTAGCTTCTGTTTCTAGTATACTGGAAGCGCTTTCTTCAGAAGTGGATTTTATCGTTTCTGCTGCAAGTGCGCTAACTTCTGTTGTTAACTTGACTGTGGATTCAACAGTAAGAGGCACTTTGGATGTTTGAGAAATAACAGATTTAGTTTCGGATGCTGTTGAACTCACATCTACGCTTACAACTTTTGTTGGTTCTTCAGTTGACTTTTCAGGTAGTTTAGTAGTTTCATCTTCCAGTGTTTCACTATCGACACTATATATGCTAGTTTCTTCACTAATAACTTTTGTCGTTTCGCTTACAGTTGCAGCCGATTCCGTTGTCAACTTGGTTGTTGATTTTGAAACAGAAGGTTTCTTAGTAGTTTGCGGAGTAATCGATTCAGCTTCAATAGTTTCTGTACTTACGTCTAAGCTAATATTTTTTGTTGATTCTTTTGTAGGTTCTGCTTCTTTTATTGTTAATTTTGTTGCAGATTCCACAGTAGCAGATTCAAATTCTGAAGTTTGAGTACTTATATCTTTATCAGAAGTTTCTGTTGTGCGTTTTATAGATTCTGTTCCTTCAAAGGTTAATTTCATCGTAGACTCCACAACAACAGGTTGTTTGGCAGTTTGTGATGTAGATAGTTCGAATTCAGCAGTCTTGGTGCTTATATGTTTGCTAGAAGTTTCTGTTGTACTTTCGGAGGGTTCTGTGTTTTCCGTCCCTAATTTAGATATAATGTCAAAACTAGTTTGTTTAGTAGCTTCAGTAGGAAACATTTCGCTATCCACACTGGATGTAGTTACCTCTTCACTAACAGATTTTGTTTCTGCTTCTAAAGGTGCATCTGCTTCCGTTATTAATTTAGTTGTGAATTCAACATGCTCAGGTTCTTCGAAGGTTTGTGGTACAAATGTTTCAGTCTTTGCAGTTTCAGTACTCACTTCGTCAATAAGAAGTTTTTTTGTTTCTTCGGTTTCTTGGACCGTTAATTTCGAGGTAGATTCAACAGTAATAGGTACTTCGGTTGTTTGTGGAGTAAATGACTGCGTCTCGACAGTTTCGGAACTTAAATCTGTACTAATGACTTTTGTTACCTTTTCTGAAGATGGTACTACATCTGTTGTTAACTTAAAAGTAGAGTCAAAAATTTCAGATGATTTTGTAGCTTCAGTTTTCAATATTTCAGAGACTACACTATGAGTGCTTGGTTCTTCAGTAACAGCTTTTGTTGTTTCTCCGAAAACTGTAGCCCCTTCCGTGGTTAATTTGGTTGTTGATTCAACAGCTACAGTCTCTTTGGCAGTCTGTGGAACAACTGATTCAGCTGTAAGTGTTTTTGTACTTACTTCTTCAATAACGAGTTTTGTCGCTTCTGCGGTAGATTTTGCTTCGTCGATAGTTATTGTCGATGTAAGTTCTACAATAGAAGGTTCTTTAGAAGTTTGAGCGGTAAATGAATCAATAACTATACTCTCTGTGATTAGATCTTTGCTGTCAGTTTCCGTTAATTCTTCTGGTAATTCTGATTTTTCGGTTACTAATTTAGATGTAGCGTCTTCGATCACGGGAACTTTAGTAGCCTCAGCTTTTACTGTTTCTGTAGCCACACTGAAAGTACTTCCATCTTCTTTAATAAACTTCGTTGTTTCTTCTAAATGTATAGCCGCTTCAGTTGTTAATTTAAATGTGGATTCAATAACTATTGGTTCCTTGGTAGTTTGCGAGGCAAGTGATGTATCTTCACTTACTTTTGTGACTATTCCATCAGCTTCTCTTGTTGATTCATCAGTTGTTAATTTTGACGTAAATCCTATAACAGTGGATTCTTTAGTAGTTTGAGGAGTAACTGATTCAATATCAAAACTTTCGGTAATAAGATCTTTACTGAAAGATGTTGTGCCTTCTGAAAGTTCTGTTTCTTTGATTGTTAATTTAGATGAAATATCTAAGACAGTAGGCTTGGTAGTTTCAGCTTCTTTCATTTCAGTACCCGCACTGGTGCTTCTTTCTTCAGTTACATCTTTTGTTGTTATTCCCATAGATGAAGGTTTTTCTGTTGTTTCTACAGCTGATGTTGTAACAGCTGTAGATTCTTTGATAGTTTGAGGTGATAACGTTTTCATGCTTACATCTTCGGTAATGAATTTTGTTGCTTCTCGTGTAGGTGTTCTTTGTTCGGTTGTTAATCTCGATGTAAATTCTGTAACGGCATGTTCTGTAGATGACTCAAACCCTTCAATACTTAAAGTAGTACCGAAAGGTTTCGTCACTCCTTTTGAAGATTCTGTTGTTTCAGTTGCTAATTTAGATGTAATATCAAGAAGTGAGGGAACTTTAGTAGTTTCCATTTCTTTAATTTCAGTACCCACACTGAAAGTGCTTGCTTCTTCACTTAAAAATTTTGTTGTTTGTCCTAAAGGTGAAGCTGCTTTTGTTGTTAATTTAGTTGTAATTTCAAATCCTGTAGTTTTCTTGGCAGTTTGGGGAACAACTGATTCAACTTCGGAAACTTTTGAGCTTGTTGTTTCGCTAATAAAATTTGTTGATTCTTTTGAAGATTCTGTTTCTTTCGGTGCTGATTCCGATGTAGTCTCTATAATAACACGATCTTGGGCAGAATGTAGAGTAAATGTTTCAGTGTCTAACTCTACACTAATAGCTTTCGTTGCTTCGTCTAAAAATTCTGTAGTGCCAGTTGTTAATTCAGATGTAAAGTCAAGAATTTTTGGCATTTCAGTAGTTTCCGCTCCCAGTGTTTCAATATCTGCACTATGACTACTTGTTTCTTCACTAACAGCTTTCGTTATTTCCCTTATAGTTTCAGTTGATTCCGTAGTCAACTTAGTTTCTAATTTAGAAACAGATTCTTTTCCAGTTTGTGGAGTAATTGATTTAGCTTCAATAGCTTCTGTGCTAACGAATTTTGTTGATTCTTTTGTAGATTCTGCTTGTTCAGTTGTTAATTCTGACGTAGCAGGTTCTTTGGTTACTTTGGGAGTGAATGATTCCATGTCCAAACTTTCAGTGTCTATGTCTTTGCTAACAGCTTCCGGAGCTTCGTCTGAAGACCTCACATCTCCAGTTGTTAGTTTAAATGTAGAATCAAGGATAACAGGAGTAGTAGCTTCAGTGTCCGTTGTTATGGATTTAACAGACACAGGTTCTTTCGTAGTTAGAAGAGAAATTGTATCATTTTCAGAAATTTCTGTGCTTGCTTGCTTGGTGGTAATTTTCGTTGTTTTCTCTATAGATTCTCCTTCTGTTGTTGATTTCAAGTCGGATTCTAAACTTCCAGGCTCTTTTGCAGCTTGTGTAGTAAATAATTCAATTTTTACACTTTCCGTGCTTTCGTTTGTAGATTTTGCTGTTTCTTCTGATGTCATCTCAGCTGTTGATTTAAGGGTAGAACTTATAATTTTTAGTTCATTAGCAGTTTCGGAAACGATTGATTCAGGTTCCAATGTTTCAAGGCTTAGTTCCTCTGTAATTTCGGTGGTTGTTTCACGTGATACTGTGTCGGTTGTCAATATTTTAGATGTGGAGCTAAAGCTTGTGGGTGCTGTTGTCAGCTCAGGAATTACTGTTGCAGCCTGTGTAATCTCCGTAATCATTTCTTTGCTAGTAACCTGTGTTGTTTCTATTGAAGGTATTATTTTTTCTGTACTTAATTTAGATGTTAATTCTGAAGTTTCAAGTTCTTTGGTAGTTTGGGAAGTAACTGTTTCAACCTTCATTCTTTCCGTGCTGAATCCCTCGCTAACAGGTTTCGTTGTCTTTTCAGATGGTTGTGTACTTTCGGTTTTAAATCTGGATGTATGTCCTATGTCTGAAGTAGTTTCTATTGCTTGTGCATCTGATGTTTCGGCTACCAAACTTTCAGTGCTTATTCTTTTTGTGACAGCTTTTGTAACTTCTTCTGGTGATATTTCAGCTTGCGTGGTTATATTAGGCGCAAAAATTTCTTTGGCAATCTCGGGTGTTAAAGACTCGATTTCCATAATTTCAGTATTTAATAATTCTTCTGTAACAGCTTTCGTTGCTTGTTTCGTAGATTTTTCCTCTGCTACTGTTAATTCAGATGCTGATTCTGTAATTGCAGTTTCTGAAGTTAATACTTCATATTTCAAATTTTCAGTACTGAGTTCTGCACTAAGGGATTCTGTTATACCTTCTGGAGCTGTGTGAACAGCTGTTGTTGATTTAGGTGTAGAATCAAAGACAGATGGGGCTTTTGTATCTTGTATAATCAAAGTACTTTCAGTGCTGACTTTATCTTTTGTTGTTTTGTCTGAAGTTTCTGCTGATTTTGATTCTTCGGTTTCCGATCCTTTAGTTATTTGCGAATCCGATGCTACCGTCTTCACCTCTTCGGTGCTTAATTCATCACTAATAGCTTTTGATGCTCCTTCCGATGGTGTTGTAGCTTCTGTTACAATTTTAGACGCAGATTCTAAAACTGTAGTAGCTCCTGCTAATGCAGTTTCAGTCTCCACACTCTCAGTGCTTACGCTGTCTGTGATAGTTTTTGTGATTTCTACTATAGACACGGAAGTTTCTGTGGTCGTTTTAGGCGTAGATCCTATGATTGTACTGTCTTTGGAAGTTTGGGGCTCTAATGATTGAATGCTCGCGTCTCCAGTACTTAATTCTTCGCTAATAGCTTGTGTTACTTCTGTCACCGATTCAATCTCTACAGTTGTTAATTTAGAAGTTGGTTCTGTAATAGCATGTTCTTTTGAAGTTTCTAGAGTTGAATCTTCAACTTTCATCTTTTCAGTTTCGAGTTCTTCACTGACAGATTCTGATATATCTTCTTCAACTGTTGATATTTCTGTTGCTAATTTAGAGGTAGAATCAGATTCGGCAGGACCTTTTGTAGTTTTTGCAGCCAAAGTTTCAACTGTAACACTTTCGGTGCCAACTTTCTCTTTCTCTGCTATAGTTGTATCTGATATTTTTACTACTTCAGTTATGGACTTTGATGTAGATTCCTCAAAAGTAGGTTCTTTGGCAGTTTGTTGAGTAACCGATTCGACATCCTTGGGTTTAGTGCTCATTTCTTCACTGACAAGTTTTGTAACTTCTGACGGTTCTGCATCTTCGACAGTTAATTCTGATACAGATTCAGTGTCTTTGGTTCTCTGGGTGGTTACTGCAGTTGACGTTTCAGTTTCCAAACTCTGTGTTCTTTCAGTTCCGTTTTCTTGCTCAACTCCCGTAATTTCAACTGTGCTCCTGGATGTGACAGCTTCTTCAGTAGTTAACTTCATTGATGGAATATCCTCTGCAACTGTAGTCGCTTTTGTTGCATCAGCTTTAATTTCGATTTCGCTGTCAGTAGCTAATTCTTCCGATGGTCGTAAAGCCGTTGCAATAAATACACCTTCTGAGCTTTCCTTTAACGTTGTCGTTAATTTACTAACTGTTGTTGTAAATATTTCTTCTTCTTTGGTTGAAGTCTTTGAAGATTCTGTAAGTGTTGAAGGAGTTGCTGTTGAGGATCTCATCGTGGAAGCAATTGTTGTATCTTCTTTCATTCCTTTCAAAACATCACCATCTTCAAGTGTAACTATTTCAACGGTTTCAGTAGCTGTTGATGGCTGTTCTGTATCTGTAAATTTAGGGGTTTCGGCTGATTCTGTTGATTTAACATCCGTTATTACTGAGACTTCGGACACCACAGTTGTCATTTTAGCTTCGGAAACTTCAGTTTTACTTTCTGTCGAAGTGAATGACATAACAGTTGGCGTGAAATCATCGACTTCTTTCTGGCCCGTTTCTTCGGTCGAACTAGAAGTACTTGAGGAAAGTGTTGTAAATTTAATTACAGATTCCGTGATGCTCTCTTCTTTAAATGTTATTTCCTCCTGTTCTTGCTTCGAAGTAACTGCCTTCTCAGAGATTGTTGTCTCTTGTTTATCAGTGGCTTTAGGAACATCAGAAATAGTTATTTGTTCTTGTTTTTGCTGAATTACTGAGGGTATGTGAGTAAATTGATCACTTTCGGTAGTTATATCAGCTGGTGTATCTGTAAATAAATTTTAATGTTAGATATTAAGAGCTTAAAAAAATTAATAAAGATTTATCTTAACTTTCTATTTTTGTATAAATATGCATTAAAACATTGGTAATGCTATAATCGAGAGAATTCTGTAATGTTAAATGAATGCATGCCTTACGGGATTTTTGGATTGGTTTTATTGTGACTGCATACACGGTACAAGTTAGAAACCGATTTTCGTTATAAAGATCTTACACAGAAAGGTCGTTAAAACTAGTGATCGCTGTAACAAAATTTATTTGACATACTAAGCTGGAGACGTTTCGTTACTTATTGTAAGAATCTTTGATTGTTGAACTGATCATTGTAATGGAAGTAGTACTATAACGAGTGGTCGTTATGACGAACATAAATTGTAATAACAAATGAAAAAATAAAATTGTTTAAAACTGATAACGTGAGATTTATAATAAATTTTATCTCAAAACTTCTACTTTTTTATTACATTTGTGAGAAATTTGTTTAAAATAAGTTCAGATTTAGAACACATCTTCTAAAATATTCTGTTCTCTTTTCATGCGAGTACAGTGATGCGCTGAAAAAATGTTTTAGGGAAACATATTTCACAAGAAATCAAACAGATGATGCAACGAGCAATTCGACCAGAAATAATAATACTCAATTATTGAAACTGTGAATTTCCATATCGTTGCTATTAAACTTTTCTACATCTTATTATATGCTATGAATAGTTTGTATTAAGATGGAACTTTTAAAGTCAATCTATTACGCAGCATATTGTCAAAAAATAATGCTAAAATTAATCAAACACTTCGTAAACACAGTATTCACAAGATAAATCAGTATTCGTTGGAATTCATTCGTTGGTTTCAAATTTTGTCGTTATAGTATCCGGTTATTTTATAATCGAAATTCAATTTATTTTAGTTAACGAGAAAACTATTAATCTGCATTCAGTTTAAAAGATAACGATATGCAGAATACGGTTAGAGCACAGTGCAAGATAAATATTCCCCCTCCCCCTTAATTATTTTTTGAAATGCTTCAAAAAACTTTATTACAAACGGAAATTTACGTTAGTTACATACATAATGTCGAGTGTTTAATTGTATAATAAGCTATAAAATGCATTAAAAATTCTCATAATTTACGAATATTAAACTCATTAAGCCAAACTGAAAATGGCTTCTTAACGATATGAGATAATTAATACGAAATAACTACATTTAGATAGCAGTGAACAAGTTTTCACTTGCACTACAATCTGAAGAAAATCCTCATGCTGCATTTTTTTGTTGCAACAATATTTGTTTTTTCATTTGACCCCTGTAAAAACAAATGACTTCAACGGGTACTGTTTAGAACGATATTTCTAATACTTGAAACATTATACTCCTTGCTCATAGCATAAACAAATCCCTGCTTCCAAAGTACGAAGGTTGGAAAATTTTAACAGTGGCAACTAATTATTTACACTTGACCCACAATAGACGTCCATGAAACTTTTACTATTCTTTGATGTGGTCTACAGCAATGTGGAATAGTAATATACATTAGGAATTCTTTGTTGGAAAAGAATCTATTGCTTAAATAATGTTTGAAAGAGCCTAGAAACATATGCCACGAAATAATTCTTCTACCTTAGGAATTAAATCATAGTTAGAAGGGTTTAAACCTGAGCTGATAAAATTCTCATAGCTTTTTTGAGCGAAAAAAGGTATATGTACAGAACATTGTTTGGAAAAATGATAGAAAGATTCTGTAGTAAGTATTACCGATTTCTCTGTGCTAATCATAGGTTACGTTTTAAAAATTAGCAACATTACTGCACATTTATGATCTATTCTTAATATGTGATATGCAAAAAAAAAAAAAAAGAGCGCCATGACAATTGTATATAAAATCATAAATTCCTTCACATTGTTGGAGGTTTCGAATTTCATGATAATGTGTAATGATACCACTTCAACCTTAGGCTAGTGGTTCTATCCTGTCTCTATGATCCGGTCCATGGATCATTGAGCTTAATAAGACGGAATAAGAAAGCTTCTATTTTGCATTCATAGCACCCTAAATGATTTCAGTAATTTCTTATTGCACAAATTTCTAAATTTCTAACGAGTTCGCTGCTTCGAAATTATCGAAGTTATACATACTTAGATCAGTCACACGAAAAACTATACTGCTAATCATGGCACATGCAAATAACGTTGATGAGATAAGAAAACAGATGTTGAACATCCAATTAACACGCTATAGAAATGACAAGGAATAATTCCTTTTCATAATGTAATACAGAAATGTTGCCACTATTGAAGCTCCAACCCATATGGAAAAGTTTTTAGTCTAATACTAAAATTGTTTTCCACTTTGATAAAAGTCATTCTTGTGAGCAACGAAACGTAAAATATAGATGCTTTTAATGCATTCGAAATACTCTAACACCGAAGCCCTTTGCTGTTGGTAGAGCTTCAATCCTAAAAATAAATTAAATTACAAATACATTAGAAATAAGTGACTTGGCGATGGACATACCACAAACGTATTTTGGACAGCATTCCTCTGGATCTCTTGTGACTTTGCAGTTAGAACCTGGTGGTGATAACACGCATTCTACATGGTCGCATTTTATTACACTGTTTACACACCTGCAGTTTAGTCTGCAAGGATCTATAGATGGAACCTCCTCTCTATTCTGATAAATAACATCATTCTGACGGCATATACCTGTGAAAGCAAGATTTCATTATTATAATATTCCCAAATGTTATTCTGGAAAATAACAAAGGCATTAGCCAGGATGTTTGAGCTGAAAAAAACATTTCCATCATAACATAAGTAATACTGTGTTTCAGTAATTTAGTACATATACTGCGGCCAAATTGATTCGGTACATCAAGCGGGAGATAATATGAAGAAAATAATTGCTAAAGTATGTCACCAAATTTCCAATAAACCAGTTATATAAAAACGAGATGTATAAGCCTCAAAGCCAAATTTTTAAATTTAAAAGTATACTAGTAAATTTATTTTTTTAAAATTTCCTTTAATTATATGAACACTACTTACGAACTTACGTGAACTACACTAGCTGCAACGGAATGCTTTTGAGCTTAAATTTCATTTACTTTTCCCATTCTTAGTGTGTAAACAGTTTATTAACAACAGTGGTTTTAACGGGAAATAATTCCATGATAATTATTTAAATTATTTGTGCATTTAATATTATGCAATCAGTCGCTTGTTAAATTTTCGAAGTAACCTTGATTTTGAAAATAATTTATTTCAACAAAATATTAACTTCTTTTTTATTGTAATGGGCAATAAATAAGAAGAGCAAGTTTGGACTTCTTTGATTTTGGCTAAATTTTGCAATGAGGATTTCACCAAGTAAAATTACTGAAAGGCTACTCAATGATAATAGAAAGACTGTACTTACGAATTTTGCATAAACATAAGAAAAAGGAAAAAAAAACGTAAATGAGAGCCAACTCACGTGGTGGTCTCAAACCAGAACATCCGAAAAACGTATGTATATTCTTTTCTCTTCTTAATAATTTTATTTTGGGTTTAAATTGATGGTAATATTAATAAAAGCAAAACATTAAGTGCAACTAAACTTGACAGATCAAGGGTCAATAAAAATCACTTTTTAACTGTCAACTAATTGGTTTGTGCATTAATATGTTACATTAAATTTTGGAGTTTAGGGAGTTTTATTACTTTATACAAAGTAAAAATTTATTTATATAGCCTGCGGAAATTTTAACTTCTATCCTTTTCTAATGAGGCCTGTATTTTGAGCTTTTAACCTTTGATTTTCAAACAAATATTTTTTCCTGAAAATTTTTTACAATGATAATGCATGAATTACATAAAAATTTTAAAATCTAACCCAATGACAATTATTGTGCTTGCAGTTTAACGATTTTATTTCTTACCTTCGCCAGGTATTCCTGGCCTGTAGAAGATTGGTCGACCTGTAGTAACATTTGCTATGGTAACAGAACTGAACATCTCATCTGGTACTTCTGTTATTTTTGGTTCTCTTGGTCTGGATACTAAATCTGCGGGATGCAGTGTGGCATTTTCAGTAATAACTGTTTCCGTAAACACTTCTGACAGGGAAGTAACTTCAGCAGTTGTCGTTTCAGCAGCCTCAGCTTCGACTCTTCTGACTGGCTCTTCAGTAATCGTCTTCGCATCGGATATAGTGGAAAGAACGACACTGAGAGTCTGTGTGTCCAAATCTCTTTCCGTAAACAATGTATGATCTTGGATTTTGAAAGCAGGAAAAAAAGTGAGACCAGCAGAGGTGAATTTGTGGTCCAGGTCCACGGGTGTCGTTACATTTCTAAGCAAGTCTTCGGTTGCTACCATATGTGTTGTAGCCCATTCGGGAATCTCCGTTCCAGAAGCTAAATAATAATAATAATAGAAAAACAATATATTATTGAAATGTAATAGTGTATGGTTTTTGTATATGCAATATATATTTTGTAAATGTAATATATGCTAAACCATATATTTTCAGTTATAAAGCCCAATGCCGATTATGCGGTAAGTCCGTTGCTTCCTAAAGACCATCGCGGTTATGATTCATGGTAGCTGAAAGGGTCGGATCTATGAGGGTTTTTATTTCCTTGTGTGTAATGTAAATATAAGACTATCTGCTACAGAAAGGTTTTCTCAAAACATTACTCATAGTTCCCAAAACTTACAGTATTCGTTCAAGTACTTAACTGTAAGAAGGTACCTGTTTTATTTCAAGAAGACTATGGATGAAAAAACAATACCTTACTTTACGAAAGATCTTTCTTTTGGAAAATCTGCATAGCTTTCAGTTGTGAAAATGTTTCATTATTCAGAAATTTTGAAAAACCAAAGTATCAGCAGATAGATTTTTGTAAAAGTGAAGGTGAAATAATGCTTATCAAATGTATGAAGGTTTTTAATGCCACTTTTAAGAAAAGTCTCGTGTTTTATTAAAATCAGTTAATTAGTTTAAAGTCAGTAAATTCATTAGTTTAAAGTCATTCCAATTCAAAAACACTATCAGTATCAGCAGATAGATTTTTGTAAAAGTGAAGGTTAAATAATGCTTATCAAATGTATGCAGGGTTGTAATGCCACTTGTAAGAAAAGTTTAAAGTCTCGTGTTTTATTAAAATCAGTTAATTAGTTTAAAGTCAGTAAATTCATTAGTTTAAAGTCATATGTAGTGTTTAGTTTGTCACCCTTTCTTTGCCTTATACTAGCTTTTCTAGACCAAACAAATCTAGAGGCAGGAGTTTGTATACTTTTGTTTAAATATAATTGAAACAAAGGTAAGTTTTTCTTGGCTTTAAATAAAATAAATTCCACGTAATTTCATGCAAAAAACCGAGATTTGATGACCTCGGGTTTATTTAGTCTCCATTCACTGAGCACCAGAGTTATATTTAGGAAGCAAATACAGTCTGGCAGCAGTGCTGAGTGCATAGCCTTCCTTACAACGGTTTTATAGTAGCGGGCTCCCTTCTCAATGACCCTCTGGCAAATGGGGGATCACTTTATTTCAAGGCACTTTATTTTTATACGAAGGAACATGTATTAATTCTTAACGGAACATTTTAAATAGAAGTATATTTCACCATTAAGGACAGAGCATTCACCGTTAACGACAGACCGCTAAGGACAGAGCTAGTAAAAATATTTAGTGACGTAATCATCTGCTCAATTAATTTACTTAATTAATTTATTGCTCTACTAATTGCTTTAGGCAAATATATAAAAGAAATTAAACAAGAAAATTTTTAACTTGTTTGATTTACTAAAGCCTAAATTTACTTTTCCAGAGTATGATTTGCTTCATTTGTAACAATAAGCAACTTTCTTTTCACATTTTTAAGTTTTCAACTTATTACTTAGCTTACAAATTTTTTGTATGATATTCTAGCTTTTATGAACAATTTCTTGTCTTCTTACAGTTTTAAACTGTTACATTTCTGAATGGAATTTTTTTATGATATCCCAAACTGCTCTTTACTTACGACAGTCATATTTATCTGGGCAGCACTGTCCTTCAGGTGTAGCTTGCGGCACGCAGTTATCTGCTGGAGCTTTACATTCTTGCACGGCACAGACAACTTCATGCTTCATGCAGTAACAGTTCTCACACTCATCTAAGGATGGTACTTGTTCCCCATCTTTGTAAAGAACTCCACCAACTTTGCATCCTATAATAAAAAAACATCATCTTTAAAACGAAAAAATTAGGTAAATGTCATGATTTAATTTTAAGCTGATGATTAATTTGCAAACTGAATTTGAATTTTGTACGAAAATAAATACTATATAATTAAAAAAAAAGAAAACCCTGTAAACTGCCTTTATATATCTACAATATTGATTTTTTTAAAGTTATCTTTTAGATATCTAATAATTGTAAGTGATTATAGAATGCCTCCTATAAGCACCGTAATCCATTTCATGTTGGCTTTTGGTGCACGGGATACTATTCCCCAAATGTACTATGGAAATAATTTTAATCCATTTCCTAAACCCGATCTAAATTTGGAAAATTTGTAGAATATAAATAAAGTGTTAGAAATGTTTGAAATTTATCAGTTTTATCATTTTTAAAAACAATGTGGAAATGCTCTATATATGTATTTATGCCTATAGTTCTTCAGTTTTCATTTTGCAAGCCTTACACAGTTTTATCAAACCTTCTTTGAGGTTTTTTTTTAAATAAAATCATTTTTAAATCCAAAAATGAGTCACACGTTAAATTAAAAAGCTATAAAAACTTTATGAACTTACGGAAGCACATATTTCTTTATTTTAAAAGCATTGTTTTATATTGCAAAAGTTGAAGAGGAGAAAAATGCGTGTTTCGTGGATGCACTCAGCTGATCAATGTTTATATTTACAGAATGTTAACTGTTGTAAGATTTCTTTTACGGTAGTATACTGTTTACATTTAAGGTCAAGAAAGCAGAAAAAGGGCACTATAGGCCGTGGCCCACTAGGGCTGTTGCGCCACTGAGTTTAGTTTTACTGTTTAAATTTGAGTCATAAATTGATTAAGGCATCCGGATTTGCTCCCGATATCTTCACCTGTAAGAACTGGATACTTTTCCATTATGCACTTGCCACGTTTTTTGGTATCTGTGAAAGAGCAATTAAACACACGCTGAGATTCAATCTGAGGACCCGGGAATTTGTGCTTGTGTTTAATTTAATTTAACACATTGAACTCTTTTTTATTATAATTAAAAGAACATACCAAAATGTGTGACAGGTGCATAAGGGAAAAGTAACAAAAATTGTTACTGCTTGGAGTTGCAAAAAAAGGTTTAAAATTTTTGGTTAACTTGTTTGTATTCTGGCATGTTTATTCACAAAGTTTATACAAAATATTTAACCCAAAAGTACTAACTCAGAATTTAAAAACACTGATAAATATGAAAATGTCTAAATATTCTTTGTTTTTAAACTGCGAATGGCAACTAGTATTTCTAAGCCAGTTTAAAATGAAATCATAAATTTTAAGACTTTTATTTTGGAAAACAGGTAAGATATTATTTTATATATTTAAAACTGGGGGTTTTAAGATTCCAATAATACAATCAATGAGATATCATAAGCCTTATTATTTTTATATAATTTTACGATTTTCTTTCCGAGAACTATATTGATGTTAGTTTTAAGATATTATGGAAGAAGGAGCTTTAAGGCATTTCAGTTGCCTACTTTAATTATTATTTGCATATTTATCAGGGACATCAGCAACTTAGCAGTACTCAATGCGCTTACTTATCCGATTTGTTAGAGAATCGGAGGCTTACGAGTTATAAGAAACATCTACATAAAAGTTTTAATAAAATGTTTTTGGTAAAGACGTATAATTTCGTAAAATATTGAAATTTCTAAAATATTAAAAGTATTTTCTCTTTGTTTAAAATACTTTTGTGAGGTTTATCTATTTATTTTTAACTAATATTTCATATAATAATTCATTCAATTTATTTTTAACTAGTAATAGATAATTTATTAATAGTCCTTTTAAATGTTTATGTTCTCAAAGAGACGTAGACTTTACGCTTTAACAGAAGAGGTGAATGAATTCACTAAATGTTTCAAACTTGCATTCCCATGACTCTCTAAATATGAAAATTAAATGTGTTATATGGTAAGAAAATTTGGGCTGATGGAAGAGATATGACTGTATTAGTTATATTATTACATTTTGAAAACAGACAAATAGGTCTTGTAAAATGAGCATAATGTACCAAACCTGTTGAAAGTTTAACAAACAAGATTTGCTTCGAGAATAAATAAAAGATTTGTATTAGTAAATAAAAAGTCTGTGTCTGAGAATAAATTACAACTGAGTATCAGTATATCTATATATGAAATAATAAATGATGTTTATGATCTTGTAAATTTTGGACAATTTTTTATAAAGGAAATAAGAAAAGATTGCATCTACAATATATATTGTTTATACTTGAGAAAATATCAGAAGTATATGATATGTATGCTTGTATGTGCGCATTTTATTTGTTTTAGAAAACACAACACTGCCAAACTGCTATTAAGAAGATGAAAACACAAAACAGTTTACACATTATTTTACCATTTATGCTTCAAAAGTTGGCTGTCTTAACGATCTTTCACAAGAAAATTTCACGAATTTTTTTTACTTTTTTTACGTAATGTTTGACTGAGGCATGTTAAAAAATATTTTGCAGTTGCTGCATGTTTCATCAAATTCGATTTTAAGTTTATATGGACTTTGATTTACTATTGCGTGCCTTGTTATATTTTAGCTAATGAAGAACTTACTTTATTTTATCTCATTCGATAATATTCTTGATGAATGGTTTTTAACATAAATTCTCCCATTTAACTGCAATTTTGAGCATACATAAGTTTCCATTTCTGTTTAACATTCTTCTGTATTAATTTCATTGTACATGAATAAGAACTATTTAAATGTCAAATTTAAGGAAATTTTTAATTACCTTCGTACTCTTCGGGTTCCATGACTCCTGGTGGGATTGTGGTGGCAGCATCTTCAGCTAGAATAAAAAGAAAAATTTTGAAACTTTCATACAGGGAAGGAAACTACTGTCATATAGGGGAAAAAGTTACTTTCAAATACTATGGTTTAAAATGAGTTCCAAACTTTTAATCCGGATAAGACTCTTATTCTTTTAATTATAAAACCCCTATATGCTATGGTTAAAACTGCAAAAATTACCTAAATATAAAGTGTGTGGGGCAACATATGCATATATTCTATCTATATATTGATGAGATACGTACTTTTGAACGTAAATTTTAATTAGTTATGTATCCTTATTTCATACGTATGTAAAAGTATGTTTTATATACAGATTTTAGCAAACAGTAATAGCCAGACTTGTATTTAAGTATAGTACATCATCTGATTACAGTACAGACCAGATAGCTTCCCAAGAAAGTATTTGATTGTGCCTCAGTATCAAAAATCTTACTAGAAGAAATAATCATTATCTATAGGAATAATTGCAAATGATTATGACAGTGGAACTGCAAATGAAGCGAATCAAATCGATTTAGTTTTAATACATCTCAATCTCTTTTTAATAATCTTAATTCATTTTTAATTCGTCTTACTCTAGGGGATCTTAATATTTTTAATACAGATTAATTTTATTTTGTTAGTTAGGTGACTGCCTGGTTACACTTACTAGGATCTGGTTAAATAATTAACCAAGGACAGATACATGATTCATACCTTAACCTGCAACAACTTTAATATACGTTATTTGAAGCAGGAATTACCATGACTTCAACTGATTCCTGTTAGAGAGCATTCATTCAACTTATGAGGTCTCAAAGGAATTTAAGGAGTCATTGTTTATCGTTACGTACCCACTCTAGAAGTGGATAATTTGCACGTGTACTGCTTTCCTTGGATGTGTTAACCGTTTCTCAGTCTGTTCTTCAGAATCGAACTCGAATTTCTCGTCATCTTTTGCAACCATGGTAGGCACGTAACCTACCATCAATTGTTCACAAATAAACTACCAATCGGCACTTAAAAGATACATCCTTTGTTTAGTCAGAACAGTGTATTATGTTTTATGCCGTTTATTCATTGGCTATTTAGAGATGCTTTGATGCATTTTATTTTCTGCTCTGGTAGATATTATAGACTAAGTGTGATAAAACGTTTTCGTAATATGTCTTAAAAGGTTTTAATTCGTTCCAAATATTTATGATTCAGAAAATTATAAACATTTCAGACAAATATTTATTTTTCATAACACCCATGAGAAAAATTGAAACGTGAAACAGGATAATTCTTCGAGTCTGAGATCAGCATTTAGAATTTAAATGTGTATTTACAAACAATAGAAAAATAGGGTTTCTGTTAACTGTAATATAAAATACGACCATTTTTGCAATGATAATTAAATTGAACAATATCAAATATATAAATATTGCAACTAAGGGTATTTATTTACCAAAACGTTTTATTGAAAGTCATATTTTTACAAACTGCTATTTTATCTTACTAAAACGATAAAAATTAATTAATTTTCAAAAAAGCATACATTAGACTTTTACTGTAAAATACAAACAGTTTGAATTAAGAGAAAACGAAAAAAAATTTGAATCCTAATACATATGTATGTGAGTATCAGGAAACACGATTGACAGTCTCACAAGCAGAAAGACGATGGGAAATAAGGGGAGTGTGCGCGCTTCAACTAAGACGTAACACCGAGGACGAGCTTAAGATGTAATACTGAGAAAGCAAAGATTGTAAATTCTCAATCATCACTTCTTTTTCCTTTGTAAATAGTCACTAATGTAACTCCACAAATAGTTAAATTAAAGATTTAGTCATTTAGATGTGCTTCGTCTATCAAAAAATCTCGTAGATGCCGAGCTTACATGTATAATTATTGAAGACTCGTTCGTGGTTCAGTATCGAGTATTTTTTTTTGTCTCCCCCTCTTTTCAACCATGCTTCCGCAAAACTCTAGGGGATGTAAATATCGCACTCATTCAGTTCTTTCCGCCATTGTTAATTTACCAACCAGAACCCTAAAATCCCGCAAGAAGTCATTGGGAAGCCGTGGAGGACATGACTTGATTAAATAAACCTGAATTCGAACAGGAAAACGAAGATAAACCATAACTGAATTTAAGATAAATTGATTAGATTTTCTTAATACAATTTCAAACCGAGGAAGTTGTGTTTAATTACATTTCTTGTTCCGGAGGAGAACTTAATTTTGGTTTTAAAGGAAATAAAATATATGTTTGCATTTTCACACATCACAACTAATAATAGCAAATAACTGTGATAAAAAGTTCAGGTTTACTTTGTTTAAATTACGAGCAGCTCAGGCAGATCTTATTTTCTCGACACGTCTCGCCGAATTGCATTTCAGCTAAAATCTCAAGCAGAGAGGAGGAAATTCTTCCTCTGCTGTAAATAAGACTTGAAATTTAAACTAAAGAGATTTTCGAACAAGACCTCAATTCACTTTTAATCGTGAAATGTGCAGTTTCCTTAAATGCAATAAAATATCTTTATTATCTTTATCTGGTGTAATTTTTATAACAATTTTTATGCAAAGCCGCACTAAACGCTGAAGTTCTAAGAAGTTTTCTGAAGGCAAAACCGCGTCGAAACCCTTAACTGGGATCCTGCAAAATTAGAACAGATGGCTATGCATTGAAGGGAAGATTATATAAATCATATCAAGAAGAGAAATGCTTAAGAAGTCCTACCATAATTTTCCAGTTATGATATTTTGAATTACCCACATTATTTAGAGGAAGAAATCATTCAAACTGATATCAGTAATGGCTAAAATTTAAAATAAAAATGGATTTTTTATAACATCAAGCTTAAGGCAGTCAACAGTGAAATCTATTTGCATCCTGCTTTTCCACAAATCAGGGAGAGAGTTTTCTTCAGACACATCCACTGATCAAAGGACTGTCATCTTCTCCATCGTAACGACTACACCTTAAACAAAATGCCATAAAAGCGAAGGAGAGGAGAGCTTGGAGGAGTAGGAAATAATAATCCGATGACTATCGATTTACAGGGATGAATTGCGGAAGTCAAGATAGCAGTGAACTTTGAGGAATGGCCGAGGGCCATACGAAAATGAATATATGATTATCCTTAGTTGCACTGTCTATAATCGAGTTCGGTTGCTCAGTTTGGCCCTAATGGTAGATAGCGGAATCGACAGATAGAGTCATGAAGCACAGATATCATCTAACTCGTTTTTTCTTCATCTTTACTTCCCTTTCAACCTTGTTATGTTTTCCGGGATCATGATATGATAACGGTTACAGTTTCACTCAAAAGATTTAGTGTTATATTTCCAAGTACTTTTCTTCTTCTAACAAATTTCGATACAAATAATCGATACCGATATCTGAGAAAAGCAAGAGCCATTGGAAGTTTTAAGAACATGACATTAATTTTAATTAATTTTATTATACTTTATCCTCAATATCTTATAAAAACGCATTTTCCTTTTGTAATTTGCACATTATTATTTAGAGATGCTTTTATATTTTCTTCTGGAAACTATTATAGCAAAATAATTGTTTTTCAAAATGGCCGTTAGACATCTTTGTTTCAGGAGAGTATTTTTCGAAGAATTATGATAAATGCTGAATATGAATACTCTTGAAGTTAAATTGTCTCCAATAATTAAAAATTAAAAAAAAAATTACAAAGTCCTGCAGTAATAAGCCCTTATATAACTAACATCATAACATCATACTGCCTTTTAATGCAAGTGCCATAAAAAGTATATATGATTTACAATAGATTCGTATTTTTAGAAAAATCAAATTAAAAATTGAATTCAAAGCAAATTTTCGAATCACAAAAAACATATTGTTAAATTTTAGAGTTTTGACTTTTAGCTAGACTTTCTTAATCAAATAATCTTACGGAATTCAACGATTACGTCATTAAGCGTTACATGTATACTGAGCTAAATGTCTGAAACTGATAACATCGTTATACTTTTGAAAGCATCTGAATATTTCTATAATATGAATGATTTCTATGTTCTGAATGATTGCGCAGTTATTAGATAATTTTCAATAAGTATTTTTTGCATGGTTTTAGTAAATACTGCTTATATTTTGGTAACTTTTGTAGTTGTTTCAGTAACTTCTAACCCTGCTGCATAAAAGGAGAGCTTACATTTAAAGTATTCGAAACTAAATCACAAGCTTATGTCCTTCAGATAATCTTTACTTTTAAGTCCGTCATTTGCTTACAATGTCTGACTTTCACCGAAATATCTTTCCATATATGTTCATAGAAAAATAACAATGGAATGCGTTGTAGCTATGTTCGGAATTGGCTTTCTATGTTATTTTTCAAATTTAGTTGTAATACAAATTTTGAGTGTAAACTGAGTATGAGAGGATTATTACTTTAGGATTTCATCACAAATCAACTCTTAACGAAGCGGTATAGCCTACTACATGTGCTGATGCTTCATGTAAAACTGATAACATTTCACAATAATTAATAAAGCCTAATCATTTAGGGGAAACAATACGGTGATTCCTTATGAAGTCTCGCTCTTTTCATTGTAAGAGGTCTTTCATATGATGTTTGAGAATGGTGGAGATTTAAAAAAAATAAAACTAACTCATCGGCGTGACACATAACAAAGAGCGTCTTTAAATTTTAATTTTATGAAACCAGACATCTCAAGGATTGGCAGAGAGCATGGTAATTCTTTGCTGTTTACATCCAGTATGCATGGAATTAAAAGAATATGTTGTAGTTATTGCATTCCCTGTTAAATGCATGTAAAAAATAATCTTGTACAAACCTATTCATGGTACGTTTCACATTTCTTGGAATTTTTTGCCACTTCCACTAAACTACATATTTTGGCAACAACTTCAACTTTTTTCAATTACAGGGCACGCTATATTAAGCGGTGCATAGATATTATAGCGTAGTTATTATATAAAGAATACAAGAGTATGGAACGGGTTTTAGGAAAAAGTACGTATACTATTTTATGCACTAGTTTTTAACTAGTTTTTAGTTAAATAAATATATATATGCATTAGCTTATGAATAACGATTTATGCTTTGAACGATGTAAGTATCTCAAAGATTATAAGGTGTAATTCTATAAAATACGGAATAGTGGATGATTCACACCTTTGTTGAAAGAAACGTTTATAGGAACACCACCTAAACTTGTAGAAATGTTTTTAAGGTAAGCTGAAATGCAGAACTGCCAGTTAATATATCGAAGTTTGATCACAATTTTGGATAAAAAAGTATTTTTTTGTATATGGTGATATTTGGTCACGCTCTAATTTAAACGTGTACCATTTAAATCCAATTACAGTTAGAAAATTTTTTTAAAAATATTAATTGCAAGTATGTGTTCCGGAAAACATACTTTTAACGAAATTAATAATGCTGCGATACCAGTAATCTAAGCTTTCAAAATGAATCAGTCTACAATTTCATTTCACTTGAGTTGATTTTTATTTCGCCATTCGTGCCACAGATGGCAGCACTTTAAATTTCAGTTTTTTGGGTATTTCAAAACTTGCAACTAACCGCCGCAATGCTACTTATTGTTTTAATATTCCTTCAGATAAAATGTTCGACATTTTATTAAACGAAAGGAATTTGAAAAGAAAAATTAACAAAGGAAAAACCATCTTTCATTTCTTTTCATGCGAATTCTGCCTGCACATAATTCTACATTTTCTTTGAAATATGTATTCCATATATTTCCTGGTAGTTAACATTAGTTACGTCAAGAAAACATTTCAATACTTACTGCAATTATACCGAGATGGACAGCACATGCCAGCTTTATACTGAGGGAAACAACCGTCTACTTTCAATTCACATTCTTGAGTTGTGCAGACTGAAGTATTTCTTATACAATAGCAGACTTCGCAGGGCTTCATTGGGTCCATGGGTATTCTAGCACCTTCATCGTAGTATTTATCATCTAAGTAACAACCTACAAATGACGTAGAATAATTAGAAAAATTAGTTTTGACAAAGTGCTATGGTAGAATTGCTGTCTATTTAAATAACATCTTTCGATTCATTAAACTAGCCTATCCCATAAAATTAAGCAATTGGTTTTCGCTTTGTTGCGAATTTGTTTCTTTATTAAATTGAGTTTGATTGCATTTTTAATCTCTAGAGTCACCAATTTCGATCAACTTATATATAAATATAATATCATTAAAATATAAAAAATTATATTGTAATGTCTTGTCCCCCAATAAAAGAGTAATGGCAAAAGCAAGCATTGGTAAATCTAAAAATGAAGGTTCTTCTCAAAAGGAAATAATATGTCTCGACATGTTCTGTTTTTGTAACATTTTCCTTATGTTACAAAAACAGAAATGGAGGTGTAGAGATGATAATCAGGAGATCAAATTCAAAAATGAGTTTTATGTACTGAAATTTTACTTAAGTCATTTAAATGTTATTCCTGCATTAAATAATAAAAATAATGATAATAAAAAATATATCGTAAAAGACATTCATTATCTATTTTATATTTTTCTAAAATTGAGGAATTAAATTAAATAGAGAACTTTGGATGCATTAATTTGCACAAATTTCTTTAGCTTGAAATTTCAGAGAAAATATACGTAGAGGTATATTAGGTCTAGTATCTAATATATTTAATAAAGAAATGAATTTCTAACCAGTGATGTTCATTTAATACACCCCAAAAATTAAAAAAAATTAAACAGTAATGTGTATTTTTAAAATTTAATTAAGAAATATTTTTCAACATGTGATCTTCATTCTTTATGCATTTTTCAGACAATGAATCCACTCATCTTAATATTACCGAAAGTTTTCTGTTCTTAGCTAGCCCAGTGCATCACTGGACCCGGGACTGAAATTCCGAAGAACGATCTAACTGCATGTAAATGATTTTCTTCATGTGTAATGAGAAAACGAGATAGTTTTCCTCGTAAAGTCGTTCACGAAAACATCTATCTCTTTAGTCAGATCGCTTTCACTTGTTTTTTCATAATCAAACCAAATCCAACCGAAACGAAACTTCGTGAGAATCTTGACTTCTTAGGAAAAATCAGAAATCAGCTGTTGCTATATGAAGTAATATGATTAAAGCAACTAAAAAGCCAGGTTGCGATGAATAGAATTCAGAGGATCAATGAAAAAATCATCTAAAAAATGCATCAGTACAGAGGCATTTCTTCAGATATTGAAAGCCAAATATTAAAAGAAAATATGATTAGATATATAACGTAGTTTTGTGAAATTTAAGTAAAATTTTCGATTTCACACGCATCAATATTGCTTGATTTCCCAAAATAGGCATAGAGACTATAAAACGTTTCACAATGCAACATGAGAATAAAAGCGTGGTTAGCAAAACAAGTAAGATGGGTTAAATAGTATTTAAAATACTGTTTGACGGTTCAATCATAAGGGATTCCATTCATATGATTAAGTTTGTATGTTTACAGGCTTGATCTAGTTTACAGGCAATCATGGCTTGATCTTTTAAAACCTTACAGTGTCAAAAAATATGTTGAGTTAATTACTAGCCTTTACATTCTGAAGAAAATCTACATTTCTAAGATAAGAATGCATTTGGTATTTCAAGCTCTTTATTTCTGGTGTTTTTGTTTTAAAAGCTCTGATTTAACGCCGCGTTCATTAACATTAAACCACCCACCTTAAGGCGGCGAGTACATTCTAATGCTGACTAATGTTATGCATTATTTTTATTCATTCAAAAACGAAATGCTCTTTGAAATTTATTCCTCTGAATTTGGTGTAAGCTGGAAAGTAATTGAACATGTGACAACAAAATTTATTCAAAAGTCTCTTTTTACTCAGTGCTTGTTTTTGTTCATATCTTTCTACCGTTGTTGGAAAATCCACTCATCAAAACGTAATGGAGAAGCTTTTGTGCAGCCTTCCCACTGTCAACAACGAGTTTAACGGTGTTTTCAACTCAGTGGTTTTTATGACGTGAATACAGATTCCTTTCACATATGAATGAACTACTTACCGCGCACTTCTGTCTCTGGCTTCTCTGTGCTGGAACGAGGATACGCTGGAAAGCAAAAATAAACAAGATTTAAAATGTGATTTGTTACCTAATAAGTCTTGAATGCATCTATGCATTTATAAGTATACATTGCGTACGAACGCCTTTCTTTTATACAGAAAAGTGAAGGAAGGATCGTTCTTCAATCACGACACATATACATCATGCGAGTGCGAAACAGAAATGATGAGAGTCAGTAAGTTAAAAAATTAAATATTTAACAACATACTTTATGAACTTTAAATCAAAATTTATACATAATGTTGATGCAATGAAGGTAATAAATTTTACATATAACATTTCATTGATCCATTTAGTTTCTTTTTGTTATTTTCTTTTCTTACGGATCCTCTTTGATGGCTTAAAACATTTCAAGGGTAACGTAATAATTGTATTCTTCTCTAAGTATATTTAAAATTTTCTTTGAAAGGCACTACAAGGAGTTATTTAAATGTTATATTTTGTGAGGGCTACACGTCTCGATAGTCTCGATCTATTTGAAGAAACAATCAAAGGAGTCAATTCTTCCCATTCACGATTCAGATACATGAAGATATTTCATTTAAAGTTTGTTCTTCACAGTCTACTGTCTTCTGAATGAAAACTTCTGATAAGCTCTATTTTAGGTTATTGTCTAACTGGAACTGTTTAGGAAGGTTTCGTAGAAAGAAAAAAACATTTAAACATATATTTAGACTTCAAGTTAAAGAATTTTCATTTAGGGATGCCTGTCTAATTTCACTTCATTATCCTAACCACCAAAGCGTTGCGCAGTAAGATGACAGTTGCACATTGATTCAGTCTGGGATGCATTTATTAACAATTATGCTACCAATATGTGAATCACACGTAGCTGACGCAATACAGAACGTACATATTAGTGCGGTTTCATAAAGATGCTTATATCATGTAACCTTGGATATGGTACACAACATACATGCGATCCCAGCACTATCAAAAGGAAACATATACATCATTCCACGTATTTAGGCCGGAGTACATAACATTAGTTGCTGTTATTGAGACTCCGTATACTGTAATTGAATATTTTCCTGAAAATAAGAAAGCGTCTTTTGTTGGCTGTTAATCTGATACAGAAGTAGTAAAATAGGAAATAATAATGATTGTTTGAAATCAGAGAGGCTAATAATTATTAAACAGGACAAAAAATAAATTTCTTCTGCTGTTGTCAGTGAAGAGAGTTAAAACCACTGTAGTTTCTGGGAATGCTAATGTTATTAAAAAAATTACAGAAAAAGGAATTTTTATTTGGAAGAGAAATTTCAAATGTATAATTATAGTAGTAGTTCTTGTTATATTACTATTTCAATAGGAGCACACATTTCAATTTTAGTTAAATCATAATTTAGCAAGTTTAACTGAGATAATTAGAGAGCTTGAAACAAATCATATTAAAGTTTTACAATACGTGGATAACAAAAGGAATTTTTTCCGTGTTGGCTATCCTTTTATTACCAGTTATGAGTACTTGATGTGATAAAAATAGTGATTTCATTCAATTTGTTTGCCTTCAAACTATTTCAGACGATATAGGTTTAAAGACAAAGTAATGGTAAAAGAGTAAGGTCATTATCATAGTGTACTTGCATATCCTAAAGCGACTTGTCTTAGATATCATCATAAGTATAGAAATAACATGGTCAGCATCTATTACAAATAGTACCATTTTCTTGTCAATTATTTTTAGTCATATGTGAGGGTAGATGAACTGAAGTAGTAAAGAGTTTTGAGACTAGTTATTAATAGAGACGAGTATAAGTCTAGTAATTTGTCATATAAATGCAATACTTATGAATATTTATACGACAATAACTACTGTATAATTATCTTAAGTTCTACTATATAATTATCTACTTAGCAATCTGAGGTAACGTATTAGACAGTCATTAATGTTGACAATCTAGTAATCAATTTAATTATTTGTGTATGAAATAAAATAATTAGCAAGAATAAAAAAACAGTTCGGTATTAAAGAAAAAATAACATCGATCATCTGAATGTTTGTATTACTGATGGAGATTGTATTACTGTTGTTATTCATAATAAAAGTATTAAACAATGCTTTTTGTTAAATTATAATGTGTAGATGTTATCTGTGAAAAGGAATATTTCACTCCTTTTAAAATGAAAAAAAAAAGAAAAATGAAAAGAAAGAAAATTAAAATGGAAAACAATAAAACGGAAGGAATTAAAGAAAGAATTAACCATTCAAAGGCAAAACAAAAGACATACGATATATATATAACGTAATATTGGCAATATATAATGGTAGAAAGTTAAGCCTGAAATCATTTAGCTACGCAGCATAATGCATGAATAATGAATTTAGCCACAAATTAGCAAATGCATTTATACTTCAATCCTAAACGGAATTTAAAATTTTTTATTTCATTCTCCGAACCGTTTTTATTCTCATTACTCATTTTACGCTTTTCAAATGCACTGTTATATAAATACGCATATGTACCCGTTTGAATTCACCACAAGCCAGAATGCACGAAGCACGTGCTTTTGCGTGACGTACTTACATCCGTGGAGACCTAGAAATTAGAAAATTATTAATACCATAGACCGATGATCGATGGAGTTCAACATTGTGGAGGGGAAATCCCTTCATTCAAACATGTTGTGGGAAGAATTCTAGAATTACTATAAAGAATAGAATCTCTAGAAATAGAGCAGGTTCACTAGAAAGATAAGGAAGATCTTCAGAATTATCTACAAGGCGGTAGGTGGGCACAGTTTGGTTCAAATCGGATGACGTAACAGCAAGCACAAGTATGGCTCCCTAGGTTTGACATCTTTGGACTATTTTCTTTTCGGGTCAGTTCCGTAGATCGTATGTAGACGATTGACAGACTGAAAACTGCTGTAAACTGAGACATCCTAGTCTTTCACAGCCCATATTGACACTTGTCCTATAATCATCTTCAACAATGCATTCAAGCAAAAAGACGATATTTATTTCAATGTTCATTGGTGTCCGAGATATATGTGTTGCATTAAATGTCTATGTGTATATTATCATTTCCCAACCACATAAAATTAATACAAGCATTCACTGTTTTTCTTTTGGCATTTAAAGTTAGGAGATATAACATGAGCTACTCATACTTGATGATGACCATTAAACTAATAAAACAATTAAGCTAATAAAACTATAATCTAATAAAGCTAAGAAAACAAAATTCTGCTAACTTACCTTCCGGGCACCAGTATTGAGGGCAACAATCTCCTACGTGCATGACAGATTTACAGCTTGCACCCAAAGGTTTGACCATTGGACATACCCTAAGATAGCACATTAAGGTACTGCCGACGCACGTGCAGTTGAGGCAGGGTTCATTAGTGTGAATGTTCTCGCCACTGGGATAATGTTTGTTGAAGTAGTAGCACCCTAAAGTGAAATCACGATTATCTTCATTATTTCGATAATCTGAACAACATTTTTCTTACATCTTAGAAATAATGTTTTCCAACAATTAACCTATTATTTACTTATTTTACTTTTTTATCACAGCAGTGATGAAGAAGCAAACATATTAGCTACGAACGACTCAGAAAGGTATTTATGAACTATCCTTAAAATTTTTATTGTGTGTCAAAAATTATACTACCATTTATGTATACAAGGTAGGCCATAAATTTGTTAAAAATGACAATTCTGTTTTATACAAATGCTTACCTTTTTCATTAGCATATCTACCCACTGATGTTTCTTGTACAGGAGCTAAAATTAAAAATAACACAATAAATACTGAATACCTAATAACATTTATATGAACATATCAGCAAAAATGCAGGCTTGAAAGAAATACTGATATAATATTACATTTGAATTGCGTATATGTATAAATTGCAAAATAAAAATACAAATGTAATGATTAATAATATTTCCTATAGAAAATTATTCCATTTCTTTACAGATTACAATAATTGCCTGAAAAATATTGGTGCAGTTTCGTGCTATAACATATAATGTGTGCTTTATCTTAATATGCTACAGCCTTTTCACTTCTCTAAGTGAAAAGCTTGGAACAAAGCGATATCAACAGCTTTTGTCAGGATAAAACACATGTTCTGGAAGCTTGTGCAAGAAATGCTAAGCCTTAAATTTTTAGGATAGTGTATTAGGTGAAGGGAGGGATCTTCGCTGGGCGAAACCCGGATTTTACGTCACTAGTCCGCTTTTTCCACTGTTAACTCATGTAAAAACATCAGTTTGAGATGAAAACATTCAGAATCTAATCCATCTGAAGTAAATAATGAATGCAACATTTGCAAATATATGTTCTTGTTTCAGCGGTATGTTGGTCATGAAGATCACTTATATTTGTATAATAGCATTAATGACGCCTACACAGATAATCTACAGCGCTCTTCGGAATCAATGGAAACTGAGAATTGCAAATAAAATATTTTAGGGTAATAGATTATTGTGCACCATTTTTTACTTTATAAATAGCATCAAATCCCAATTTATGTTTCCAAATGCCGGAATAAAACCTTTACTGTCCCCATATTCATTTGCGATAATGCCAGAATAGTGCTTGTGAACTTTTTTTATGTTGACCGTATGACACAAAAAGCTCGTTAAAAAGGTTTCAATAATTTATTTTATTAGTCAGCTGTGAAAGAATTAACTTATTAAGCTATTTTTAAGATAGTTTCTCTGATATTGTGTATGTATCAGATCTTAAAATCAATTTTGACACATTTCAACGGACGCTCTTTAAATTTTACATACATACGTATTTGAGATGACATTACGATATTTTACAGTCACCTTTCTAAATAATACCAAGTAAGTTTTCTTATTTAGAGAGATTTTAAAGAATTTTCGCACATTTTGAGTAGAGATCAAACTGATCATCGTACAATATCGATATCTTGGTCATCGCATCCACTAGTAAGAAAACAGTATTCCAAATTAACTTTGTTAAAACTGTTTTACCTAAATACGAATTTTGAGTGATATTTCCAAAGCTGATTGATGAGCTACTTACTATTATGAATGATAACAATGATCATAAATCTACTAAAAATCACGATAATTTAAATCAAACTCAAAGAGAAATTACTTGCAAAGAGAACTCAAAGAGAAATTAAGTAAGCTGACCATACTATGCGATTCAGGTAATGTATTCAAGTAACGTATCTACAATAATTCATATTATTGTGTATCATGTCAAAGAGTTAAATCGATGTTTTGTGAAACAGTACTTGATACTGTAATAACAGCACTCGATTATAATTATACAGTCAGAGATAAATAAATATTGTTATTTATTTAAATGGATGAAACTCAGCTCATGCAAGCCGTTATTTTTTAAATAAAGAGCATATAGAAAGGGGGAAACGAGATGAAGTTTGTTTTATTTAAACCGAAGTTAATGCGGGAGAAGGCAGTTTCAACCACAGAAGGGAGGATTTTACATGAAACAGAATCTTATTTTTTCAAACAATTAACATGTTTTAATTAGAACAGCCTTTTAATTCCTCTTTTTTAAAATTTGGTTATTCCCTCTTTATTCTAAAAAAATTAATAACATTTCTCGACTGCGTCATTTCCCAAGAAAGAACGTAACTGGAATAAAAATCTAGAAAATCTTTCACGATAAAGTCTTTTCGTGGAGCTTGTGATTCTCTAAAATGTACGTCTAGAAAACACAGTTATAGGATTATTGAATATTTTCATGACTATACGGAGTGCCATGAGCAAAATACAGGTCAATTATGTTTAAAAAATATCCTAATATTTATGAAAAGAGACTCACGTTTTAGGACATAACGTAAAGTGAGACGTTGTATTGGACTTTGAGACTTCCCGTGTAGTCTAGGACGTTTGATAACATTAAGTTAATGCCTTAGTACACTATTTATAGTGACAAATGTTAAATGTTTCGACAATCCGGCACCTAAAACTTATATTTGCTAGTCAAAACCTAAAACATTAATTTACGAGAGAATTATAAGCCATGTAAGGAATAAAAATTTCGAAATAATTCTGCAAAATTTAAAAAGATACTTTAATTCTAATAGTAAAGCACAGACATGAATAAAAATATATTCTTACATTTGTTATAATGTAAAGTTACTTCTAAAATATATGTTTCCGTTTCAAAAGATTTCTTTTTGGTTAATTATGTCTTTTAAAATCCATTCAAAATGTAGAAAAAAGTAATAATGACCATCAGAAAACTAGTTACACAATGCCACGGAAAGACAATAATTGCGAATTCCTCCTTTCCTAGTGTTATTGACCCCTCACTCTCACTGCGCACCATCCATTCCAGTCATCATTAAGATGACTTCACAAAAACATGCAGAGTCATCAAGTCCATGGTTGCTGACCTCCTGACCTTGACATATTTAACAGTTAAGGAACGAAAGGGTAAGTGAGCTATTTTTCCTTAATAAAGTTTTATTTTTCTTCAGGAGAGCTGGAAATCACATTGTAAACAGTGGGCAGTAAAAATGTACAACCTCTGACCGCCACACGTCGTCAGATAGTAACCTTGACCTATGATAGTCATTTCGTTGGGACTATTTGCGGAGGTGTCATCATGTGCGGAGGAGTTTCTGGCCACCCTGTAGTGCAAATGGTGTGTGTGCTGAAATAATTATATGACAATGAGATTATATTTAAATAGAAGTATTTAAATAATCATTAGCTGATAGTTTGTCAATAGGCTTAATGTTGAAAACAGTAAAGAAACACGCCAAAGTGAAACATAAATTAGCAAAGCAACAACCTTTTATTTGGCGTAGGTTTAGTTAAGTTATTAATTGAGTTCTTGACTAAATCTACGCCAAGTCCAATGTTGTTGCTAAGCTAATTTTAAGACTGTAATCTTTAATTTGTAATCTTTAATTTATGACGAAAATTAAGAGTTAAATTTGTATAAAGAGAGTATAGTGTGAGTGCAACTCCTCCCGCCCCATTAGTTAATGCATAGAAACAGACAATTTACTCCTACTTAGAAACTAATCTCCTGTCATAATACCTTGCACTGTTACTTTATGTATCTCCAAATGCTAAGGATTCTGGGGACGCGAGACAATACTAAACCTTTTGGTACAATGATGGTGTTAACGCCCAAATATCATTCTTTAGATTAAAATTGGATGGGACTTAAACAGACTTAAGTGCAATCCTAAGTTAGATACTGCAATCCAATCCTACACGTGTAAACTACCTAGACAATCAAAAAGAAATATTTTGGAGAAAGGAAAGCGCGGTTCACATACGATGGTAATTTCTTGAAAAAGGAAGACATTTTATTTATTTTGTTTTCGGGTTTTTTTTTTTTGCATCGAAGATACATACAGCATAAATCCTAGTTTTAATGCTCATAATATTCTTTCATCTTTTTAGCTTGACAAAAATATTTTTCCCTTTTGTAATGAAACGTATCATCATTTTATATTAACAAGTGATCACTGGAGTACAGTTTGCAATAACAAACGAAATTTTAATGATGCGTATTTTAAATTCTGCTGCCGTGTGGCATAGCTGTACTGCTGTATCTTTGGGCCCGGGTTGGCTGCTGTATCTTTGAGCCCGGGTTCGCTTCCTGTAGAAGGTGTGGATTTTTTGTTGTTGTTGTTGTTTTGTTGTTGTATTTTATGAAAGAATAGTTGCCAGAACCTATAGGAGTTTGGACTTCCACTTCCACCCATGTTTTGAGAGAGAGCACCCCGGGGATGGGTGTTCGAGGGTCTCACACCCCTCTCTCCTACCACATGGATTTTTATAAGTGTATAGCATCTTTGTGGCTTGTGAGAAC
Organism: Stegodyphus mimosarum; assembly: GCA_000611955.2. Taxonomy (NCBI): domain Eukaryota; kingdom Metazoa; phylum Arthropoda; class Arachnida; order Araneae; family Eresidae; genus Stegodyphus; species Stegodyphus mimosarum. The sequence continues at coordinate 76,490 of KK114811.1, forward strand.
GCAAAATACTAGCGAATCGAAAATCGTCTCTAAAAGGTAATGATAGGAGAAGAGGACTAGGATATCCTAAGATATGTCGTCTGGGAAGATCTTCATTGAGATTAAGACTCTCTATTGAAATTGGAACAGAACTTATGATTTCTCACGGATGTAATTCAATAACTTCTTGTGATATACTATTGTCAGTGTTTTCGGTGATGATGATGTTGTATGGCCGATGGGATTTGACCATTCCCAACGAAAATAGTACTTTGTAAGTGCCACGCCATTTGAAATCACAACAATATTTTTAATTCAAAGCTGCACAAAAGTAAACTGCAAAGGTTTGAGTCTTATTCAACAATGTAAAGATAAATGAATATCATTATCAACCAGACATATCAAAGTACGTGTGTTCGCAACTGCGATTATTCGCGACAATGAAGTTGTAAAATTTCATGCTTTACTACTTTAAGCTGTATAGGCATCCTGATCTCTAAGTTGGTTACTTTTATGTATGTTTTACGATAATTGACTTAAGGTACTTTAGAGTAATAAAAAGTAATATCTGTCACGATTATCAGCAGACCAGTGATATATTGCACGAGACCATTAAAATTCCATTAGCTCATATTTCACTATTTCACTCGCTTGTTCTTTCTCTACGTGGATTAGTTATTAGAATGAGTTTATTCATTGATTCATTGAGATTTTATTCATTGTGAAAACCTTGATATACATAATATTAAAATTTCAGAATCCTCCCTAAATTCCTTACATTTGATTCCGAGACAGTAGGAAAGGCTGCATACATATCAAAACTTCAGCGTTATCACTAAACACTAAATTTTTTAGATCCAGTTCCATAAAAAATATGCCCAAACCAGCCAGTTTGGAATTCAATAATTTATAAATTCTTGCCTTCTATTATATTGTAGAGACATTAAGATTATTTCGAAGCAGGAGAGATGAAAAGTGAGCAGTACCCTCGCCGGGACTCGAACCTCTCGAATACGCGTACGGCATGCTGACCAATACACCACGAAGGCACGCGAAGAAGGCGGGAGAAATACCTTATATACTTCCCCTTTTAAAGGGCAACTGGGGATTAGGGGACCCAATCGCTAAATCCAGTTGGTGGAGAATCATCATCCAGCACCTTTTTTTTAGTTCAGGCGCCACTGGTAGAGTCATTAGGTTATTTAGAAGCAGGAGAGATGAAATATGAGCAATGTCCTTGCCGGGCCACTGCCTACTCGAATACGCGTCGAGCGTGCTGACTACTACACCACAAAGACATACGAAGAAGCCGGGAGAAATACCTTATAATATATGAAACCAATAATGATTTCTAATCGTTGTTTCAGTCTTGTAGAAAAAAACCGATATCGATTAAGTGACTTTGGTTTCAGCTGGAACTTTAAAGCAGGATTGCTTTTTGTGAAAGTAGCTCTGTGGAACCATCAAAAACATTTAGGCATTTTCTTCTTAATAAGAAAACTCGGATGACTGATTTCATTGATTGATATGGATATGAAGGGGATTGTTATATTTTCCACATAGATACTTTACTATCTTTTTTTATGGGCGCAGTTTTTCTAGCACTCATTTACATATTTATCGTTACTCTCTTAATTACAAAAAGTTTCTCTTCTAAAGAGCGAAATGCCTTTTAAGCAAGCGAATCGAAATGTATTCTTTTTCACATTATGTTTCTGATTTTATTGTCATATTCGTTTATACAGATATTTCATTTCATAACTGAATCAGCACTCGTTGATCATCGTTCAGCAGCTTTGTTGGTTATCACTGAATAACAGTGTAATCCTATCTCACTCCCTGATCTGAAAGTATTAGATACTACATTGTTCGAATAAGCTTTAAAGCGTACAAATAATTAAGTTGCATATTATTCAAAATTTATATGAAATATAAAATAGCTGGAATGCCGCCATCGAAAATGAAAGGTGTATCAAAATTCAGATGTCGCAGCATAAACACACCAGTTGTGAATTTTCATGACCAGAAATATTTTGTGAACATAGGCTGCGGCTGAACATCAATTGTTGTTTCTAGAAAATGATTGCATAAGTACTATACAAAATAATCAGTACTTAAAACTTCTTAAAAACAACAGATATTTTAAAAAAGAGATAATTATCTCACAGAAGGAAGTAGACAATTTTGAATGCAGATTTATAAATCTTAAATGATTATGATAACTTAAAGGCATCTTGTTCCTTAGACTTCTGCTCAAATACGTTAATTTAGTAGAAACATTTTAATAATAAATTACCTTTCCTTCAAGAAAGGTAAACTTTTGAATGAAGTTTCCACTTTAAAAGTGGAAACTTCATTCAAGCTATATTTTACATATTTAAATAGAATTCTGTGTTGTTTCCAAGATACATCTCACAAATAAATCCTGTTTAAAACTGTAGCAACTGTATAAAGAAAAAGAAATGTTCGAAAAAGGTGACTCAATATTTTATTGATTTACTTTTATTTTCAAAGTTTTACAAATTAATGTAGAAGATTTTAAGAAAATAATTTTAATACTGAGAACAGATAATTTCTATAAAAATCCAAAGTTTGATGTTTTATATGTTACTCATAAATCAAAAATTTCATTTCGTGAATTTTTAATTATGCTTTAATAAATTAAATAACATATGTTTAATACACTTACATGTAAATTATTGCAAACTGCGCTGAGGAATTCAAGAACGACATTTATGACTTATATCACTTTTCAGCATCTATTATTGACCAATTTCACACGTTTAGTACGATTACTATTTTATAAAGGAACTATAAAATTGCTTACTTTGAAGCTAAAGGTTATATATCGTGCAACAATGTTTTCTTAAACTTTGCAGTTGTTTCCATAAAAATATTCAAGAACTAATGTCTATGTCTCAGAGAATTTTTCATTTAAATATTTTTTATATTTAATTTAATAAAGCATGAGGAATGCTTCTCTATTTAGGCATTTTGCACTGCAACGACCGCTTACAAAACCATCCAACTTCCAGGGCTCGAATTGTTTTTTATGAAATTATAAACCTAATTTTTGAGAAACTTTGCAATAAGGAGTATTAAGCTCAGTTAATCTGTAACCATACTTGGTTAGCATTGATAGTTCATAAACAGCTAGATATATAAACATATATATAACAGACAAATATAGACAAACAGAGAAGCAAGTAAATATTTTGAAACCCTGAAAATAAAATTTTTTAAGTAATTCCGTTAAGTAATTCCATTGAATATTCCTTTCAATGCTTGCTGAATTAAAAAAAAAACCTTGGCTAAATTTATTGTGGCTATACAGGATTTAAAAAAATTCTTTTTAAACTGAAAAAAATCTGAATTTTTAATATAATTCACATTTCAAATGCAAAATTCGATTTTTAAAATTATTAGAATTATTTAAATTTTAATGAACTTGCATGGCGATTGTGAAATTCCTGAATATTGAATTAAAGAAAACAAAATCTGACATGGACTGTAAGCAAACATTTAACAAGTTGGTTTCGTTGCACTATTTAAATCTTTGTTGAAGCTGTACGGCACATCATAATACCGAAGTAATGATTTAGTATCATAAACAAATAGTCAAATATCGCTTAAATTTCAGTAATTTTAGTATAAATGTTCAAAACAAAACCAAAATTAGGTATAAGTTTAAATTAAGGCAGCATGCGCCGACGCAATCACCTTATCCTCCATTCTATGAATATAGTTATGATGAATGTATATTATTATTTTCTACATAGTTCAAAGGCAACACGTTTATATAAATTAACAACATCACTTAACGCTCTTAGAAATCAGCTCTATTTTCTCCCTGTGAGATAAACGTCAAGCCATACATGATGAAACAAGTGAAAAAAGAACTGTTATTCTTGAACGAATATTTTGCTGCTTGCAAAACGATGATCAATTTCAACATTTCGATACTATTTGCTCAGAGAAAGTCGAAAAATATGAAGTTGTGAAAAAAAATTATTTCTTGTCTTCCAAAAACTAATATTCAAAATTCAAATTTTAGGAAAAATTCCAATTTCGAATAAATTGAGTCAATCTAGTTTCAGTTAAGTAAAACCATTTTGCTTTGCAAATTTTCAATATGCATTCGAAAAAAATAAAACATGATCTGAGTTATTCAGATTAGGCCTGCTTTATACACCATTCTTTATTTAAAAATAACATGATGCTATTTTCCATACATATTGGCATATTATACATATGATTTATTTGAGTTCATAGAATTTGGGGGGGTAGTGAGGGGAAGAAGAATATTTAAAATCTGGTGTGTCTGAACCTATGAGCTAAATCCAAATTAACAAAACAAAAGGTCACAAAACATTAACGCAAGGTAGAGTAAATTACCTTCCTCCCATTTTCTAACCTCGTGCTGCTAAAACAGCCGTATCCTCACCTCCCATTTTAAATTTATTTTTGCTTAGGAATACGCTTCGTCACCAAGGCCACGAGTCTTTGAACCCAATCATACGAACCACGAACATTTAATATCAGTTATTTTCTCCACTGTTTTTCAATTTTCATTCTCGGAAGCGACCGACCGTGCTGTGGTACCCACCCTGTTGGAAGCAAAAATGATGCCCAAACCGCTTTAATTCCTGGAAATGAAATTTAAAACAACGATTTCTGGTATGGTTTAATTGATGTATTGTAATTCTCGCTTGTGAGAGATTAACTGAGAAAAAAACAATTACATTTTTTATGATGTTTATAAGAAGTTTCAACCACCTCAATGATTTAAAAAACTGAATAAATATAAAGGGTTGCACAATATAATAACAGACTGCAGATTTAAGAAGGTGTAAAAAAAAAGACATTTTTTAAGGTACCTTCCAGACCACCAGGAATTTCGAATGCACCAGATGGGCGAAAAATTAAATTTGTTTACTGTATCTCCTATTGTTTTGAATGGAATTTCCGCTTTTCAGTCATTTATTTGCAATTAAGAATTTTTCCACTGGAACATTAGGCGATTAAAGCAGTTTTTAGGAGTATTAAATAATAAAAAACCTGGGTGAAGTAGAGGCGTTTTCCAAAACAATAGCATAAGAAGATTATGCACCACAATATTTTCCCCTTAATTAATATTACTTTAAGAAACTAATGAAACTAACAACAAGCAAATTTCATTAAAAGTCAAAGACCTAGGTACTTCTTTAGTATGTTTTTGATGCTAGTGAAGTACCAAACAGAAGAATTTATTAACGGAAACTGCGAACTAAATAACCTAGTTATATGCGTAAGAGTATCCCATTCGTTACGATTAAAAATAAAATAAAAGCGGCCAAATTCAATATATTTTATAATTGACTCATCAAAGTATATATTTTCCGATAGAGAAAATTGTTGCTTACTGATGTAGCAGATACATCACATATGTAAACAGCTCCTAATAATCCACGAATTTTTAACTATATGTAAATAAATCTTTGTCATATACTACGTGGTTTAAGTTTCAGCCCATTCTAGTTGTGCCCGGTTTGCAATCTCTTAAATTTACAACGAGAAAAAAAAAATCTGAAAGATTTCAGATTTTAAATTACGTCCAAAGGCGCGTTTTTTTAACGTTTCGTGTGCTACCTTTTTTTATTAAATATCATGTACTACGTACTCAAACCATAAAATTCAGTTCAAAATCAATATCACAAAATCATTTTAAAATGAACATATCTTTAGAATTTCCGTAAGTCTCGTGCGCTGGAGATAAAAATGTTTTTTTTCCGTACAGTGTTGCCATTGCTCGCTTTGAAATCATTTAGTTTGTTAATCAGAAATTCGTTGAAATGTTACAAAACATAAAATCGATAATAAAGCAAATTTCAAATTCAAAATTAGGGCTTCCAGATGCCCATATTCGCAGTAGGATTACGTCATTCAAAATTCGATGGCTCTAGGTTTTATCACAATGCGAGAAACATGCATACATTTATGCAGATTTTTCATTTTTTAAAATTTAATGCAGAGCGATAACATTTAGTGGCAACAATTTGAAAAGTGATACGCCGTTTTTGTGTTTCCGACGCAAAATCGCAAAACGAAAGTAATAGTCCTTCGGGACTAAATCCCTTTGGACTAATAAAGTTGAGAATACATCAAAATCTGTAGCGAGATATCCATCGCTGTCTCGAGAAAAATGTACTTAGAACAGTGTTATTATCGTCGCTTGTCCATTTCCTCGTTAAAGAGGGCGTCGATAATACCCTCCATAATCATTTCAACAATTGTTAAACTAAAGTGGTTTGTTTTTCTGCTACTGTATGTTAAAAAAATTGATGTTTAAAAAATAAGGGTTAAAACTTCCATAAGTACATCTTTTTCAAACATAAAGTGATTTCTATTTTTCTTTTCATTTCGCATTGTTTCTACTTCTCTGTGATTTGGTCGTTTTTTTATTGAAAGCACTGCCTGTCGTTTAATTGGAGACACTATAATATTTAGTATATTGAATGACGATTTTTGAATGTTATGATATTTAAATATTATACCTTAATTCATTACGTAAAATACTACCTTATAGCATGATTAAATAGTTAAATGATACTTAAACAATTATTTGGAAATAAAAATTTGAGTGATTTTAATTTGGTAATTTTAAATTACTTAAAATTAGTTTTGTGTTCAATTAATTAAAATTAATATTCTTATACGCAATAAATATTAATTTTTTTTGATAAAATAAAACTTTATTAGGAAAGTGGTATTTTTATAATTTAAAACGTTCAAGATTTAGTGTTTACACGCAAATTTCCGAAAACAAAATAACATACTTTTTGTGTTATATATGAGTAACAGCTGATGATTATCATAAAATATTAATGAAATATATTTTGAGGTTTCAAAATTAGTCTCTTTTAATTCTTTTATTCTTATTTCTTAATATAGAATCAATTTAATTATTTTTTTATTTTTTATTATTTATAATATTCAAAATTTTGTATAAGAGTTTTATTTAAATAAGATTAATTATTCTTGCATCTTTCTTTCTCTCTCTAAAGAAGCTACTAAATGATATGCAAAATCATTGAAAGTAACTTTTAAAGCTATGCATTTTCCTAAAGAGTTCTTCACATTGATTCTTTTTTAAATTATTATAATGCAGATAGAATAAAAGAAAGAAGTACCATTTTAGTACTGTAAATAATACTTGCTGATATTAATTTTGAATAATTTAATATGATTTGTAGTTATTATTAAACTGAAAATATTATTTGCAGCTACTGGAGAGATGCTTATTAATGTATGTTGCGATTTATTTGTTCCGTTAAATTATTGGCACTATGTAGTATTCATAGTGATCTATTTCTCCCTCAGAACTCCAGGGTGTAAATTAAAATATTCCGCTTATTGATCTAAAAATTTATTTTTAATTTTTTGCTTAATGTATTCTTAATTTTTAATCAAGTTTTTGATAATACGTATGAGATATTATGGGGTAAGTATTTAAATTCAAGGGGAATCAGAATTTGTGTAAATCGAACGGTCTGCATAGAATATAAGGTCTTAAATTTCTGATAACATTTCGCTATAAATGAGAAAATGTTGATCTTGTTCCATGGAATGTTTTTTCAATAAATGGGAAACAGTTTTCGAAGTTTTAGTATTTTACCCAAAAATCAATGTTTCATTCTCTTAATTTTTTTTCAGTTACTTACAGTTGAGAGATTTCAGAAGAATAATACGGTACGTTCAATATAATTTTATTTCTAAAGGATTATTTATTAATGTCATACCCGGATAGAATTTCGATTTTTTCTTAAATTCTATCACTTAATTTATCCACCCATATTTAAATAGCACTCAGCAAAATCTAATTGTTTTGAAATTACATCCCAACGTCTAACTTTGTTATTTAAAGGCAACTGTTTAATTGCTTATTACAAACTGATAACGCTCTTAAAATGTAATTGGGATAATTTTAAAAAAAGCATTTTAACAGTGCGATAAAAATTTTAGTTTACTTATATTATTGACATGTTTAAAAAAAGGAAAAACCTATAGAGTTACATATAAATTGACTGGACAAAAAACGAGCAAGCATTGGACATCCATTGGGGGGGCAGGAAAACTTCACAACGGATAGACTTCAGCACGTCATATATATAGAAGTAAGAAGTATACTTAACTCCATGGTCTTATAGCAAAATTTACTCGTAGCCACTCCCTTTTCTTCTTACTTCTATGATTTAAAAGCAAGAAGCTCAAAAGCTTTAGAGAAAATTGAGTTACGACTCCTTAGCAATGTAAATGACACTCATTATAACGACCCCTTGCGGTACAAAACACGTAATAACGAACAATCTCTATAATCACGTTGAATTTAATGCACAGCAAAATGAGATATTTTGCATGGGTCGCTACAATAGAATGATTGCTTCACATGTCTGACATGTTTACGATTACTTATATTGCAGTTATTTTTTGTAACAGCAGAAAAAATACGTAAAACCAATGTCATAAAGCTCACTGAGTGTTCTTAAAATACATAGGGTTACAGAATTTATATAAATGTCTAATAGCATGGATAAATTTAATTATTGTAGTTCGGCTTCAAATATTTCACATCTTCTATAAAGGTATATACATATTGACCTCTTCTGTAGCTAATAAATATATTATACAGATGTATTGAATTCTTGTCCTCTGGCTTGGAGACTAAATCAGCTAAAACCGTAGAATAAAGGATTATGCAAAGCAATTCAAGCTGTATCATCAGAGTGGTGATAGTTTGAGCTTGCATATGAAATCCCTATAATCAGTAAAGGAACTTCATTCGCTCTCCTGTATCCAAAGACCTTCCGATTGCTTAATGGAGTTGGTCGACGCATGGATCTTCTTGTTTACCTAGATTATCATTTTACAGTGCTCTCTATGGGTGGCAACCCATTTGGCCTGCTTTTTCACCTAATATATGCTATTTGAATAACATTGAACCTAATGTAGTCCCCAAATGGTAACATTTTAGCCACTTTCCTTTTCTTTTTAGTTCCTATTTTATTTTAGAAAATTTCTTTCTTTTTTGTTAATTCTACAGCCACTGTCGAAAAGAATCTGAGGACATTGAACTGTGAGGTAGGTCATTATATATCTTGGGGCTTTCAGGGAGATGGTAGATGACTTTCTCCTTACCTCCAAAAACTGGCATATTTCATCACAGAAAACCCTCCAGCTCTAATGTGAAACGCTTGGAGGTCGAGGTCAAGTCATAGAATGCATGTGAGGTAAAAGGCGTTTTATTTCCCGTTGTAATTTGTGTCACTCTACGACTCAACAAACTCTCGCATAGTTCGGATACGTGGTCCCTGCTTAAAAAATGAATAAAAAAATGTATAGAATGCCAGTTCGTTTTACTAAACTTATAAAATCCTTCTTTGCTATGTCATTGAGTTACCGTAGTGCTGCTATCCATTGGCATAATAACAGAAACTTCATTACGTAATAAACGTGGTTGAAGGATATACTGTTACAATGTTTTCATGACGATATACGCTATTAAATTACAAAAGCTATATCTTCTCACCTACCACAACAATGTACATAATGGTTATGAATATCTTCATTTTATTTGCCAATAAGTTTTCCTGTTTACTGAATATTTATTTTATTATTTTCAACATTAAGGGCTTCAACATTAAAGTAGTATCTTTATTTTTTCGTGTCACTGATTAAATTTAAATTATATCAATCAACTATTTTGGTCAATCTTGGGCCTGAAAATGCTACTGGAAATCGAAAGGAGGAAAATATTTAACAAGGTCATTGATATAAGAGGATCTGAGTATTTTACAGTAACGAAATGTTAGTATTTTATCCTGGCCTGACAGCATTTCACCGAAACATCGAATTTTAATAAATTAGCCTCTTGGCAAATATTCCATTCCATCAATATATGTATCTAATAAATTACTTAATTGAAACCTAATTCGAATTAAGCACTCCAGATAGAAATTTAAAACTTCTGATTTAATATATTTTTCGGAATATAAATGCAACTTTTAATTTAAGTAAATTGATCCAAAATTAGAGTAATTTAAGTAAATTGATCCAAAATTAGGATGAGTCTCATAATTAATTTAGATTGAACTACGTCTCTAAAGTAAACGATATGTTGAAAAGTATTTTCTTCAAAAGATTGTCTCATAAAGATGGAGCGAGGTTTATCTACCTAAAGGTGAGATAATTTGTCATCTACAGAAGGTATAGTTTATGCAATCTAAACAAATTGCTATGCATGATAAAAATAAATAGATGCCGAACTAATATAATAAAACTCAAGTTTTAGTTACTTCTCGATGTAAAATTTGTGGTAAGAGAAGCAGAAGAGTGACGCACTGTTTATTTGGACACATATAATTGTGTATATTTGATGAAACTAAACTAGGAAATTTGCATTTAAAATGATGCTAAATAATTCTAGAATAGTAATATTTTCAAAATTACCTTATTTTAAAAAATAAAAGACATAGGTATTCCATAATGAAGCTGGTGCATAAAGGTAGTGAGTTGAACGCTTATTTAATATTCTTGAAATAAACATACATAGCTAAATTAGACGAATGCCTCTTCTTTAGAAATTATATAGACTTTACATATTCACAGAAGTGAAACTGGCGATAGAACAGAAGCTGCAGGTAACGAGTTAGCTGGGAGGAGAGTCATACAAAGAATATATAAATTACGATATTTAACTTGACTAAGGATTGTAAAGTGATAAAAACGTTTTATTTGTACTTGCTAATTATAAGTTTGCAACATTAATCAAAATATATAACTAGCCAATTATTATTGGTTAAAGATACTACGTCAAGAACATTATGTAAAAATCTTATGACAAGGATTAGTTTTGAAATGACGCACTAGAGAGAGACTTATAAATATGTAAACTATCTAACAGGAAGACACAAATAAAAAAAGATGTGAAGCAAAAACTTGGAAATAAAACCGAAATAAAAGTGTATTAAAGCAAAAATAAAACAGTAATCATTAAACATTAAACCATAAATAATAGCTGATACTTCGTTGGCCTTATCAAGAAGCAGTCGAAAGAATTATCAACGTAAACACGTTTCTGAATTATATCTGGTTGAATTGAAAAAGAAATAATTGAAAGAAATCTAGTTTTAAATTTGAAATAAAAAGAGGCAAAAGGACGCATACGTGAGGGTCAAATACATATCTTTGTTTTCGTGCTAGTAGTTAGCCTCCGCTAACCATAGAACCATCTATAGCTGCAAATTTACATATCAGCAAACTAATGATTTCAAGAAAAGTATAAATGTTTATCCTAAGTTTGTAACAGTTTAGGTTTGTCTCACTTTCCTGTCTCTCCTAATTTCAGCCTACAATTTCCTACCAGAATGTATTTTCAGAAACGCGTTTAATGCAAATGAGTAAGAGTAGTATTTAAGTCTTCTGACTAGCGCGCATTTGCCTTTGGGCTACGTTTCTAAGCTATTACTACGCTCGGCTGTACTTCAGGCCCTTGATAGCTTCGCCTACTTAATTGAGATTTAGGGACGAACTACTTAGAATCCTGATAGCTTCGGCTATATCTTTTAGTTAAGCATTAGTTAAGCTTTAATTCTTATTAATTTGAGTTCAAGCTCAAGTGGAGGCTTTGCTGTACTCTCTAAGATAGGAGCCGACTGTGTTAAATATTATTTTGAGAAATAAAGGGTAATTAACCCTTTTTGAATCTTACATCTTTGTTCACATACTTAAGTGATTATTCGCTTATCGGTGTAAGTGGTACCCCACATTTAACCGTTAAATAAAAAGGTTGAACCCCATAAGGTCATGTACTTGATTTTGCAAAAATTATAGGTATAATTTTCTCGCAATAACATTTTACTTTCTACACAGAAAACCCTCCAGCTCTACCAGAAAACACGCGTCCTTATATATATAGCAAGCATATAATAAAACTTAGAAACGCAACAGAGAAAATTATATATTAGACCAAAATCTTCTGTCATAGTTCTTGTTGTGGCGTTATATCTTTATTTACAATGTGCGGTATGTGTAAATTATGGTATGAAAAATGCATGCATGCATATTTTTATCATGTTAGTTGATTCCCTATTTTCAACTGATTATCCTCCTGATTTGCTAATTTTATGTTTCGTTTTGGCGTGCTTTTCTTCAGTCTTGATTTTTGCTACCAATGGGAATTTTCGAGATAGGTCTTCCAGTTTGGATCGTTTGCCCAATTGTTTCCAGATTTCTTTGTTCCTGATGAAGAGGGATCTGTACCTGTATCGAAACAGATCCATAGAAATCGATAAAGTCTTGACTAAAACCTACGCCAAACGCAAGATTGTTGCATTGCCAATTTTGCGTTTTACTTTGGAGTGTTTCTCTTCCGTCTTGATCTAAACATTTATTCTTCAATGAGTTTTAGTTGATTAAAATTATATTTTCCCCCAAGAATAAATACGTTGCTTTTTACCAACATGCCTTAACTAGCTTTTCATTTTTGTTGTTTATAAGTCATAAAAGGTGATTCAATACTTAAAGTATCTTGAAATATTTTGTCATACCAGTCATTTTATTTTCCGTCAAAAAGAAAAAGCACCGGCAGTTTTTAAGAATATGGTAGATAAACGTTTTACGTAGCATTTAGTTCTTTATAAGAACTTTCTTTCTCTCTTTTATCAATAATATACCGGCCAATGGTGTTCGCATTATCACCAAATTCTCTCGCACCCAGAATGGGGTTCAGAATCCTGTGCAGCATATTGCTAGCCTGACAGAATAGCTGTCGATGACGTCATATGGTCCATTGCCACAGCCAACTCTATAAATAAAGTCGTTTGATAAAGTCGGCTGGTAAAGTCTGCTGATAAAGATAAATGATAAAGTCAGCTGTGGTCCATTACGTACCAGCAGTACTCATCCAACTGGTGCAAACACGGGTCTTTAAACAACAACATTCGTCACGGACTGCAGCGTGCTTGAAAGAAAAATACTTAGCCTTTTCCATCAGCATAACATTTTACTCACTGCCGTTGTCATTCAACAAAGTAAAACCAGCATCTAAGAAAAGAACAAGACACTCGAAAGTGGCAGAAATAGTAAATTATCCAAACAGCAAAAACGAATTTGAATGAAATTCCATCTTACCTACGTAGATATGATGGATTACTAATTGTTTGCGTCTGGCACGTGTAAAAAAGTACGAAAATGAGAGAAAACTGCAACAGATATTTTTCTTTGAAACTTTCTAAATAAAAGAGCCAGTGGGTAATAATATAACCTCATAAAGACAAATATGTCTTATCCATTATGCATGAAGTCTTACGGTTTTTTTAAACATTGTAACAGTAACTAAGAATGCCATTATGTTTTGACAATGCACTGAAAAAAATTAACACATGATAACAAAGGAAATTGCTTTAATTATAGTAAGGTCATTGCAACCGATGAAGCATTACACATTTCAAGTCAAAATTAATCAATAAAGAAGTGGTTTGGGGGTGAATATGAGCTTTTATTGTCTATTTATGCTTGAGAATATGCAAACAAAGACATAGGATGAAGAGTTTTATATTAAAATGGGAGATATACTTTCAGAACATACTTTACAGTTCGCAATAAAAGCCACTTTTCATGAAACATCATAAGACAAAAAAATCTGAAAGGTTTCAGATTTTAAATTACGTCCAAAGGGGAGTTTTTTTTTTCAGCATTTTGTGTGTTACCTTTATTTATTAAACATCATGTACTTCGCACTTAAACCATAAAATTCAGTTCAACAGCAATATCGCAAAATAATTTTAAATGAGCATATCTTTAAAATTTCCGATGCACAGTTCCGCGCGCCTTAGATAAAAAGGTTTTTTTCCCCCGTAGAGTGTTGCCATTGCTCGCTTTTAAATCGTTTGAGTTTGTTCATCAAAAATTCGTTAAAGTTTTACAAAATATGAAATAGGTAATAAAACAAATTCCAAATTCGGGCTTCCAGACGCGCATATTCGGGTGGAAACGTACGTTATTTAAACCTGGATGGTTCAAGGTACCCTTGTTTTCTAACATTTGGAGAAATATATACTCACGTTTGTGAAAATTGCAACACCATGAAGGACTTACGCGAGTGAGCTGAAATTTTCAGGAAATGCAAAGTAGCGCATGATATGCAAATGATTAGAATTGCAAATCCGTAGCGCATGCGTATGCTGAGCAGCGCCCTCTGAACGGCTGATGGATCCGAATAAATAGACGGCTGTAGCGAGGCGTGTATGGTTATCGGTGGTTATCTGCTAGTGGTAAACGTTAACTCAATCTGTACTTATGCCTCGTCGACGAAAGAGAGCGAGATTTGAACAACTTACAGAGTTTGAACGAGGGAGAATCATCGGCCTTCGTGAAGCTGGATTGTCGTATCGTGCAGTAGCCTCTCGTGTGCAGCGTAACAGCAGCACAGTGATGCGCGTTTGGAAGCAGTGGACGGACGAGTGTCGGACAACTCGGAAATCCGGGAGTGGACCCCGAAATGTGACGTCAGCTCGCGATGATAGACACCTGGTCCGCATGGCGCGGACGGACCGTACAGCTTCCTCTAGACAATTGGCAGCACTGTGGTCAATAGCTACAGGTGTTTCATTGTGTGCTTCATCAATTCGTAGACGTCTGCTGCAGTGTGGACTGCGCGCACGGACTCCTTTATACAGGATCCCCCTAACGCACGACCATCGCCGCCTGCGGCTACAATGGGCCAATCAGCATAGAGACTGGCGTGCTGATTGGCAGCATGTCGTGTTTTCTGACGAATCCCGCTTTAATTTGTGGTACCATGATGGCCGCATTCGTGTCAGACGCTATGCCGGTGAACGCCACCTTCCGGAGTGCATTATCGAACGCCACAGTGGACGAACACCCGGAGTTATGGTCTGGGGCGCCATAGCATATCATAGACGATCTCAATTGCTACGAATTGTGGGCAATCTGAACAGCAACCGGTATATCCGTGAAGTTCTACAGCCCGAAGCTGTTCCCTTCCTTCAAAGCTTGCCAGGCGCTGTATTTCAACAGGACAATGCCCGCCCTCATACTGCTCGGATTGTTAAATCCTTCTTTGCAGCGCAGCAGGTACAGCTTCTTCCTTGGCCTGCGTGTTCCCCGGATATGTCGCCAATTGAACATGTGTGGGATGTCATTGGTCGGCGTCTTGCTCGTGATCCTCGTCCTGTTGCGTCTGCAGACGAACTTTGGGTACGCGTACAAACGATATGGAATGCTCTTCCTCAGTCAGACATTCAAACTTTGTTTGACTCCATGCCACGTCGTGTAGCAGCACTTATTGCGGCGCGTGGTGGCCACACAAAATACTGATTCTGATCTCTTGTTCTTGTTTGTTTGCTTTGAACATTTAATCATTTATTTGTACCACTACCACTCAACTGTGTATTAAATTGCATTCAATTATGACGATTCCTTCTTGGTGTTGCAATTTTCACAAACGTGAGTGTATAAACATTTATGCAGATTCTTCATTATTTAATTTCTTTAAATGTAATACAGACCTGCAAGATTTGGTGGCAACAGTTTGAAGAGTGATTCAGACTTTTAATGTTTCCGACGCAAAATCGCAAAACGAAAACAATAGTCCTTCAGGAACAAAGCCCCTTTGGACTAATAAAGTAAAATGAAATACATAATTTGAAAGTGATACTACTTGGAAGTAAAATCTGTGAAATTCTTGGAATCAATCACTTTAAATTTCATAACTTTTTTATATTAGAACGTTTTTGCTAGAGGCTTTCTAATTTGTTGGACGTTATGCTATGCTGCATTACACTGCACTACCATACCATTTTTATCCACGCACGATACGTATAATTTTTATGATTTTTTAATAAATATCCCACACTTCTTCGCCAATAGCCAGTTTACGAAATGCCGTGATTCTACATGACAAATATCTGATTTACCTTTTCATTCATAACAACTGCTTGCAAGCGGTAAACGTGCACTTTTCTTAAATTTTTAATTTTTTCTAATGATATATTTCCTTTATAACAAATACAGTTGGTAATTATGAACATTACTGGGATTAAGTACAGGTGTTTCTAATATCAGTCGGTGTAAAAGTAAGTCGTATGTAATTTATTGATGCAATGAAAAATACTTTCTTTCAACGTAAAGCGTTCTATCGGCTGTTCTATTAGCCCGTTTCAAAGAGTTTTTGACCTGTCATTTATGAATGACAAGACAAAGTGGTACGGTGAAAATTGAAGTAACTTTCGTTTGATTAAAAAAGTTACTTTTCATTTAGGTTATACTAAAAATAATTATGAATATAATTTCTGGTAGTGATTTCAGTTATTTAATTTACATTTTATCTCAAAAACTTTATTTAAAAGAAAAATACGTATATGTGTTATATATTTTATTATGAAAAAAAAACATAAATATAAGTAAGAAGATCATAAAATATACTAATTTTTAATGAGTAATATACTATAACAAGATAAAAATAATTAATTATTTATTTAATATGATATTTTCGCCCTCCTTTCTGCATTCGTGGTGTAACGGTTAGCACACTCGGTGCGTATTCGAGAGGTCCAGGTTCGAAATCCCGGCCATGGAACTGCTCATTGTTCATGTGTCCAGCAAAAAAAAATCCTATTGATTCTACGAGTTGATCCTTTTCATTGAAACAACGCGAACAAAATGTTAATGCCTTTTGGCACAGAATGTATTCTATGGATTATCAAATGCAGAATATTATATTACTTGACATAAATTCTTCATGATTAAACATTTTTAGATGCATAATTAGCATAATACTTCCGTATCGCAAGGACAGTCGCAAGTCGTATGTAGTACACAAAAGTATGTGAAAAATAAATTTCAGTTTATACGATTTTTATATCATATCTAATGTGCATTGGTTTCCTTTTAAAAATTTTAAGTATTTTGATGAACCAGGAAAATGTACTGAAGAGTGTGGTTAATTCTTGAAAAAAGCTAGTTAGACAAGGAAAGAAATAAAAAAGAGTAAACATAGATCTACACAAGAAATTAAAATTATAAGGGAAATAAAGAAACTTATTTAATGTCATTAAGATGTATTCTGTTAAGCAAGCAGTTACGGTTAATATGCTTTATATCGAGATGTCATCTCGTCTTGAACAAATGGCAACTCTCATTTCAGGTGTCCGAATGAAAGTTCTTGTCACATTCCATAAAAGTCAATCCAACGAGAAATTGCCTTTAACATTAAAAGAAGAAAGATTAAAACGTTGCTATCGCTTTGGGCTACCAACAGTTATTTAAGATTTTTTTATACCTTCAAAGACTTCGCTTTCCTCTCGTGAACTCTTAGATGTATTCAGTTATTTCTAACCTCATAAATCATAGCAGTATTCGGCTGAAATAGGCAAGAACTGGACCCGTTTACGATCATCCCCACCTTTTCCCCAAAAAAAGGTTGGTTTTCCACTGCTACATTTTAATGTTGACCTCTGATGTCAAAGGGTGACCTGGAAATGTTTTGATCTTTCTTGTTCGGAATTCCATTTTTTTAACTCCCTCTTCCCAAAGCTACTAAAAGAGACTGATGAAAGGAAAACGCAACAGTGTTCATCCTACATTTAATAGTTTAGTTAGAATCGCTGAATGTATTATTCTGAGTGGGCGTCAGGTTACATCCGAGGCCAAATTAATGCATGACTTAGTGTGTTTTGTGTTTAAAGGTTAATTCTGCTCTTCGTAAATCAGAATCAAATTCTGATACTAAAAGGATAATTGTCATATTTAAATTTCCTGCTGAAAATAATGCTAATATTCTAAAATACGCTCGAATATTCTGCATGAGCTATTTATTTTCTACGCTACAAGCGCCATACGATTTATTTTTACGTAAGCTGAGTAGCATTATGATATGAAATTACATTTTTAGAGAGCAGGATAGGTTAAACAGATCTGTGACAATGACAATAGTAACAATAGTTTTATCTCCTCCGAGAAGATTATTTTATCAGAAGAGCTAGAAAATAAAAAAGAAAAACTCAATTCAAAAAATATATAAATTATAGGAAAACGTATGGAAAAATTAACTAGAGGATGTGAGGAAATTATTGTAAAAAAAGCTTTTAAAGAACTACAAGGTATTTCTCCAGCCTTCTTCGCATACCTTGGTGGTGCAACGGTCAGCACGCTCGACGCGTAACCGAGAGGTCCGTGGTTAGATTCCCGGAGAAAGCGTTGCTCATTTTTCATGTCTCCTGCTTCGAAATAACTTCATGTGTCTCTACATTGGCACCCAAACTAAAAGGTGGTGGATGATGATTCTCCACCACCACGATTTACCAATTGTGTTCCCTAATGCCCAGTCGCCCTATAAAAATGGGAGTATATATGGTATTTCTCTCGCCTTCTTCGCATGCCTTCGTGGTGTAGTGTTCAGCACGTCGACGTGTAACCGAGAGATCCGTGGTTCGATTCCCGGCGAAGGCGTTACTCATTTTTCATGACTCCTGCTTCTAAATAACCTAATGTCTCTATACAAAACAAATAACTGGTTTCCCGTATTTCTTGTATTATTATGTTTATGAATTATATAGTAAACTGTGCTATATTAACTCAAAGTCTTTTAGACTCTGTTAGACTGTCAAAAGAGCTATCGCTCCGTCAATATAAATACGACAAAGTTCTGCGATGGTTTTAAATTAACCTTTTTACTGAACTTGAACTTAAAAGGCACCATTTTTGCGTATCAACTTCCGCCAACTTTCAGTCACTTGCGGGTATAAAAATAGCAAAAAGTTGAATTTAAAATTTAAAAAGTATCGTAGCCGGAGACTACACAAATAATGCCTAAATAACCTGTCTGAACTTCTACTGGAGCCATTTAATTTCGGGTAGCAAAAGGCTGATATTAACTAGCAGAGCAAGTAAAGCTTGCACAACTTGTGCACACAATCAACTCTCAGTCACCTTCGGGTTTAAAAGTAACAAAAAGTTCAATTTACAATTTAAAAAAGTTTCGTATCCTTAGTCTACACAGACAATGCCTAATTAATCTGTTGCAAACGCTAGTGCAGCGATTTAATTTCGGATAGCAAACGACTAATATTAACTAGTACAGCTCAGCAAGTAAAACCTGAAACCCTACTGCCAAAAGCTGTATATCTAGAATATTTAAACTCTCGCCTTAAATACTCCTAAAATGATTTGCACGCTGGTGAAGGGTAATGGAAAATTATAATATCCAAATTATAAAAATTAAACCGATTTTGAAACGGGAACTCACAATAAATTCTAGTTCTGAGTTTACATTCTATACCTGAAAGAACTTTGGAGAGAAAAATTCAGTTCATGCATGGCAGAGTGATGACGTTTCGAAACAATAATACAGCACTAAGAGGATTAGTTTATACAGCTTTATTTGATTTAGCACTAATGATCTTGCAACTGCAAGTGATGATACTTATTTTCATAGCGATTATGAAAGGTTTAAATTACAAATCTACTTTACAGTATTTCCATGTGGGGGAATGTAAATATTTCGAGAACGAAAAGAATGATAATAATTTTAAAAAACCCTTGAAGAATGCTGAGTCTCATGGTAATGGATTCAAGATTCTATTTCCTTTTGTGATCATTGCGGTAATTCTCTAAATAAGTAACCGTAACCAGCTGAATCGACCTCACGCATTACACTGCACACTAAAAGTAGTTAATTTGTTTACTGTGTAAGGATGATTACCCATATTAGCCCTTGAAAATTTGACCGCGATGACCTCTCATTCTCTCTTCCAGTATTTTATTTGGAGAGTGCGTCATTAGGATATGAAGATACCGTTCCCGCCTTCTTTTGCCCTATCACCATGAATCCGGAGGGTCTGTCTGTAAATGGTCTTCCGTGGTTCTCACTTAAATAAGAGTTTCGGTTGATTTAAAAAGAAAGTAAAAAGTAATTACCGTGTACAGCTGACATAAAAACTGAAAAAACAATCGCTGCTGAAATACTTCAGTATATCTTTTAGAAAGTTTTCTATGACTTTGCTTATGTAGGCGCATGTGATGTCGAAGTTAGGAATGTAAAACACATAGAAAATTGCTCATTTCTAGTGGGAAACATTTTTAATAGATTGTGGTATGCTAGTAGATGATTCAACGTTTATGGACTGGTTGGTATTTTGACAGAGAAATAGTAGAGTTGAAGCGAGATCCTTTGGGATAACATAATTCACGTTCTATTACAAAGAAAGTTAAAGCGTGATTTGAGCATTAGGTGCAAGTCGCATTTTTTGAAAATAAGTCTAGTTTTCTTAATCATAAACCAGCCTTTTCATACCATATTTCACTTTATTTGCCCTTTTTCAGACATTCTGACTACATTGTTTCTTTCTTCAAGACTGTATCAGGGACCGAAGATTTCTTATTAGTCAAACTAACCAAAAAGAAGCAGCAGAATTACAAAAAGAGGCATTCTATCAAAACTTCAGGACATATTCTTTAATGCTGTTGTGTATTTCTGCTATTCAAACTCTTGTTTCTGTAAAACTTCGAAAATGTATATTTCTTTTAAATTATCTCCGTATTATCAGTGATACTATGCAGGAAGAAAATATAAAGCAACAGTGAAAAATTACTATATTACATTATTTAATTCTAAATTCCAAAAGAATCAAAATAGTTTAAGAATAGAAAACGCAGACTGCTAGAAAAGCCTTACTGCATGCGGTAAATTAATTGTACCGACCCATTCTGAAAACTATGAATAACAACTTACCACAAGCAAGTAATATTTCGAAAAATAAGATATAATAATTTATTGATTATTAAATAGTTTCTCCAATAAAGTAGTTATATTGTTTCCTATTCAATATTTTACATTAACTGTACGTTAACTTCAGATTCTCATATGCTTTTTAATTGAACCAAACTTAGAAGCAAAAGTCTTTTGTTTCACATCGACTTACATAATAACTCAAACAATAACTTCCGCATTTCAATACCAGAATCCAACATATAAAGTTTAACACGACGTTTCCTATTCATTCAAGCGAATAAGTGTAGTTAGATAATATATTTTTTTTTGCTTGATTTTCACTCAAACGAGTCATCTATCTAGTAGTTTTGAACTATTGCATGATTATAGGCTTCAAGAAAAAAAAATCCAGTTCTTTTTCACGGAAAGGGTCGCTGGAAGATGTAAGCCTAATTGCCCCTTCATGATAAGTAAATTGTTATTTTATGTCGAAAAGTACACTTTTCAAAATGGCAAGGTAGGGTGAAGAGATGCCAATGACACCCGCTGATTTTTTCATACGGAAACTGTCACGACATTGTGTTATGATTCGTTAATGTGCATGGACGATTTTCTGACAGTGTATTGATTATGTAACCCTATTATCAACATTCCTCGGAAGGTGCAGTGTCAACTCAGCAGCATTGGCAGAGAAGTGTGTATTAATAACACTGTCAGATAGTTACACAGATAATAAAAATACACCTAGAAATGCAATTATAAATAAAATGCCATAATGTAAGAGATTAAATACATTTTTATAATTATCAATAATTAGTTATGCATGCACACTAATAGATTTCTGAATATACTATTATTGATAATTTGATTAATAATGCTTTGCTATGGCATAAAGCTGCGAGTTTGTTTAGTAAAGTGTTATAATGTACTTCTCCCGCCATCTTAGCATGCCTTCGTGGTGTAATGGTCAGCACGCTCGGCGCGTATTGGAGAGGACCGAGGTTGGAGTATTGCGAGGAGGGCATTGCTTATTTTTCACTTTTCTCAGCATAAAAAAAAATTATGTCTCTACAGTGGAGCCCGAATTAAAACAGGTGGTGGATGATGATTCTTCACACCAGGATTTGGCGACTCACTCCCTTAATCTCCAGTCACCCTTTCAAAGAGGGAGTATATAAGGTATTTCTCCAGCCTTCTTAGCATGCTTTTGGCGTGTAATGGTACAACACGCTCAGGGCGTATTTGAGAGGCCCGAGGTTCGAGTCCTGACGACGGCATTGCTCATTTTTCACTTCTCCATAAAAAAAAGAAAAAAAAACCCTAATGTCTTAATAATGTTAAACCTAAATGAAAACGGTGGCAAAGAATTTCAGAATAAATTTTCAGGAGGACTATGTCTCGTATGAATCGAAATTTATTTACTTACTACGCTTACAATAAAAACAGCATCAACTGTTAAAATATGTGTGCAGTGAGGAAATTCATTTTAAAGTTGACAACTTAAAAATGAATTAAATTATGAATGCATTAAAACTTGAGCATTGTGTTTTCTCCTGCATCCAGATACTTAAAAAACTGAATTAGTAAAAAAAAATTAATAAAAATTGGAAGTACGTAATAATTGCATGAACTAAAGAAAAGGACTGAGGTGAAACGTTTGAATCCTTACAAATCTTACAAATATAGTAAAAGTTCGAGATTTTAGGATTCGATCCTTGGCACGTTTTTCATCACTCGAAATTTTCGAATTTTAATTACAAATCCTGTAATATTCTTATGTGAATGAACCTGGTATTATAAATTCGATCTTTACTATAACTTCTTCTTTTCGTATTACTCACCAGAATGCATGTTAACTTTATGTATTTAAGCTCAGGATTAGGGATCTTAGAGAGACAGAGAGCTTCAACCTCTATTAGACTTTTACCAGCTTTATTTAAATGTAATTATCTCAGCTTTTGCATTTTCTTTCAGCCGGTTACTCAGCTGGTAAAGTCAGTGGAGCGAACTAAGAGCTTATTTATTTTATTGTGTAGTCTTAAACCCACACTGCATTTTTTATCAATATAGCTGTTGTTGATTAATTTACATCGTCACAACTAGTAGTATATTTGCAGCACAAGTCATGCCTTTTTATGTTAAAACATCAGTTTAATAGAAAAAGTTGTTTAAACCTTTGAAAGTCTTTGTCATTTTATTTTCAAACGTAGCGATAACTCGCTAGTTGTCACATTTACTAAAACATTTTATTAAAAAGGTTGGAAATGTTAGTTTTATTAAGTCCATTTGAAGCATTCGTTAAAACAGAACGCAACGATTGCAGTTTCGGTTGTGATACTACCTTATGTCTGCCGTAGATGCCACACTAAATTTTCTGGAGTAAATATCATTCTGTGTGTTATGCAATACATCATCGTTAATTTCTGAAATAAACCTCTTTCTCGCTGGACTTGTTTATTTGAAAAAAATTCTAGAAAAATGTATAAATAAATAAATAAATAAAATATACTAGTTAAAAAAAGAGCTGTTACACAAATATACTATTTTATTTATCAGAAAATGGTTTCATGTTTATAACAAACCAAAACTACATATTTATTCTTCTTCCTATTTGAGGTTGGATTTTCTCTCCCCCCGCTGGCATTTAATTCTGGAATCTAACGCCCGTTGGAAAAAAACTGGAAAAGAAGCCTAGACAGTCACTCTAAAGACGCTATAGCATAAAGATGTATAATCCCCACTCAAGTTGTAATTCTGTATTCTATATAATTATTTTATGTTCTTTTTTCTCAATTCAGTATGCTCAAGTTTATTGATGAGTTTGTAGAGACATTAGGTAATTTCGAAGCAGGAAACATGAAAAATGAGCAATATTCTCGCCGGGACTCGAACCACGGACCACTCGAATACGCTCCGAGTGTGCTGCCATGAATGCACGCTAAGAAGGCGAAAGAAGTACTTTATATGCTCTTCCTTTTGAAGGGCGACTGGGAATTAGGAGATTCAGTCACCAAATCCTGGTCGTGGAGAATCATCATCATCCATTTTTTTAGTTCGGGAAGCCACTTTTGAGACATTAGGGTATTTTTTGAAAGCAGAAGAGATGTGAAAAACGACCTATGCCCTCGCCGGGACTCAAATCATGGACCTCTCAAATATGCGCCGAGCGTACTAACCACTACAACACGAAGGCATGCTAAGAAGGCGGGAACATTCCCCTTTTAAAGGGCGACTGGGGATTAGGTGACCCATTCGTCAAATCTTGGTGGTGGAGAATCATCATCCACCATCTTTTTCTTATAGTTAGGGCGCAACTGTAGATTCACAAGGTATTATTTGAAACAGGAGAGAAATGCTCAGTGCCCACGCCGGGACTCGAACCACGGACATCTCGTATATGCGCCGTGTGTGTTGACCATTACACCCCGAAGACATGCTAAGAAGGCGAGAGAAATACCTTCTAAGTTTTTATATGGACAGGAAGTTTATGCTCCATTCACTAGATTTCCTTTACATATTCTTAATAAATGTAAGTTTATTTTGAAAACTTTGTTTCTATTAAACACAAATTTCACATTTTATTTTTATTAGATCATTTAATAATAAACATATTTTTCTCATTCTTATATGAAATTTGATGGATTGAAAATTCGAAAAATTAGACGAACTTTTACGATTCTGATTGGTTTTCGAGAAACATCTAGGTGGCCTCATCCCTGGAAATGAATATATAGTCAATTGACAGTATATTAGGCATGGAATGATTGAATTATGTTTAATTATAATGCATTTCTTTTTTATTTTGCTGTGGATTTTACATTGTGCTACGTCTTCTTGATTCGAACAAAATGGAAATCTAAAAGACTATTGCTTCAAGTAATTAATTTTCTTGACGAGGGACGGCGGGTTGGACTGCTGAGTTTGATGATGAGCTGCTGCAGAGGTACTGGATAAAATTATACCGGTTAAAGCTTATCATAAATAGTTAAACATGAACCAACAGGAATTCTCTTATGGGAAGAAATGTGAATGTAACATAATATATGGAATTTCTCTAATATATAAGTTTAAGAGATTTGCCCTCTGATTTCCTTCCCCTTTAAGAAAAATGCTTTTATATTGTATCCTCATATAAAACGGATTGCTATATTCTGCATGATTAAGCATAGTGAATGGCTTACGACCTTCAACACTGGCTCATAACCACGTTACATATAAGGAAAACTACGAAAACGTCCACCCAGCTAGTCCGTTCCCCTGAAAACTGAAATCGTAACTAGACCGAATTGCCAGTTTTCAGCGACTTTATCCTTTTTCCACTCGTGGGCCGATCCTTCGAAAAGAAGAACAAAGACAGTAACTTAGAAAGAACATATGAGTGTATTTTGTTGTAGGATATATTCTTAATATTCCAGTTTAGATTGTGTAATGTATTTATATCAGAGTGGTGATTAATAAAGCTTTGCAGAGCTAAATTTATAATATTTATTTTTTCTTCCTCCTTGATATTAAGATGGATTTATATAATGTTACTCTCTTTCATAAAATGAAGTCTCAAAAAGAAACATGCAAGTTCATTTTCTTTCTTTTCATTTAATGAATACTGACAAGTAGCCGTAGGCAAAGAAGTCGGGTCATCAGTCACTCACCAATAGTTTGAAGGTCGTTCCCTTGTTTCCATTTATAAAGCGTCCTTACCAATAACAGAGCCCAAAGAGTTACCTTAAGCAAGTGTCTGCTTTCGTGATAGTATTTAATAAATTTATTCTTGGATTTATAAACAAATTATTCAGATCACGCATATATTAAATGATCGTGTTTTAGTTTGTTTTTGTTTTTAAATATTAGGATTAAACTGCTTGTCGTTTGAGTTGAACAGAGTGGATTTGATGAACGTTAATAAATCAGTTTATAGGAACACAAATCTGATTTACCATTTAGACCAAATTATACCTGTTTTAAGTGGATATTCATCTCATTTATTTAAAGAAAGAATTTTATTCTTGTCTTCTGTAATAATTTTAATATATAGAGAACTAAAACATTGTTTTTATCTGCTGTCAAAATATTTTTTCTTTCACCTTCAGAATACAAGCTTCTTTCGTAATTTTTCATATGACATCGTTTTCAAACCATATCGTTATTAATAGCTGGAATTCTGTTTTTGTTGTTTTGTTTTCGAGTTGAAAGTAAGGGTAAAATGCTGTGGTAAAGAGTCGCATTACAGCACTTCTTGCAATTTAACGACAATAAGATAGTCAGTTTGTTATCAATCCATAGTGACTGAAATTTTTGCTTCACGTTTGCGTTGCGAAGACATAAGAAGAACATTTAAATTAACGTTCTATAATAACAACTCTTCTCCTCAAAACGTTCGAGGAAAAGTTACATTGTATGCTTGAAACTTTTAATTACAGAATTGGCCGTTTTGGGGCACACTTTATCGAAAAAATAGATGGAGAGACATCATTCGAGACAACATAATTTGTACCGTAATAAAATCGAAGTTTAAAGCATCTTCTGACCATTCAGCATGACGTCAGACTTTAGGTATAGGGCCTTTTGAGGCAAGAAACTTTACTTTGTTCAGAAACGGATCTCTGTCACGCTTACAACCAATTCGCTCCATTTCTCACTCCCTGTTTTCTTTCATTGACATACTGCAACGGGATCAACATTTCGAGTTAATTCAGGCTACCCGAAACAATCCGAATTAGTCTATGACAGTTAACAAAAGAAATATTCTATCATTGTTCCCATAAACGGAAGATTCAGGAAAACGTAGCTGATAATGGAAAGTATATTGAGCTCTGGAAGAGTATGTGCTCAAATGTATATTAATACTCGATAAAAGCACTGTTGAAATTAATTCTTCTGTAAAATGATAAGAAAAGAGAAAATAAGACCATACATCACCGAAACGTAAAGGTAAACCTGCAATAATCGTTTTTAGAAAATAAAATGAAACTCAACTACAGACAAGTAGAAAGTACAGTAATGAAAGGAGAAATTCGGGAATAAGGTGCACTTAAAAATACACTGTGCGGACTGAGGATTTTTCGATTAAAATTAAATTGTAACAACTGAGCTGGGTTCATATGAGTCTTTGGTTCGAATTCAAGACTTCGAAAGGAATAATTAATATTATTTGATGGCATACACATACCGAAAACAAGCTACTATTTCGAAAGTAATAATGCGACGCCTTCAATATTTCCTATGGTTCATATGACATTTGCTTTGAATTTCAAATATGTACACAGATTCATTTTTTAACTATATATCTTAAATATTTTATATTTATAAAATTTTGTATGATATTGATATGAAAAAGCAAACTTATAATGTGCGAAATGTATAAGAAAATAAGTTTGTGTTTTACATGCTTAGACAATTGTGCTAAATGATCCATAAGAATCATGTAAAACATTCAAGACTTTTATAGACATACTACCATTTTTACTTGCAAAACAGGTAATTTATTTTTATGCGCACGTATCATAAAATAACATTAAAACTGAAATTATGACTCGTATCTTCTTTAATATTGAAAAACAGCACTGAAGTAGATCCAAATATTCCTCTATTATTTATAATAAGAAGTAGACGAGCTGGGTAACAAAAACTTTTCTCGGACATATCGATGGCCACCAGGAACGCAAAGCGGTGATCCAGTTTACTCTAACAGCAGCCAACATGATGATTTAGATTGGACTGCGTGCACTCACCCGCTGGAATTATGATCAAGCGAACCAGAGATCCGAACCGTAACTTGTGCAGTTCAATGATAAGTCGCGAGGAGAAAACTGTGAAAGGGCAATCATGTTTTATTGCTTATATCCATGATGGGCAATTTAAACTGGTACTCAGGGATCTGAGCAACAGTGGCTAGAAAGTGATTTATGATTTAATCCTACATCATTTCTGAAGATATGTAAGCTGGTTTATGATTGGCATGAATGGTCGTTAACGAATAAAATTGAACTGTGAAATTTTGGGAATTTTTTGTTTGCTTATGATGTGTACGAATGAGGAAGTACGGATAGGTATTAAGCAATTAAATTTTCGTTACAAGTTACTCTGTTCTGTTTCTGTTGATTTAGCTTAAAACATTCCAAATGAACAGGAAAATTGCGTAAAAACGCTGTGCGCTTCTAGGTATGATTATTATACTTTATAAAAAAATTAATTTAGGACGAAGACTTTCCATTATGGAATATACTTCTGCGAAACGAATTTAAATGCATCTGAAATATTGGTTTTACAATCACTGAATAATAAAAGTCTGTTAGGCCACCAATAAACTAATACTAAATTCATTCCAGAAAACAGAAAAGAAAAATATGTGATTCATTCATCATTTTGCCTAAAACCTTTTAGGTTCGTTTTGGATGAAACTAACGTATATGTCAAGTATATGTAGCACAAATACCATTTATGTAATAGATAGAACGTATTATAACTTAATTTATACGAGGACATGTGGGAACATATATGACAAACATGAAGACATCGTTGTTCTTATCAGAACTTAAGACTCCGTCCACATGACATTGGTCAAATTAAATACAAAAAGCTATCTTACTACTTTAAAAAATATGTAGAACATATGAAATGGAAAAACTACTAAAAACTGTTACAAAGCAAAAGCAATTAAATTTTAAAGTGAAAGAACGTAAAGAAATAGAACTATTTTACTTATATCGAGAATGGAAGGATATAGCCTAAAATGGAAAATATTTTCAAAAGAATTTACCTAAAATACGAGTAAATTTAATAAAAATTTTAATTAATTAAATAATAATTTGAATTAACAAATTAAATGAAAATAAAACTTGTGATAAAAATGTTACTTGGAATGATTGCGCCCAATCCATGTTTAAAAAGAATTAATTTAGATTATAACATTTAATTTGACCAGTGGCACGGAGATGGATTCTGAGTTTCTGTAACATACTTTCCTAGAAATGCTTAATCTCTCGAAGGAATTCTTTTTACAATTTATAATTAAATTAACTATTTTTCCTAGTTTTAAGCTTTCTGGTGGATGAAATATTTCACAATTAATGCTAAAAGGACATTCTCAAATTTGTTTTTAGTTTCTTGTTCTAAAGTCGAATCTGAGAGCTTTTGATTTGTAACACTTTTTCGGCAGTTTTGAAAAATATGGATTTACCTTGTTGCTTCTAATTTTACCAACTATTTATTTAGTTTCGAGAATTCTTATTTTTTACTGTTTAAATTTTATACAATATTTTTTGTTTCAGGTCACGTCAGAACAGATTATCACGATCTATCAAAAAGACTAAATTTTTTAAAAAAATTATACTATATTTATTTTTAGATTATTTAAACACTTTTTAATAGTCTTACATTATTTTAATTTATTCATATTATTTGGCGCTTAATTTTTGTTTATAATCATACAAATATAGTTCAGAAAGGTCGGCATGTTTAAAGGTTTTTGGTTGCTCCTTGAAAAAACTTAAGAATTTTCAACTATTTCTTTTATTGTATTATTTTATTATATTATTTTTATGATGTTACACTGCTAAATTGTTTAGTTTTTGTTTTAATCTTGTGTATTTTCTTCCTACTAGACTATTAACCACCATCATTTTACTGGATTATTTAATTTTCATATCTTGATTAAATGTTCTTTTTACTCTCAGTGTCGACAGAAAGAAGTTTCTTTTTGCACCGTGAACTTAAGGCGCTGGACGTCACTGTGCGCCGCCCAGATATATTTTGCAGTTAAGCTTAACACACGAAAATAATTCTTATAAAATCTGTATTTTACTGAAATATTAGGATTCGTGTATATTAAGAATCATTTCTCATAATATAAATATAAAAATCAAATATTTAAAATTAAAATAACAATTCAGAATAAATTAATATGCAGTAGATTATATTCCCATAATTAAATTATTTTTTTACCATAATGAAAGAAAAAACTGAAGAATTTAAATATCAGTGCCTTTTATATCATATTGCCCCATTTGCAAACAAAACTTTAAATCGCCAGCACTGCTTGAAATGTTTCTAACTTATAAGCACTTATAAGCACGTCGCACGTTTTACATTCATAGAATAAGATAATAAATAGTATCCATAACAACAAGGCTAACCCTCAAAACATTCCATTCAATAAGATTTCGCAATAATTTGTGTGTGCTTAAAATTTGAAATAAAGCAGTTGGTTTCAGCGTTACAGTAAGGCAATAGTGGCACTCTGCTGCCGTATCACATTTGATACGGTGGGTCCACGGAGAATACCTTAAGTGTATCATATATGATACACTGACAGCAAAGAGGATTTTTTAGCTGTGGAGGTAATGCATGCAATTTTATCCGTTTATTTAAACTTTATAATAATAATCGCGATATTCTGGTATTGCTTTTTAAAACTTTTTCATATTAATATTTTCCCACTTTCATTCCTTCTGTTTTAAAGATTAGGAGATGAGATTATGCTCATGTTCTTCATAAAATTCAGGTATGAGTTACGTTAATATTATGACAACTGATCATATTAAATTCATATTATAGGTATGTGCTCAATATTCTTATGTATAAGGTCACACACTGCGAATATCATGTATTTAATAATTTCTTTTCTTATTAGTGTAAAAAGTTATAATAATGTATTATTTTCATGAAATTTTAGGCTTCCTGTTTTAGAGTTTATCTCAGCTTTTTCCTTTACCCACTAATTCAAAAAGATGCAAAGGAGTCATTAAATATAAAAAACGTAACGAACCGCGAATGTATAATCGTTTGAAAGTTTGGAAACAAGATAAACCGTGACCTCAGTATCGACCAGCTTGGACGAAGTATTTAAATTTTTGTGAATTCAGAGTTAAGTATATGATATTTAATAAAAGTTAAAATTCTGTATGAGATAGATAAACATTCATGCAGACTTAGCAAAACGATGCATATAACTGCAATCGCTTTCTTAAAATCTCATGTTTCCTACGAGATTGAGAAATGTTAATTTTACATGATATGTCCCCATAATAAGAGTGATCTTTTTTTACTCAGTATAGATGAGACAACAAAACGGAAACAGAGATCAAAGCTAGTGGAAGAACTCAGATGCACAACTTGATCTTCCTCAGTTGAACCTCCACCTCTGTAATCCTCAATAAGTTAGCTAAGTGCATAAGACGTGTTGTGTCTTGCTACCAGTCAAAATCCAGAGGAGTCTCAGAAGGATTCAAGCAATAAAGGTTTGCATGGAACTCGAAAAAGTGGTTTCGAAAGGTAATAGTTACGTTCATGGGCACAGATAAGGAACATTTGGCAGAACGTTCTTCGGCCTCAAAAGTCGAGAAGAATGTGGCTCGTACTAGTACTTATTAGAAGCGAAAGATCGAAATTTTTCATTTTGCGCGTAAACTTCCAAATACTTCCGAATGTGTCAAGTAACATATCATTGAAAAAATGTCTATGAAAAAATGTCTGAAAAAATATCTTGATGCATTTTGCATTTACCATATACCTAACCTAAGTACTCATCATTTCTTTTATGTCTGAAAGTCAAACTTCAGCTCACCTGATGTCATTTTGAAGTAGCTGATAATGCTCAAGTACCTACCAAGAAGCATATGAAAAGTATTTCAATCAAAGGTATTTTTCACTGTTTGAAGAGTAAAAGCCATATAATCATAATATATACGATAAGGAATCTATTTTAAATAGCATGTACGTTGAATAAATGAATAAGCATTAATCATTCTCATTATGTCTGGGAAGACCAAGTATTTTTCTTTTTTAAAAATCCAGGCTGTGGAGGTAATGCATCGAACTGCTTATGATTTATTGATTTAATAGATTTATGTGTTTTATAAGAGTTTGGGTTTAGAGTTATATATAAATGAGACGTCGCGCTTCGCGATATATATCAGTGATCATCTTGACTTGATTGATTTTACAAAACGTAGAGAAGGGCTGGAAAATATGTAGTGGACTTTAATCAAACATTATAAAGCCGAGTAATATGCGCATATATTTCACAGAGCAGGCTTTTTTTAATAATGTAACCGAGAGCGAATTTCAAAAACTTGTTTCCTCTCTTTAAAAGTAGGAGGAAAATGCGTAATTCATTTCTAATTCAAAATCAAGAGCATTGTTTATTTTTCTAGTTCTATAGACCAGTGAAAAAATCCTTGAAATATTTTCTTGGCAGTTTTCAAGTCAGTGTCGTAATACACCAGGCAATTAAATTCACGTTATTTTTTCTGTTTGCAACATGTCTATTATTCGCTTCAACACTGGCATAACGCTTGATGACGGCGTAATGCATATCAATCAAAAAAGAATCAATCAATATTCTGACAACCTCTGTGTTTGTTACTGAAAGAATGCTGACAGACTTCAGTTTGAAAATAATTAAAAAGTTTTTCTTATAACTAGATGTTAAAGAAAATGTTCTCAGTTAGAGTATTTTAGAATGCGCCTTAAAAACGGTTAAATTATCCAGTTAAGAATAACGTGTTAGTCGGATTTTCCAAAACAAAAATAATTTCTGAAAACGCAAAACTAAATCACAAGGCATTTTACTATACTCTACAGCTATGTGTACTTATTAAATAAATAATAATTTTTAAGCAAATTTTTTAGAGGACTATTGTTATTAGTAAGTGATAGTTGCTTGCTTTATAATATGCATTTGAAATACATTAATGGGGAAAATTTCATATGCATGTCGTCTGAGTGAAAAACGTTAATGAAATTCAACTGTGATAAATCTACGCCTGTAAATCGTTTTCACCGCTAAAGAGTGATACTGGTTAGAAAGCTTAAGTTACACTTCCACGAACTACTAATTTTAAAATCTTAAGTTTCCAGTACTGAACCAGGAAAGACTTATTTACGCAGCAACTAATACAAATTTCGTTTTTGTCATTATTTGATTGCCGTGTAGGAAATTTAAGAAATTTTATGGAAGGCGCTGGGAATAAAATGAGTATAATTTCTTAAGAATAATCTTAAGAAATGATTAGGTAATTGCAATGGCAAAGAGAAAATTTATATTTTAACTATAGTAAAGT
This sequence comes from Stegodyphus mimosarum, assembly GCA_000611955.2. NCBI lineage: Eukaryota > Metazoa > Arthropoda > Arachnida > Araneae > Eresidae > Stegodyphus > Stegodyphus mimosarum. Next base: position 109,295 of record KK114811.1, read on the forward strand.
GCAGACTGTGCTCCAGGGATACAAATATTGCCTGCAACGTGCAAAATTAGAGCACCCGCCTTGCCTCAATATAACTCAAAATCTTATAAGAACCGATGTTTATATACATTTTAATTCATGCCCACTAGTGGGATTGGGTAATTATTGGTATTATGGTACCAAAAAAGGAGGATATTTTGAAATGATAATTTCTGTGTCAAAGTTAAAGGTCTAGAGACCAACGTCATAGAAGTGACAATCGTACATTCTATAAAGAGTCCGAAGGGCAAACTATTTATATCTTTGAGTCAAAATTTATAAGAACATTGCTTTTACCTTACATTTGATCTCCTTACCCAAAAATCTGGATTGGGACGAAGGATCCTAACGCAAGTGAATTCGCTGTTGCTGTATTAGCAACATTTGACTCAAAAGTCTACTAGAATACATAACGATTACGCTCTTACGTTCGAAGCAAGAATTCCATACTTATTGTATAAATTTTTACATATATAAAGTACGATTAAACTTACTTTGAGCATATTTCTCTACAGTAATATAAACGTCTAGAAGCGGAGGATATTTCAATAAGATTCACTATGTTAAAAAGCAAACAATCTAAATTGTATTATGTGGTGTTTGTTTACAAAGTTAATTTAACAATTCACAAAATTAACACGATTATTTTTATTTAATATAACCTGAAAAATAGAAAAAACCTGCTCATAAAGGTTTAATCGTTGCTTCTTGACCGTTGCTTGATGTTATTAACTTCAAATATACTAAAAGGCGAAAATAAATTTTTGATTTTCGATAAAAAATTCTCTTCCGGCTTTATTCAAATAAAATGAAAAATACAATAAAAAATAATACTCTAATGAAAATTAAATAAAAATACAATAATAACTAATAATGATAAACAATAATTATTGATATAAAATAAACAAAATTTAAGAAATAATAAATAATAATCTAATGAAAGATAATAGTAACCTAATGAAAATTAAATTTAAAACACATTTACTGTTTATTTGAACATTTATTTCTTCAAGTATCGTGATAGAAAATCCTCCTATAAGCAATAAATATGGATTTTTATTGAATATAATTAGCACCTTAATTTAAAAAGATAAACTGTAAATAATAAAACCCTTGCCAAAATTTAGTACAAAAAATGAAAATGATAGTTTGTCTAATGGTAAATAATAACACAACATCATCAAATTATGAATAATATTAATTAAAATAAATGCTTGTCTTAAACTTACATCAACTAAAGGTTTGTTTAAAACATTCATGAGGCTCCTTTATGTTAATTAGCCAATTATTTTATGTTTTGGATCTGTATTGTCACTTCTTCTTTTACTTTTTCCCGCCAGAATGCAAATTTAGTTCGTATGTATTCATAGGAAGTTTTTCGAAGTTTAATTCAGAGCGTGTTCCGCCTCTCATTGCCTTGTTACTAGGTTGCTGTCATAAATAAAAGTCTTACCTTCGGCCTTGCCAATTCAATGCCAACTGAATCAGCTTCGCGTTAAATTGATTGTGCAGCGTTCGGCTATTAGTTTATTTCAATTTAAATTTTATATTTGACTTATTGTAAACTTAAGCTATCTCCCAAAAAGTGATTTGCTGCATTGTAAGCGCAAATTCTGTTTTCTGTTCTTATTTAGGTTTAAATAAAGGGTCTTTAAAACCATTCTATAAGTTTCAGGTGTTACTTTAGACTTAGCAGCAAATCGCTCAACGTCTTCTAAGAGTTTAGATTTTTTGGATGACAGCTAAACGTACTAAATTCTACAATTTAAATATCCCTTAAAAGAATACAAATTCTAATTATATTATTTCTGAAACTTATTAGTGATTAATATAATAAAAATGAAATTCTGAAGAAATAAAAAAAATTAAGCATAATCTTATAATGTAATCTTATAATGTATAATCATCAACTTATAATGTATATTATCAATCTGTTTGCAAGTACATCTTAAGTAGCAAATCGGAAATCTGATTTAAACCTTTTGTTTTACCAGTAATTTATATTGAAGTACTTTTTGATATATAATTTTTATAGTTATGGTATAGTATTATCTAATATACGTTTTGAATAATTATCGCATAAAATAAAATTCTTAGTTTAAGAATCAAAGGTAAGCACACATGTTGATAATTTTGCATTAGTTACGCCACTTTTACGTATATGTAATACAGTTTTGTACACACATTTTTAAAGTTCTATAATAATTCAGAAATACTAACATGAGAGGAAAGAAAAGTTTTAAATTATATTTAAAAGAATTTATCAAATAGTATAGGATGACAGGATTTAAAGTTGCTGAAAATTCATACTGTAACTAAAAATCCGCATTTTCAAAATATTTAATGAGTTTTCACATAATGTAATGGATGTTTCTCCAAAATACATCTTAGAATAGTGCCCATTTAAAAATTTGTATTAATACTAAGACCTTATTTTTTTTAAAAAAAGAATTAAATAAATATAAATAGCCCACACACTTTAAAAACTCGTACACATTTTATAAATTTTTGCAATACTAAAATAAAGAACTTGAAATCTCGTTAATTTTGATTAATACGTGGAAAAACGTTATTAATATGCCTCGAATAAAAATGTAGGAAAATATTAGGAATATTTCTAAATTGGGTAAAAGGAGTGGAAGTAAATTCTGATGTTTTGTTTCTCTTTTGGATAGTTTTGATTGTCCTAAATTTCAGAATTTCAATTAAATTACACAGTTTTTTTCATTTTATGCTTAATACAATTTTAATTATTTTATTCATACTTCGATTCATATAATTAGCTAAATTAGCAAAGTTTTATTCTGTACTCACCGGCTTTGGATGGCATGATGGCTATCGATATAATTACTGCCAAACCTATTGCGAGGCCTCCTTCAAATGGCGATAGGCGGCCCATGATGGCCCGCATTGGCTGTTTCTAAATAATAAAGAAGAAGAAAATTACGCTTATTATTTACATTTGTTGATATAAAAATAAGTATTATATTTGTTACTCAAATAACACTTTTCTCCATTTTTTTTATTCTCAAAGTGCCATATTATTGCTCTAATAATCTGTATTATAAAATAAAATCAAATTATTAACTAGTTTTTATTAAATTTGCTTCATCTTTTGACACACACGCATTCGCTTCAGAAAATAATATAAAATAGCAAGAAACCATATTTTCGGTGGCCAATAAAATATTGGTTTAACTGCAACTAAAGCGAGTCGATATAATTTTATGCTACTGAAAAACTGAAATTTCTATCTTATGAGTACACATCTTCATATGCTTACTTGCTTGCCCGACCTTGAAGACAGTATAGAAATGTTTCATGATATTTTAATAGAAATGTAAGTAAATGTTTCATAATATAAGTCGTGAAATTATGAAAGAAATTATTTACATAATATTATCTAGCACAAAAAAATGTAAAAAATTAATTGTGTTGGAATTTCAGTACATTTTGATCTGTTGTAATTTTGATAATGAACTGTTAAGAAGATTTTATGATTTATTTTTAATTCTAGTTAAATATGAAATGTAATAAATCACACGTTATCTAATTGCTTCGTTGAAAATTATTGGATAATTTGCAAATTATTGGAATTACTGTTTTTCCTAATTATTAGATGCGTATTTATCAAAGATAATTCGTCAACTTTGTTTCTTTAGGAGGTCTGTTTTAGATAAGTTATAATTGACTATTAAAAACCAGTACATAATTGCAGACTTGAACTTACATTGCTTATTCTGTTACATTTACAAAACAGCGTAAATGAAAATTTTACAAATTATGGAATCGGTCCTATGATCTTTTCCAGAATAAAAAAATGTACGTTTAGAAACATGCATAAAAATAACTTCAATGTACAAGATTTTTACATGTATGAAAGAATTTTTTTTTAATATGCTATTTCATTACCAAATTTTCTTAACAAGAAATAAATTGCTACTGTATAAGCCCAAGAGTTTAAGGTAATCTTTCTTCGTTATTTCTCATGGCTAGCTTAAATATGAATTTCTTACACGGATCATCGCGAATTCATCCATTTCCTATGAAGTAATTTTTTATTTCTGTCACGTGGGGAGACGCATTTTGCATATAGAGCGCTATTCATAATTCCTCAATCGAAGAAACGGTGTTCAAAATTTCATGTCCATCGTTTTTCCCAAGCGAACTTCATCTGCAAATTGTCGTGCACAAAGTTCACTTCCCGAAAGCAATTAAAGCAGTTTCTATTTATTTTTCTTATTCCAAGAAACGTATTATCTTGGACGACAATCTTCCATCAGTGCATTAATCACTTCGCTAATGAATGTAAATATAGCTTTTAGCATTTCATCTGCGCGTGTTGTACCAAAATATATTAAAAAATAAATAAATTACGCGTTCCTGCAATAAACGTGGAGGAAGACTTTATCAATAGGCCATTATTTAAGTGTATGATTAATTTCGTTGCCTGCATACGCACTTTTTTATATTACTCAGAAAAAAAGAAACTCTGCCTAAAGGTACTGAATGGTCGATATTTTACGCTGTTCATTTTAAGATAATGTGCACAGTTAAATATTAGTTCTACATATCACAATTTTTCAGGCAATTAAAAGATATGGATTTCAAGAATTCAAAAGAAATGTTATGTGCTCCTTATACACTTAATTACATTTAATATTATAATACAATGAAACAACTGTAGAAAGAAAACAAAATTTTGAAGTTTTAAAATAAGATTACGGAACAGAGGTTTATAATGAAAGCGAACTCTTTAAGAAATGTGTCTCTCATTTAAGTGTATGTAGCAAGCACATCCACGTTAATACATATTTTACCACAACTTATTTAGAATGCTAGATGAATTAATTGTTTTTATTTTCTTAAAAAATTCATTTTTCTCATGGTATTTATTCAGTTGTTGTTGTCGTCGTGTTCATTATCACATGGAACAATGGTTGCCGGAGCCTACTCCCGAGAGAGGTTGGACTTCTATTTTCCACCCCCAATTTTGAAGGAAAGCACCCAGGGGGGATCCGGAGGTCTCCCACCCCTCTCCTCTCCCACCAATCCCACACGAGAAGACCTTCGGCTCGCAGCATATTTAGAGTGCCCCATGCCGCACCGACACTATACATTTACAGACATCCATGTCTTCTCCGGGATTCGAACCCGGGCCCTTCGGTACTGTAGTAGGTTTCACTAGCCGCTATACCGCCTGGGCGACGTTTATTCAGTTCTTTTTCAAATAAGAAAATAAAGGCATTTGTAATTCATGGTACAAGTATTTAAAAAATCAGTGTTAATTTATTAATAATATAAATTTTAACATTACAAAAACTTCATCCGCAAAAATTTGAGTACTAAATTATTATCCTTTTTCACGATAATTTGAAACCAAATTAAACGACAGAAAATATTATTAACTGTACCAATTTAGACGAATGAATAGAATTAGCAATTAATTGCACTAATTTAAAATTGCGATAATTTTAAATCTAGTGCTCATATTAAGCAGAAGCAACATATATATTACAAATGTTCATCAGTTCATATTTTTTCAGGTGTTGTCATTTTTCATGTTTAAGAGTTGTTTTCTTTGTGTTTGTTCCCAAAGCTCATTCTATTGGAATAAGAATATGTGGAAGTTTCTAAGTGCGTAATACCAGTAAAATTTTCCAAATAAAAAATTTATACGAGGTAGCAATTTTTAAGAAATCTGAGCTCGAAACTTAGTTGTGTACATGAAATGATTGTTTATAAGCACAACGTAATAAATACTACTTTTTGCTTAACTTCTGTTTAAAGTAAGATATACTAAAATATTTGTGCCGCTTTTTAGGAAGATATTATAAATAAATGTTTGAAAGAAACTTTACCAAAATCGGTACTATCGTAAACATATGAATCAGCAAAATTTTAAGATGGTATTAAGCAACATTATTATGAATTTAACCACAACAATCGATTTAACTGAGAAACCTAAATGCAGATATAGCTTATAACATATAATTATATAATCTTCAAACCTCAAAGATTATAATTAAATAACAAAGGTAAATATCTTATCTAGATTCAAGGTTTATGCATATCAAATACCAATAATAGACATTTTATGGCTTTTGCATTTTTGGCATAACTCTGGGACCCCGTCGAGAACATAAAATAATATAATGTGCCCCACTAACTGCTATCGAGATAAAAACTTTAGAACTGTAACTTGTAATGGGAAGCCATCATGCCCTCTGCTGCTATAAACAACCGTTTTATATATTCAAGACCACGTCTTCAGTTATGGTACTCTCATTGCCACGAGACTATTGAATGGACCGCCGGTGCATGCTTTAAAAACATTAGACGTTTTTTTTAAGTTATATTTTCTTGCAAAAACAGTAACCTTGACCTCCAAGTTGAAGTCTATGGAATTTTTAAAAGGTTCATTTCTGTTTAGTTGAAAATGGGTTGGGTTGCCTTCGGTCTGAGAATCATTTTCTATCATTTAGGTGTTTTATTAAATGCTGATGAACACGACCGGCGCGTTTGGTGTTTGGCGAATATCGCAACCTCCTGCAGTGCACAAATAAAAAGGAACTGTGCAATAAATTTTAAAAACTGAAAGTGAGACAGAACCAAAACGCTTCAAAAATATATTGCGCAATAAATGGGCGTTTCTTGCTCAGTATATTTCCAGCTCTTGACATTTCTTTGTAAATTTAAAGGAACTTGCTGTAGAAACCTCCTCAAAAATATGATTTTGATAACAAATACCTAAATGTAGATTCTAATCAGCATAGCGCGAGAATTAGAATGAAAACTCTTTGCCTAAAATCTGTTAAGTACAATATAGAATTCGAAAAAAAGGAAAAATGGAAAAATGAAAATAATATTTAAACGAATTTTTATTTAAATCAGTAAAATGAACTGTAAAATATTTCATTAAGAACTATATTTAATCGCTTTTAAATCGCTTAATTTGTTAATCAATCACAAATTGATTAAATTTGAAAGTTAATTGAAATACTTTACCCTTTGTTGAGTGGCAACACACTGGCGTGGGGAAGGGAAAAATATTTTGGACAAAAGAAACGTGTTGTTTTTTAATATATGAGTGTTTTGATTAAATATAAAAAATTAATGTCTTACATCTTGTCGAATGGCAACACGCTGATGCAGAGAAGATAAAAATGTTTGATTTAAAACTATAATAGTAAAGTGCTTTTAAATCGCTGAGTTTCTTCATCAAAGATTCATTAAACACGGGCAAAACGTAAAACAAAATTAAAAAAAAATTCGAAATTCAAAATTCGGCTTCAAGGTGTGTATGTTTTGGTGCAAGGTTACATGTGTTCAAAATTCTGTGGCTTTTAATGCCATCGCCTTTCTATAGTGCGACAAACAAACACACAAATTTTCATTTTTAATGATTTTCATTAATTTGTAATATTTTAATGTAGTGCTCCTATTGAATTAATCTCGTTACTATTTCAGCATTTTTTGTAGACTCTAAGAGGGCTTTCTTTAATAGATTACAAGATGCAAATTCCTTATGCAAATGAACAATGGCAGTCCACAATAGTCGTTCCTTCTATGACGACTACTACAAAAAGGATATAAATAGTCTGAAACCATGGTTGGTAGTCTTAGAGAGACCCATGAGTTTCATGCTTGAATAACATACATTTTATGAGACTTCGCAGGAAACAAAACATTGTAATTAATTAATTGTAAACGACAATAAAAGTCTAAGCCTTGGTAATTCACAGATAGTTAGATGACCGTGGAATCTACTCATTTGAAAATGATAGAACATGATATAATTCTCAGTGAAATGTTACAAAGTGCTTAATGGCTTAAAATAGTAGTACAACCTGCAATTTAAAATCCTTTTTCCTATTAAGTTAACAAAATGATGTGTCACGACTATTATTTGGAATACGTGTGTGACTTATTTTCTCCTTTTTATTACCACAGTAGAGCATTATTTGTACCTAAACACACTAATGAGAGTTTTTTGGTCATTTTCTAGAATTTTAAGTGCTCGGATGACATTTTCTGAAAAATGCAACACCAGAAACCCATTTTACAAATGAGTTTTCAGAGACTATTTTCCCCCGTCCCTTTTTCTGAAAACCTTCAGTTTTTAATGCAACATATATCTCGGTAGTAGATTCAAAGACCTTTCTTGGCTGACCTCTGACCTCGTGAGAAGGTTAGCAGAGGTTAACGATCCCAGGGTCCAAAGAAAAATCTCTGGGCTTCCTGGGTGAGTTGACCATTCCTTCTCTCGGTTTGCAAGGGAGTGGTGAACCAGATAGGGTGAATGTACTCATAATCAGGCAAAAGAAGTATTCTGTCGACTTCATTCATCCCCCCATCCCTCGTAAGAAAACACTCCTCACAAAGCGCCAAGTTATTTAAAATTTTTAAAAGGTGACCATGCAAAAATAATGGCACACTGTTGAATGTTCCACACGTTGCATGGGAACTTGTAGTTATGAGTTTATTTTTATGCACTGCGTGAGACTGATGAGTTGTAAAACTTGTTGTTCTCTTTTCTTTTTCTTTAGAACCCCTTGTCACGTGTAGGTTGTGATTATTTCTGTCTTCTGATAAAAAATTCTAAGAAACAGTTTTGCTTATCTCCCCAAAATTAAATATTCTGATACATATCTTTTTACAGTCCGTGCTTACATTTTTAATTTCTGCCCTTAGATGAAATTATAGCCTTGATTCATAGTTCACTGAATACTTAGGACTTCCTTTAATTTCAAATTTCTTTATCCAAGAACTTTAGCAAGAAATTTACTTTGTGGCAAATGATATAGTGATGCGTGTGGAAAATGGCATAATAGTTTTACAGTTTCATAATGCTAATTTATCTTTACTTCAAGTTATTTTGTATATTTATGTAACCAAATTGCATCAAAAGCTACATGCTTAGAGTATCATAGGATTCATTTCAATATTTTAGGAAACAAATATTAAATTAGTACATAATATGTGTAAAACATATTGTTCATAGTATTTAATGTTTAATTTGATTTTTGTTTCATAATATAATCAAATATATCATATGGTTATTCCGACAGTTTTTAATTAATTTATTTTTCTTTTACTAGTTCGAGAAAGCTATTATTTTCTGAGTTTTTAAACGTTCAGAATATTTGTAAACAAGTTTTATATTTCTTTGATAGTATTCTGCATAAAAATTAAATTAAAAATTGCCGGTGATATTTCGAGTATATTTAATAATACCTATTGGCTATAAATGTAAAACTATATACTAAAACTCTATGAACCCTCTCCAAAACAGCTACGGCTCCAGACAATTCTAGTCTTATGCTAAGATGATCGCTTTAGAAAAATTATGTACATCGACGTTTATTTATATTCTCTGACACACTAATCAAAAACAAAAATGGAATAGCGAATCGGTCGCCACGAGAGGGTTCAATGTATATGAAAACAAAATTTTATGAAGTTTTGTTTGATGGTATCATCAAGCTTTTATTTTTTATTGACTGTCACGAGTTTTGTAACATTACCTAATTAATTTAATGACAGTGTTTCATCAGAAGCTACATGTCATGTTTCATCTACATGTCACTTCGTATTAATACGCATACTTACTTAAATTTCACTGTTGCAAAAGACTTACTAAATAATTGCTTATTTTTTCTCTCACTTGCGATTAGCGATTAGGAAGAGGCATGAGATCCAGTCGAAATACTCCCAAGGTTGCTGAATTATAATTCGTCGCATTTGAGTTTGGTAGCCGCCATTAGATTATTTGATGAAAGAGAATAAAATAATCGTTCTTTGGCTAGGATTAAGACCACGGATATTACAAAGCTAGATGGCCGTGTTAACCATTTACACCTTGAAAGAAGCAGGAGGGAATGCATTAATTTTTTTTCAAAATAATCCTATCCTCTTATTCTGTCTTGATTTTCAATGAAATACTTTTAGGATCATATTTTTGAAACAAATATAAGAATATTTTGAAATTCTTAACCAATTGATGGAATTCGAGAAGTTATTATAGACAAGCAAATCCGCAAAATGAACATTTCATCCGCAGACATCACTGACTATTCATATTAACGTTAAAGTACCTTTTTGTTTCTTTACTGTAACTTAGGTATTTCTCCCGCCTTCTTAGCATGCTTTTGTGGTGTAGTGTATTCGGCGCGTATTCGAGAGGTCCGTGGCTCGAGGCCCGGGTAGGGCATTGCTCATTTTTCCTCTCTCCTGCTTCTAAATATTCTAATGTCTCTACAAGCTGACAGGCTTACACAGACAATTAATGCGCGTTTGAAAATGCAAATGTTTTGGGACTTCCAGCTGCACTGCTTCCTAAAGTATATTTATAAGGATGATAATTTATTTTTGCGCTCTTAAACGTACAAATAATACCGCTAAATATGGTGAAAGTAAGCTCAATTGCGTGAATGCTGGGATAATTACCAACAAAACGTATTTCCCAGCATGCAACTTATCAAGGTTAAGATTAGTTGAAGTGACTGATGATCGAAAATGCTTCTTTTCGTGCAAAACCAATAGATGTCTCTTTGTCAAGGTCGTTAAAGGTCATCTGCATTAGAAACATTAGTTAAAACAGCTGCTTCTGTTATTTATATTTTAAACCTGTGTCAGGCTGAAATATCGCTTTGAAAATAAAGCTGTGTACATTGAATTGCTTCTTACTAATCTAAAAATACAGTTTCCATTAGCTTTGCTAGATTAGTGAAACATGTATTAAGTTTACTGATCATTAAAAGATACTTAATAGATTGAATGACAGTAATTCAGTGTGAATGAATGATTAAGATGACATCAATATAAGTGATGGAAGATGTTAAAAGGCTGAGCAAAATGGTTTCACATCTAACCGTACATTTTAAAATCTGTATTGCATTACGGAAAAAAAATCAATAACTACTTCAATTTATTCTTTGTCCAATTTAGAGCGCACGATACGTTTTATGAAGTTTTCATTTGAGCATAAATTTTCTAACTAGGAAATTTTATTTAATTAAGTTTCTCTGTATGCTTTTATTGTTTTCTGATTGTTTGTTTGCTTAGGTCAAACCTTGAAAAAATAAAATTTTGGTCCTCTTCTGTTGAGCCGATTTTCTTAATTTTTTTACACGTACGTATTTGGGATGATAACATAATATTCCACAAATCTGTTTTCAGAATTCGATATAGATTTTTTTATAATTTTAAGCTTTTCTCATACACACTTCATTAATAATAAAATTAACTGTAGTGGAACTTCGATCTTGGCACCTTTAGTTAAAAAAAAATACTCTTCCAGATTAAATGCTTTTGGAATTTCTTACCCAATTTTGGCTTGATGAGTTAATTTTGGTGGTTTTTAAAAATCTTTCGATTATTTTAACTATAAAAATGATGGATTTTGAAATCAAAAGAGGATTTTTTTAACAAATGTTGATTGTATATGATAATAAATTCGGATTTCTAAACTGTAAATGAAATTTTTAAGAACTAATACATTGGGAAATTTGTAAAAAGATAAAAAGTTGACATTATGATTATAGTATGATTTCATGGCTAAGAAACAAATTTCCTACTTTCAAAGACAGTGTAGTGATTTTCTTTCTTTCTAATTTTCCCCCTGTAATAGACTAGCCAAGTTTTCTTTGAGTTGACTATCACAGCAATTTCTAATGAATATGATAGTTTGTGAAAACGATACTTTTCAGTAACAGTGAATAGTTAACCGATCAGCACGTTAAATTGACATAAATTGGAAAGATCTTTAGGTGGAAAGATATATACTGAAAATCGCTAAATTTCTTTGTAAAACAGGAACAATGCTCAGTTTTACAGTTTCATCAGCTTTGAACGGAGAAGGAGGACTACTTGAAAAACATTTGCGGCAGTAATATCTAAACGTTTTAGTTCAGGAAGAAACAAAGAACTGATTAAGAATCTCTCCATTTCTGAAAAAGCTAAACATACTATAAATTTACTTCTTCCTATTTCTGTGGCGTTTTCTACATCAAATTTTTAGCTTCCAGTTTAATGAAACTTGAAAATAAAACTCTAAAAAATTCAGACTTCGGACAAAATGTTGCAATGTTTAGATTATAATAAATTTATATTGTAAATTCCATATCGATATCATGATTATAAAGGTTTAAAATTTACCAATTTATGAAATTTTTATTTAAAAGCAAAAATTAAAAAGTAATTTGTATTATATTTTTTAAGTCCAAAGGGATTTAGTCCCGAAGCACTATTACTTTCATTTTGCGATTTTGCGTCGATTCACTCTGAATGCCCGTTTCACTTTTCAAATTGTTGCCACTAAATGTTATCGCTCTGCATTAAATTTTAAAAAATGAAAAATCTGCATAAATGTATGCATGTTTCTCGCATTGTGATAAAACCTAGAGCCATCGAATTTTGAATGAAGTAATCCTACTGCGAATATGGGCATCTGGAAGCCCTAATTTTGAATTTGAAATTTGCTTTATTATCGATTTTATGCTTTGTAACATTTCAACGAATTTCTGATTAACAAACTAAATGATTTCAAAGCGAGCAATGGCAACACTGTACGGAAAAAAAAACATTTTTATCTCCAGCGCACGAGACTTACGGAAATTCTAAAGATATGTTCATTTTAAAATGATTTTGCGATATTGATTTTGAACTGAATTTTATGGTTTGAGTACGTAGTACATGATATTTAATAAAAAAAGGTAGCACACGAAACGTTAAAAAAACGCGCCTTTGGACGCAATTTAAAATCTGAAATCTTTCAGATTTTTATTACTTTTTAATATTTAAATTTGCCCATACCTTCGAAATTTTTGATAAAGTTTTCTGTTTTATTTTACTTTTATATTCGAATTTTAGTTTTTTTTTATTGTTTTTAAAATCGAAGTAAAAAATCTGCAATATAAGGAAAGTTTTTAAAGGAAGAATACAATGAGTGATTATTAAAATATAAACGCATGAGTCTAATTAAACTATTTGTGAATCAAAATATAAAATGGCCTAACTATAAAAGATTATGTTTTTAAAACGCGAATCTGAAAATGTTTTATGCAGTAAATTCCAAATAAAAAGAGAAATAAGAAAACACTTTTAACTTGAGAAACAGCAAGAAAATCCTTAATTTCTCTAATCCCGCCGAAAAAAGGGTGGGAACTTCTTTTAAACCATGTCGGTACGCAAACGAAACCAGCGACGGGTGACTTTCATTGTTAAGATGATGTATCCGCCATGAGACAGTCGCGTGCATACGCAACAATGCATAACGTTCAGACTGTTTGCTTTGAATGTGTAAAAAAATCTTCTATTTTCGGAAACTTTAGATATCTTAGTTCTCTTCTGATGACTTCAGATGTTGTGGCCAGTTACTATTGTTGCTAAAACTTTACTTATGTAGTAAAATGGAAGCTTTACAACTAGTCTTCGAAGAAACAAATGAAGCAGGAAAGCCTTAAAAATAATTACTTCTAACTACACTACTGGCCACCGTAAATGCAACACCCTGAAGGAAGCATGCAAATAACATGAAATTTACAACATGCATTAGCGGAGATGAGATATGCAAATGATTAGAATTTCAGCGCAGACGCACATCACGCGCGTCTGTGGCGCCACTTCAAAGCGCTATTTAAGGCTGGGAGATTTCGACGATTCTAAGTTCGGCAATTGTGTTTTTCTTGTGGGTTTTTCAAAAAAAAAAACTATCAATTATGCCTCGTAGTAAACAGCGATCATCGTTTGATCAACTAACCGAGTCCGACAGAGGAAGGATAGTAGCCTACCGTGAGTGTGGATTATCTTTCAGGGAATTCGGTAGTCGTGTTAGACGAAACCAAACAACCGTAATGCGGATGTGTAACCGTTGGATGCAGGAGGGTACGACGGATCGACGTGTTCGATCGCATCTACCTCAGTGAGGACAGGAATACTACCATCTACCTTCACGTGAGGACAGGAACACTGTGTGCATGGCAGTGACGGATCGCTCAGTCACATCACGAACCATAGCACATCACATTCAGTCTGTAACGCATCATCCAGTGTCTGCGCGTACCATTCGATGCCGTTTCCAGCAGAGTGGTCTGTCCGCAAGACGTCCATTGCTTCGTCTACCCTTGACGCAGAACCACAGACGTCTCCACCGCCAATGGTGCGGTGAAAGAAGGATGTGGACGGCAAAATGGAATGAAATTGTCTTTACTGACGAGTCATGCTTCTGTCTGCAACACCACGACGGTCGAATTCGAGTCTGGAGACACCGTGGAGAGAGGATGCTGAACAGCTGCATTATGCACCGCCATACTGGTCCTGCACCGGATATTATAGTATGGGGCGGTATTGGATATCACTCTCGCAGTTCTTGCGCATTGCCGGTACTTTAAACAGCCAGCGATACATTTCCGAGGTGTTGGATCCAGTTGTCCTTCCTTTCCTTCAGGGCTTGCCCACAGCCATATTTCAACAGAATAATGCGCGACCACACGTGGCACGCATTGTCCAAGCATTCTTCGTCAATCGCCAGATTGAATTGCTTCCCTGGCCGGTTCGCTCTCCGGATCTTTCGCCGATAGAAAACATGTGGTCCATGGTTTGCTGAACCATTGACCCAGGTTACATACCAAGCTGCCACACCAGATCAACATTGGCAACCTGTGGAAGGTGCTTGGTCTGCTGTATCCCAAAAACACATCCAAAGTCTCTTTGAATCAATGCCGAGGCGTGTGGCAACGGTGATCTCCAACAATGCCGGCTACTCTGGCTACTGATTCTGTTAGGAACCACACCTCACGGAAGTCTATAAATTTAATCATTTGATACTTGGTCAACATGTTATCTACTAAATAAATTGTTTTGTGATATCTCTTGTCTTTCTTGGTGTTGCAATTTGGGTGGCCAGCAGTATAGTTAGTTAACTTACAAAATGCTTTGTTAGTAACTGAGTTTTATTTCCCCGCAACTTAACATTTATTAAAAATGCTACTCAAATTATCAGCTTGTAAACCATTTGATTTCCAATTTATTTTTTACACCTTATTTTGTTCGCATGAATTCTTTTGTTTTGAGATGGATTGATATAACAATATAGTTAAGCAAACTTCTTTGCTGTGATGTGTGTAAATTCAGAATGGATGAGAAATAAAATCATAGGAAAGAAAGTTTTATAGGATGTAAATGACGAATAAGTAACTAATGATGCTTAACCTCATAAATTCTTTAGATATTAAAATTCCAAAATCCATTTCTGCAGAGAATTAAACAAAAATGAGCTGCTTAAATGCATTTGTACAAATGTGTAAGATTATAAACTTCTGATATATTTTTGCAAATATATAAGAAAATAAACTACTGATGTATTTGCACAACTGATGTATTCATACTTTGTATTTGAGCTACTGATGTAATTGCACGAACATTTAAGAGTTGTGAATGTTCCGTGTAACACTGATATATCACGTTATTTAGCTGACTCGTCCAGTTTCGTCTCGCTGAAAACGTACAGCCGTAAAAGGATTGTTAAGAGTTAGGTTAGGTTATTTGAATACGGTAAAGCACACTAGGGCTATATGCCTGAAGGGAAGGATGCTTTCATGGAGGACGTTCTAGGGAAATGGCTCGATTCACGTTACGCATGGGGGAAACCTCAAAAAATCTGCCATGCAATTAGTCCGTTCGCCTTGGATGGAACTTCCAGAAATCACCCGCTATTCCAGCTCGGATATGCCTAACATTGCTTAATGTACCATTGATTTATTAGTGCATGCAGTTGATTTTCATTGCAGTTATTAATAATATTGGAACTTAAGCCATTCAGATACGAAATTTCCATCCAGGAAGTTACGGTATAGGTGAATTTGTTATTCATACTAACGATATTAGAAAAATGTTTATATTTTTTTTTCTTTAAACACAGATTCTAGATATATATCGTAAATAAAAATTTCTCAAAGTAATAGATATAAGAAAAATTTTGTTCATAAAGTAAAATTACCAGTTTTTGTGTAATGTTGGTCGTCTCTTTGAACACTTTTAAGAAAGTACTTTTTAAGGAGAAAACGTTGTTGAATTTCAAGAAATCAAGCATAATTTCTTATCAGACTTTATATATTGTGATCCTCAAAGTATGAAAGTAGTTCAAAATCTCCTTTTTATATGCAGTCTAAAATGAGTGAGTTCTATCTCTTCCATTTCCTCGAATAAATCCTAAGTAATGCAGGTGTGCTCAGAGCAGCGTGAGAATTAATCAGACGACCAAACAGGTTATCGACCCACGAGTCCAACCTCCCACCTCGTGGAACAACAAACAGTTGCGCTTAAATTACAGAGTTTCTGTTGCTGGATAGAGTTCTGTCCTGCACCTCACACCCATAAACGCTACTGTAGCTCGCGGCAAGGCGAAAAGCAAACCAGTAGCTGCTGTGGTGACGATAAAAAAGTGATGGGTATTTTCCGTTTCTCTTTTTTTTTTCTTACAAAAGCGAGATGGTGATCTAGCTGGAATCCTTATTCCTGCATAATTACAGGCTAGGACCTGCTAACATTTCCAACAGTAGTAGCTTGGAAAACGAATGGGTAAATTCCGTGGCATAAAACTCCCATTGTCTTTCTGATCCGGACTCTAGAAAAGTTGTCGTTCGGTCTTTCAACTCTTGAAAATGGCATTTTTTAAGTCGCGTTTACCTGGCCCGATGGTTTTCTAATTGTCTTCTAAACTGCAGCATTATGTATGTATTCATGGTCAATAAGGTGGTTGACCTGGTTAGTGCTCAAGCAGTCGAGAATAATTGCGATTTAATTACAATCCTGCGCAATCACATGCACATGGCAACATGATATGCTCTAAGAAATCTTTTAAGTTCTTACTTTATTTAAGTTATTGCGCTTAAGGTGATGACAAGAACTAAACGATTTTTATTCCCTTACAATTTCATTCAGTTTTTCACCGCATTTTTCAATAATAAGCAGTATTAGATTATATTTTACTTTCGTATTCATTGCAGGACTTTGAAAACTGTAAATTAAAAATAGTTTCTAGTTGGTTTTCCCCCAGACAATGAATTAATATTTTTGATTGACTCCTGACACAAACCTTTTTATTAATTCTAATTAAGGAAAGAAACAAAAACAATGTTAAATTCTTGACTTTTTGAGCATATTTAATATAATATGTATTTCTTCAGTGTTTTGTCCAATCGTATAATTAATAATATTTTAATTCAAATCAAAATATATCAGTTAAATAGAAGATTAAAAAAGTAAAATTATAAATATCAGTAATATTTATATTTTAATTGATTTCGAATTTAACAGATTAAAATTCGTGATTTTTGAGCAAATTTAATATAGTATTTATTTCTTCAGTTTTTTGTCCAGTCGTATAATTAATAATATTTTTTATTCAAATCAAAATATATCAGTTACAATAGAAGATTAAATAGCTATATTGATAATTATGAGTAATATTTATAGTTTTGATTTGATTTCAAATTTAACAGATTGAAATTTTGTATAACTTTAAAAATACTCATGCATATCTTCAAATACTTGTATTCTTTAGGATTTTCTTTCTTAAATGATGTATTAACAAATGAATTTCTTTTTTAGTGAGTTGTTTTTAAAGGTAAAATATTTAATTGCTAAAAACGTAATATAAATCTGACAATGAAATCTAAGTAAACACAAGAATTTTAAACAAATAATTTAAACTTGATTTAACCTCAACTTCCACTTAACGAATTAAAAATCAACGAACACTAACTGCGGCCTGACAACATACCAGAAATTTTACCAAACTGTTTTACATACCAACAGAAATTTATCTTGAGCCACTCCTTGAGGGACTTTTATTATATGTCACCTTATTCTAGTTTATTAACATAACTTGATTTTAAATTGAACTTAGTACCCTGACTTTCTGAGAAATCTCAGCTTAATTGCTTATATTTTACTAGGACAAGCATTCTCTACTACAGTTGCAGCTCGCGAGTCTATCAGTCATATTCGTTTCTCTCTCTCTATATATATATCTGTCTATCTACTTATCCATATATTTAGAAAGAGAGAGAAAAGAATATAGCTGATAGGCCCGCGAGCTTCATATGTACACTGCTCGACATTGAAAGTGCAACACCAAGAAAGAGGGGTTAGAAATTTATGCAAATGTTAGAGTAGACGCATGTTACTGAGTTATGCAAATGATGTGAAATGCGCAGTAAAAACATATAATCGTCGCTACAATTAAATAATATTTATTCTTTAAGAAGGGAAAGATAAAAAGAAAAGAACGATAAAATTTCTTTAAAAATTGTATTTTATTATTTCATGTAAGGATATGTAAGTTTCTCCTTGCCTACACATCATTTTATTAAAAAAAAAGTTATTAAACAAAGTATGAACCAAAAAGAAGGTGTTGTCAGTTTAGGACAATGAACGGACATCTTTTATCCTTAGGCATTTTATATCAGCTTTCCCACAAATAAGAGGCCACGATAAGGTTTAAGTACTAAATACGGGGGGAGAGGAAGATCGTCACGTCTAAGCTGTTATTTGAAACCGCATTTTATAACTTTAAAATGATAACACATCGGATTTTTAACCTTCTTCAATAAATAAAGAAATATTTCTTAAAGGTATCATTATTGTGTTGCCCAATAGAAGTTTTGCAATTCGTTAACCAGAATAACGGGCCACTTCGCGTATTACAGTGATTCCAAAATTGCGAAACATTCTTTCTTTTATTTTTCTCTTATTCTTTAGACTCCGGTTATTTCAGACTAAAACCACCGACTGCAGATATTTGAGCCTGTAACCCAGTTAGAAAAAGATTTTAACACTATAAAACTTGTCAGTTTGGCCATCGTTTTTAATACCACACGACATAAAAGGTTTCAGACGTAAAATGGTTTTATGCTTATGCTTTCAGAAAATTATTTCTCAGATTCTGTTCTTTTCAGTAATTGGCTGATTCGAAAGATATAAACACGAACTGTTAATCCAGAGATCACAGTATGTTTAATGAAATCTATTCTAATCAAAATACGAAGTTTGCTTCACATTCTTGGGTTTTTGTTTCTTGTTTCGGTCAGTTACCAAATACTGCAGAGTAAATCCAACAAAATCATTTAAAAATAATTTTATGATATAATCGATAATCAGAAATTGATGAGTTCCTGGGAATATGAAATAGTTTTCCGTATAGCAGTCGGAGTGAAATTATTCAGTGCCCTCTTAAAATTATGCCCTAAATTAAAACTCTTACTTATAAGTAAAAACTTGTTAGAACTGAGCAAATCTTTTGCGTGAAAAGGTTTCACCATCCGTAGACTACCAGCGGCGTAGAGGTAAAGTCGCTGAACCCGGGTAGTTTGGTCCGAGGTTCGAATCCGGCGAACGGGCAGGCTTCATGGGCGTTTTTCGTGGTTTTCCCCATGCGTAACATGTACACGAGCCAGTTTCCCTTATAAAGTCCTCCATGAAGACAACCCTTCCCGTAGGCAGATAGCCTTCGAGGCTTTGCCGTGTAATCACATAAAACCAAATGCAATAAACATGATGATAATATAATGCAATTAATTTACTTTTTAAAAAATATTTTTATGGGAACAGTAAAATCAGAAAATTACGGTAGACACTGAGTTATGACTCGCATTACTCACATTATTTTCAATGGAAATGAGAATACTGTGGTTCGAGCTAACATACAAACCGAAGAAAACCCGAAATTATCGAACAAAGAAAAAAAATATCTATGCCTAATTTTCGACATTTCATCATTTAACAGTAAGATATTTTGATGCACAGAAAACTAAAATAATGAGCTCAAACTAAAGCAAATAAATTACCGATGCAAAAACAATAAGTAAGCTAATTCAGGGATTATATCTTTTTACACCAGATCTCCGTTGTTTACCCGTGAGCAACATAGACCACATGGTTTGGCTTCTGTGAGGCTGTTTAATATACTGTTATCACTTAAGCTAATTTTATTACAGCATGTTTTCAGCAAATTCCAAAAAACTTTTCAAACATTTCAAATGTTTTTAAAATGTTTCTTTCTCATATTCTCCTTAATTTTTGATTTGGCGAGAAAATCGCTCACAGGAATTTACTTACGTTTCCTGTCTTGGCGACAAGCTGCCGGCATGAAAGCTTATTGCTTCCTGCATATTACCATATTTAATTTCCAATCCTTAAATATTAAACCTCAGGGTGTTTGTGTGCAATATACATTAGGTGCGTGTTAAATCGATTTTTACCATATTCGGATGTATCTGATATGATTTGTTTCTGTCATGCCAGAGGGCAATTTTGTACATAGTAATTTTGAAATCGTTAAACAATTTAATCGTGATTCCTTTTATAACGAAATGTTTTCATTTCATGGTCGAAGTATTGATGCAATCGTAATCGCTTAAATTGCTTAAATTGTTAGGCAGAATAAATGGATGATCCGACGTTATTCGAGGTGGAGGGTTTCTGGATGAAAAGCAACTGTATCATTTGTTTACTATATGTGACATAAAATCCAAGTTATTAGTTTGAATACATAAATATCGTCTTTATTTTAAAATAAAAAAACACGCGAATAAAAATATGTAGCAATTCCAGAAGTAAATTCCATATGTAGCATTTTCAAATATGTAGCAATTTCTATGAAATATTAAAAGTATGAGGGATCTTAATCTTTCTTATCAGACGAGTGAAAGACTAATATTACACAGTCTAATACAGCAGTCTGGTATTGTTTGAGTTTGTTTTAGTCTCTGATCAGTGCCTGTATTTAACATTAAAGAATTTGTAATTATATTCAAACCTTTTTTTGAGCAATTTGTTTTATGCGGTACATGAAACTTTCAATCAAATTGACGAAGTTATCAATAAAAAAATAAAATAAATAATCAGTAAAAAAGGAGCTTCAATCTTGTATATCTGGATACCGAGACATATGCAAGCGTTTAGTGAAACAACAATCGTCGCCAAAACTGATCACCGACTACATGGTAACTGAAAATAAGTCAACTCAACGACCCTATTTTTTTATAGTTATTCGCAAAGTTTTGTGAGATTTTTTATGCACCGCACAAAAACAGCTTTGAGCATACATTAATATTATTACAGAACTTCCGTATTATTACCGCTCCCGTTATTTAAACGATGCCACGGTTATCGATAAATCACTAATGCATGTAATTCAAAAATTGATAACATGTTTAACAATTGTTCATTGTTAACGTAATAAAAAACAGAAATGCAACTATAACCTCTTAGTCTATTCATAGGTCTTCCTATGATGGATGGACTATAATTGATCGCCGTTAGAACTGCCGGTCGTTTAGAGACTATTTGCTACCAATAAACTTGGCTTATTGTAAATTTTGGGACTCGTAATAGTACGTACGTATTGTATTTGTAATTGAAAGGTCTCATATTTAATGTTACTAGAGAAAAATTTCTTTTTTTTATGTAACAGTGCATTTATAAATATTGGCACAGTCTGCTTTTTAGTATTTGAGATGTGTCCTTATTTACCACCAAAAACTTATTATTGCTTTATTATTGTTTGCTATTTGAAGGCCTCGCATTTAATATTATTGTAAAACATTTTCCATTTTTATATAATTATACATTTATAATCAGCAGTACAAAACGTCATGCTTCGTGTATCAATGGGTAAAAAATAATTAACACCAAAGAGTGGCTATAAAATGTTAAAAAGGGATAATTTTCCATGTTAAAGAGAACGCTAAGGGCTTTAAGAGTTAAAATTATGAAATTATGGTATTTCTTTACCCACGTTTAGTTGCCTAAATCGGCAAACTGAATCGATTGAGTTCTAATGTATAAATTTAGTTGTTTTTGCCAAAGGCTCATGAGGTATCTGCATTAAAAACAGGATTCTACCTTACTTATACATGGAAGCATTACCCGCTTTACCAATTTTCTCATTTACGGAGGATCTACATTAGTTTTTCGGTTTACAATTATCCTTTTTAGGAAAAAAAAAAAGAAAATATCATTGAGCATTTTTAGGCAGAGTGCTATCCTTAATTGCAAAAGTAGGCAATAAGACAAGTTAATTAACTTGACTACTAATGAAGAATTGGTCGGTTAAAACGTTTGTTAGCCTAAGCAGACGAACATATATCATATTTTAAACCTTTTCCAGGGAAGACGACAAACTTCGATGACGGGAAAAAATGCGGAGTTAGATTACATTTAGAAGCGTACTTTTGAGAAAAAATTTTAAAAAATTCTTTAACTCGCTTCTCATAAATAAAGAGTTTTGGGTAAAACAGTTCTGATTATTAATGTTCTAGCTTGAACTGAGAATCTCTGAATTTTGCTCGTGAAGGCTGAAATTTTAAATTTAAGAATATTTGATCATAATGAATATCTTACAAAGTGCGTTTGTTTTGTCCTTCGTGAAGTATATGAAAACTTAAATTTCGCATTTTCGAAAATATTTTACTAAACTGTTATTTTTTAAATTATTTCTTTATTTTGAGCAACTTTGTAATCATCTAGGACTGTATACGTCTAGGACCAATTTTAGAAGGAAAAAAGTCAAAAACTAAAACTTTGTCGAACATCTTTTACACATAATTTATATGTACGTATGTACATAGCTATGCATGTACATAGGTATCTATATGTACGTATGTACATAGCTATGCATGTACATACGTACATATAGATAGATATATACATGAATATATATAGACATGTATCAGTATTTGCATATATGCATATCTATGCACATTTTCAACAGAATGCAATATGAATGCATGTATGCACACCTACACGTAATGCATGTATGCAAATTTCATACATACATATTTATATATGAAGTATGTTGTAAATATGCATGTGTGCGTTATATAGGCTTAAGGCTGTAAACGTGCATTATGTATAGAAATATATATAATGCATGTATGAGTAACAGATATATGTATTATATACGTATATGTGAATTACACATATATATGCATTATATACGTGTGCTACAAGTACATGTATATGCAGAGAGAAAGAAAGAAAGATGAGGAAAACAGAAAGGCTAAAATAAACAGAATTAAATCCAGGCAAGATATGTAGGTTAGGTAAAACAGTAGATAAAATAAAAATTCTGAACCTATTGCCTTTAAAGTTACTATATATGAAGTTTTGTTTCTATGAAAATTTTCCATATAGAAGAATTTTAAGCAAATTTTACGTCTGAATTTTTTTCTCCCTGCTTGACCCGTTCGTGAAAATAATGGCAAATTATAAATAAGAGTTAGCATTTAAAAAAGAACAAACTATAGAATAAGAAAGCTTTTGCTTCGAGGCATCATAACTGTGTTATCATTGTCTTCCGAAAGTTATGTGTTGTAATCTCAGTAAGCCATCAACCTGAGCAAGTTTTGTTTCGTTATTTCGCTTGCTCAATTTTTTTAATGCTTGATTGATGGTGATCTTATTGCACATCATTGCTTACTTTCCTAGTGCTGGCAACTGCTTTCCGTTACCTTGAAGTGAGCGTAATTAATAAGGACAAAGAAATTATTTTGTGTTATTATAACCTGAAACATTTATGCATTTTTTGTCTTTATTTATGTGTAGACAAAGGCAGAGTGCTCGAAAAAACTGGAGGTTTCATTTTCTAAAATATTAAACTTAAAATTATGTTTGCAGTTGCAAAATTTCCCAAAATGAAGTAGAGGGATTCTATGAAGAATGTGACTCTTTAACAATGTGAAAGGAAGAATTCTATAAATGTTAGTTTTAATACGTTTATATTTTCCCTCAGAACCAAAAATAACAGACACAGAGGCATTAACATATTACCGTTATAGCAATAAAGATGAGCAAAAAGTTATGTTTTTCCTTGCCGCATAGTTTTTCAGTAATTTATTAAAAGTTATCATTTTTATCTATTACAATTTATTAATTAAAGCTAGCATTAATTAAACATAAGTACCCTAATTAACATAGAGTTTGAAAAGCAATCAGGAATTTTTACTTTTGATTACTTTCGTTGGACTTACGTAGAACAAAGAGAAAAATAAAAAAACTCAAATATTTTTTCTTGTATTATATCTGATGCGCGATAATAAATAATAATACGATAATATATCAAACATATGCAAAGTGATATACAGAATAACTTATTTTTCCTCGAATAAGAAGCTAAAGGAAGCACTTAGAAACATATATTTACCTGTTGTAAGTGATATATATACAACTCTCATCCTCCAAATGAGAAATGAGATTTTTTTTAATTAATTTAAATTTTTAAAATTCATAGTGCATTTAAGGAGACGTCAGTAAAAATACCACTAATAATAATTTCAGAAAAATGCGGAGACTACAGTAATCTTAACATACTTAAAAATTGCGATGTTCAGCCAATTAATGCGATTTCGAATGAGCAAAAGACGAATATCGTTGTCATCATCCAATGCAACATAACCAATCCAAAACGCAAGTTATTAAAAAGCGCGGCACATCTTAAGCAAAATGTGCATTTCTCCTTGAATTTCTGCAATGGAGAGAATTAATTTTAATGTTGGTTAAGTTTAAACAGTTTTTCATAGTGTGAAAGTATCATTGGAAGAACCTCTGAGGTTCATCTGTCGACCATTTACAAAACTATCAAGCAACTGTTAAAATAGTAAGATGGATAAATGTTTTAAAAAGACTACCTCTGTCCTCTGCAAACAATTTCGAGACGCGGAAATTTTAGAAAGTCAGGTCTTAGAAGAAACCATTGCTTTTTAAGATTGGTTTCAAGCAATAACTGTTCCAACAGCGGGAATTTGACTACTAAACAGATGTGTTTAGAGCTTGCAGCCGTATCTTGTACTACCGTAAACTCTATTATGATCTTTATGATAAGATTTAGATAAGCCTTTATGGTCAAAGGACAAATGGTTGTCACCTAATATAGACGACAACCTCCAGATTTGGTGCAGAGGAGAATAGCAGAAATGGAATGTTTTCTCTTCAGGGATGAGATCCATTTAACACTCGATTCTACACACATTTCCACCTGGATGGAACCAGGAACATGGAATATTCCGCCCAGTATTAAGAAAGGTGCCTGTTATGGGGATGCAAATGGAAAGGTGATAGAGTGTAACAGTGATGAATCCCTTGCATGTGTTGAAACAGAGGACCTGTATCGCCTCAGGGATATGCAGGTAAAACCTACATAAGGTTTTTCAGTTTTGCGTTTTCATATTGCTTCCGTTTTATAGATGTAAATGAGAGCCAATATTGAGAAAACCTGGTTGTGAATTTCTTGAAATTGAAGGCAATAAGGGAGTGAATTGGCCAATCAAATTTCCGATTTGAATCCACAGGAAATGTTTTCATTACAAAACACTTTTTTTAAGGAAGAGTACAAATTTTAGCCTTTGTACGTCAAGACCATTTTGTGAGAGAGTGGATTTTAACCTCTCACTTTCAAAAAACTCCTCATTGCGAGTATGAAATCATTTTGCTATCTGTCTATAAGCTAGAGGAGATCATGTGCTCTATATATGTCAGAAGTCAGAATTCGTCTCTCCGGTGTTAATGTTTTTTTAAAAAAATTGTTAATAGATATCAGTTCAATAGTACTTATTTTTTAACGTTACTTTGTACACTAAGCTTTCGTAGCCAACGTTTTGGTTTGTATTTATAAGTAGCGATTATAAGACTTTTTTCTCTCCTTCCAATATGCTTTCGTGGTATAACGGTAGCCCACTCGGAGCGTATTCGAGAAGCCCAGGTTCGAATCCCGGTGAGGGCATTGCATATTTTTCACATATCCGCCTTCGAAATAATCTAATGAATCTACAGTGGCGCCCGAAGTAAAAGATGGTGGACAATAATTCCTCACCACCAGGATTTGGCGATTCGGTCCCCTAATACCTAGTCGCCTTTTAGAAGGGGAGTATATAAGATATTTTCTCCCTCCTTCCATCATGCCTTCGTAGTGTAACTGTAGCACACTCGGGCGTATTTAAGAGGTCCAGGGTTCGAGTCCGGCGAGGGCACTGCTCATGTTTCATGGCTACAGCATTAAAAAAAAACCTAATGACTCTGCACGATACCCTGTATAATTCATTCAGTTTTATTGAAAAGTTATTTTGAGAACTCAGTGTTTTGCGCAAGAAAATGTAATTTTAGATAACAGTAATTTTTATTTTACCTTTTGTTTTCTGTAAAATCAATTTTTCTTTCACCTTTTGATTTTTATTTCATCAACATTAAATTTTTACTTACTTTCTTCATTTTTCTATTACTGCTTTGTAGATTAGAACTTATGTAGTCTTCCAATAGTATTTCTTAGTTTTCTTTTTGGCATTTTTGCTTTACTGGAATTTTAGATAGGAGTATTCCCATTTCATTCATTTGAATATATATATATTCAAATGACACACATACACTTATACACACATACACATTTTTTTCCTGACATCAGTGATGGCATCAGTACTAAGGCAAGTACATGAGTTGAGATAATACAACCAATAATGTTTAAATGAGGTGTAGAGATTATTTTAATGCCGAAATAAATTGTAGTGAACATTAATTTTGCCTGAGACAGAATTTGCAAATGTATCATTGCCCACGCAGTGGTGGGGGCGAATTAAAGATTTATACTCTTACGGCTCAGTTTTCTCTTGCTGTCACAGAACAGTCATCGAACGTGACTACGTAACGATCGTTAACAATTGCCATTTTACGTCTCAACATATAACCTCCGCATCATAATTTCTTCACCTACTGTACCAGTGACATTAGACGATATTGACTCCATTTAGAGACGAAATTGAAGAAATAAAGCAAGGTCATTATATATGCAAGAACAGGAGATGCGTTACGTGTCTAGAAACCTTAAGAGCGGATAGAAGAGGTGGGATGGGGGAAGCAAAGATAACAATTTGTCAACGAGCGGTGACTGAACTTTAAAAAAACAGATGAGTTCCTTGTCTCTGAGCTATGCAAAATGTTGAAGACTAGGAAACATGTGTCTGCATCTTATTTTATTTTCTGCAGGCATTTCAATATACCAGTAAAATTCAAGAAATTATATTTTTAGTCTGCTGTCTTTACTAACATTTGTTATTTCAAATGTATTTTTATTAACATTTTCATATAACGTTAATAAAAATACATTTGAATTTAAATAGCATAGGGATTTTAAATACCCTGATTCTCTTCTTTGTTGAAAATCCGAAATCCAAATATGGAATAGAATTTCAACTAATATTTCTTAGATATCCAGAACTCCAATCATATGAATTGCTTGTTCTTTCTAGTCCTAATAAAATTAAGCTTTTTATTAATTTATTTACTTTTAAACGTTTTCATGGAATGTATATATTTTATGCTGAATAATTTAATATACATCTTCAGAATGTTTGTATTATACCGATAATTTTATCGTTCTATTATTTTATTTGTAATAAAATATCTCTAATTAAAATAATAACACACTAATGTGGAATTTAAAAGTAAGCAAAAGAAAAAAAATCTCAGATTTTGAAGAACAAGAATATATCAAATCCTAATCTTGACTTAACGACACTTTTTTCATTTAAAGTTTCTCCAATACTTTCAAACTTCTAACAGTACAGTTTTTTTTTTACATTTTATTACAATTACTGTTACTGGTAACAAATTTACTTAGTCCTACTTAGCATAGCATTTCAATCTTTTAATACACTACTCGACATTGAAAATGGGACACCAAGAAGGAATGGCTAGAAAATTATGCAAATTTCAGGTAGACGCACGTCACCGAGTTATGCGAATTATGTGAAATACGCGTGTCGAAAAAAGTATAAGGGAAGGAACCTGCAGAATGTTCAGTTATTGTGCTGTTATTTCTGCTAAGAAAATCATCGTAGAAAATTTGTGTTTGTCTCAGAAGAAGCATGCAATAGCAGAAAATGCTAGGCTGTCGTCAACGGAGGCAATTCCAGCAGACAGACGATTTTACGAGAGGTATGGTGATCAGAATGAGAAGGGCAGGTTGGTCCATGCGGCAAATCTCAGCTGACACACATTCTGGAGAAGTCCATAGTACACCGTCTGTGGCAACGATGGTTGGAACAAAGAAATGTGGCAAGTTTGAGAGGTGCCGGTGCAGCTAGAGTGACGTCACTACGCGTGGATCGACGCATCCGCCAACAACCGGTGGCGCATCCTCAAGCAACTTCTACCTCCATTCTGCAGCATGTTCAAGACACCCCGGATATTTTCATATCCATCAGAACCATTTTCCGTCGATCGGTGGCTAGTGGCCTACTCTCGTGGCTTCCGTTGAGAATACTGCCATGGATCCCACACCACAGACTCCAGCGTCTGGAACGGTGCCGGGCTCGAGAGCTGTGAACGAGGGAATGGCACAGGGTCGTGTTTTCAGATGAGTCACGCTTCTGTTTCTCCAATGACAGTCGCCGCGTACGAGTGTGGCATCGATGTGGAGACAGGTCCTCTCCGGCAGCAATTGTGGAACGCCCCACCCCGCGACAACGCGGCATCATGGTTTGGGCCGTAACAGCGTACGATTCCAGGTCACCTGTAGTTCGTGACTGCCCAACGATATGTAATGATGTGCTGCAGCTGATGACACTCCCCTACCTTCAGGGAGAGTCCACTGACTTTTAT
>KK114811.1:138004-151582 GCA_000611955.2 Stegodyphus mimosarum
AACGCCCGAACACACACAATTCGCATCAGCCAACATGCTTTGCAAGATATACAAATGCTTTCCTGGCCACTGTTTTCTCCTGATTTCGCCCCAAAAGCACAATTTAGGGGAAGAAAAGCGTAGTACAAGGAATTCAAGTATCACTCGTAATAAAATTTTGAAAATTGCAAAATTTACTGGGAGAAGGCGTCTTTGTGAGAACAAATAGCAGAAAGCAAATAAGAAATTTTTTTTCACATTTCATCAAAATTGAAACATATGTTACGATCAGAGCTGAACGTCCGGCCAGTTTACAAGCTGGCTGGCTATTTTGGGTATTGGCTAAAGTCCAAGTATTCGAAATGACTTTTGTTTTTATCTATTTCGGCCAGCGCTTTCGCGAAGTGGCTAAAGATCCATTGCCAAAATTCCTTGTGTAAAACGGTCAGACAGATGACGCATCTTATCACTTCTGGTTTGAAGCTGTCGTACACATGGAAACAAAAAAAAAGATGCGATAATATACAGCAACGATATTGTAATACATAGTGATATGCAATAAAATATTCATATAGGAATAATAATATTCTATTTGTATGCTACTTCAAATCGAAACTGCTTAAAAGTTCGCAAGCAAAATTCGCACGAGCAAAAGCTGGAGATAATAATACTGGGTCGGCGTGATCCAGGAAGCGTTCTTAGAACTGTCATGAATTTCGAGGGTGCTTTCTATAGCTCAAAAAACTGTATTCCAGATGCGAAGTTTTCTTTCTAAGTAAGAAAATTCTCACATTGGAATCTGTGTGAGCAGAAGAAAACTCACTATGAACTGTAGTGTCTTCCCAATTAGTAACGAGCGGTCAAGGTCACACTCAATTGCACTACTAAGAGCGCAATAAATCGCTGCAAATGTAGAAATAAGAAATTGTTGTGCAATTCCAAATGTGATAGAAATCCAGCTTGTAGCAAGAGGTGATGATAATAAAAAAAAGTATCAATAAATGAATTTAATATCACGTCTTTTTTTCTGACTTCGACCGATTATCTCATGCCATTTTACAAACTGGCTGGCTGAAACCCAAATTCAGAAAAGATCGTATATTGCCTGTTCAATTTACAGCGACTTTGGCCAATGCGCGAAATGCCGGCTATTTCGCAAACTGGATGATTTCGGGATTTGGTCTCAACGCACACCGAATTCTTTAAACAAATTTCTAAATGCTTCAAAAAGTGACTAGGGTAATAGTTTAGGATGACAGCGGAGCAATATCATTTCCAAAATGAGCCGATGCTAGCAAGCGTAAATGAACTGAAGACGAAAACAATAGCGAGATAGAGACAAGAAGGTAAACAAGGTCATCGAAATAGAAATGGAAAGGGGGAACGAAGAAATATATAGCATAGAGGAGAAGAAAAACAAATATCGCATTTGGGGTTGTTTAAAGCAATAAAAAAGGCATCATATTACTTTCATTTTGATAGCCAATTTTGTATTTTGACAGGATGTAATCAAAGATTCCAAACGAGCACTGTTGATAGAAAAAGGTGCTCATAGGATGTTATCATTTTACACATCATTTACATGTGGAACTTTCTGGGATTTCGTGTTCCTTCAACAAATTTTCTTCTACGATTACTCAAACAGACCAACTTCAAATGAATCGCTATCCTTGGTGTGAAGTAACCAAGAGCTGTTATGTGCATAATGACTTTGAAATGGTGTGTGAAATATGTGAATGGCCTCAGCTCTATTCTCGAGGCTTTTCTGGGCGAACGGAGCATATCGAAATGGTTACGAACCATATAACTAGTTTCTAATACATTGTTATAAGGAAATATTTTTCTGTAATATATTCATTAACTCGGGTTTGATTTACTTTCCCTGTTTTTGACTGTATTATTTAATATAAAAATCTGATGTACACACCACATGACTTCCTTAGACGAAATATTAAATTATACGCATTTTTTTTTTCATTTCATTTAAACTTATTGGATTGGATTAAATCTACTTCGTCGACAGCGTATAAACCACAATAGAATAAATGTACTCTTTTAAAATTCACTATATTCATTTACCATAGCGACACTCTGGCGCTAGGTTCATTTAACAGCGTTCAATCTCATTCATTTATAACTCAGAATGCACAAAAATTATATCATCTGAAGAATTATCTAATCCTTGCCACATGTTCTATTCAAATACTATAATAGATCTGAAAAGATGTATAAAAGAAAAGAAAAAAAAAGAAACAGTTTTTCACGATTCAGTATTTCTCATTTAATTAATTCACTTCTCACATCTCGACAATGCAAAAATACATAAATACTGAAAATATTTATATTAAAAATTACGAAGCAAATCTTAAAACACTTATTTCCTCGAATAAATTCGAGAATGGATTAAGCAGGATTTAATTCGCAATAATAAAAGAAGACGTTATCTTTGTTGTTGCGAAACTTAGTTTCTCTAGACTAGCAACAAATCCACTATTCTGGTAAGTTTCAAATGTAAACAAATATGGCTGCTATATGGCCAAAAAATAGGCTTAGCCGCACTTAAACAACTTTTAAACTGTTGATGACTCTACAACTATAACATGCAGGTTAACCAAAGGCATAAAAATCTTAGCCCGAAGATAAGAGCAACATATTTCAATCATTTTTAACTCACAAAATGCACAATTTATCAACATACAGAAGTAAAAAATCTGATGTATACACCGCATGACTTCCTTGTAAGGAATATTAAATTAAGCGCATTTTTTCCTGCCTTTCATTTAAACGTATTTCGAATTTCATTAGAAATATATTTCTCATTCAATTAATTCAGTTCTCACTTCGAGGCAAGGCAAAAATACATAAAAACTCAAAATATCTATATTAAAAATTGAAAGGTATAGAAAAAGATAAAACATCGAATAGAGTTAAAACAATTTTAGCAAGTTTCTAAGCAAGAACAAGCAATTCGGCCAGCGGGCAAGAGGGCAGATTTTTCGGTGCACAAAACTGAAAGTTTACTTTTGGTCTGTCTCGGCAAAAAGACGCTGGAGGAATAGAAACTGACTTAATTTGTTGTGGATGCTATGCTGAGTCAATATATGGGATGATTTAATAACTTAAATGATAATTCCAGAATGGATTAAGCATAATTTAATTCGCAATAATAAGAAAGACGTTACTTTGTTGTTGCGAAGCTTAGTTTCCTAGATTGGTAACAATTCCATTACTCTCCTAAGTTTCAAATGTAAACAAATATGGCTGCTATGATAAAAAAATTATACTTAACCGCACTTAAACAACTTTTAAGCTGTTGGTAATTATATAATTATTGCATGCATGTTAAATAAAGGCATAAAAACCTTAACCGGAAGATAACAACAACATAATTCAATCACTTTAAAAGCAAAACATGCTCAATTTACAAACATACAAGAATAAAGAAACTGAGCTCACTGAGCCGAGTAACAGAGTGGATATCTATCTATC
This sequence comes from Stegodyphus mimosarum, assembly GCA_000611955.2. Taxonomy (NCBI): domain Eukaryota; kingdom Metazoa; phylum Arthropoda; class Arachnida; order Araneae; family Eresidae; genus Stegodyphus; species Stegodyphus mimosarum. The sequence goes on from KK114811.1 coordinate 141,473, forward strand.
TATATATATATACATATAATTTTAGAAAGTAGTATTTGAACATGAGAGACCTATTTCGTCAAGAATTTTGCGCATAGAGCTGCAAAATTAAATTTTAAAGATTAGAAAAAGGAGTAAAAAGACGCCACGAAAAAATCTCCTTAGATTTCATTTTAAATCAGTTGTATAATTTTTTGGGAGAAAAAGAGTCACATTGTTAAATTGCATTCGATAGCAGTCAAAATGGATATTTGCGTTGAAACATGATACCTGAAACCTTTCGCGATTACAGTACTTCGTAATGTAAAGCGATATAACTGCATATTGTAAAGTGACTAACTTCGTAAGTCAAAATGGTCGTGATATAACTTAATGCAAATGAAAGGAAATTTGCCATACTGATCCATATGGGGTTGCCGTTGCTGGCTTTGTGCCCGGGCACAAATATTGTAGAAGGCGTCGATGTTTGCTTAAGTATAGTGTCTTTGTGTCATACGACGTTAAAAATACCGTCGAACTGAGCATGATTTTTTTCTCTTTTGGGCAACGATAAATTCGGAGACGACCTAAATTACCTTCAGATCAGAAAAATTAGTGAAAATAACAGTAACTAACGGAGATTTTTAAAAATGTGTCCTCTAAATTAAGTAAGGAAAAAATCTATATTATTCTGTGATTTGAATGTATTTCGGTTCTAATAAAATTGCATGCTTTGTAAAATTATTTATGGGATCTAAATGCTTCCAAGTTTAAATTAGTGTTGATGTTATATTTAATTATTACCGTAATAATTTCGTTTGTCATTCATTTGAATAAGAGAACATAATTTTCAACATTAATATAGTTATTTTCATTTTCCGATATATAATTATTGTCTAAGTTTTCTAAATATTTTCACATAATTATTTATTACATAACAATTCTTTTTAATTCTTTGTAATTTACTTAAATTCCATCTAAAGACATTCTTAAGCTGATTAGCTTAAAATCGACAATAGTAAATCATTATCAATGTAAATGATACAACAAATAGAAACACAGGGAGACATTTGCAAATAAAAAAGGAGGGAGAGAATTATCAGGAAAAGTGTACAATGTTACTGACTTTCACAAGGTGATTGATAGAGGTCTGAAAATCGATTTTCTGCCCGAGTCGTTTTCTAAACTGTCGGAGAAAAAAAAGTTCAAAGATACCACTAAGTACGCGCGAAAGCAATTTGTCTTCCCAATGCTAATAACACATCAAGAGCAAAAACATATAATAGTTTTTCATTTCCAACCAACATTTTCCCTCATCTTTCCCCAGCAAACCAGCGGGACTTGAAGTTGTGAAAAGTTCACTTTCTCAAACTATCCATCTTGAGCCACGGGGACGTTAAACAGTGGGAGAGGTAATCTTTAGAAGCTCCGAAAAGATGTATTAGGACGGTAGGGTGTGAAGACCATCTGCTGCAGAATATTTTGTGGTGGGGCTGTTTACAGCTTGAAAAATTCCGAAAGCGCTTTGGACTCTACATCCGAAAGAGAGAAAAACAGGAGAGAACGTGTGTTCATGACCCTTGACCTTGAACTTCGATTCTGGCTTAGTAGAATTGGGGTGAGAAGGGGAATGGATTTTCCTGACCTTTTGACCCACCGTAAACAATATCCGCTAGACTTTCCACTTTCTAGATTTTCTGATTCAATAATATAACTTCGAATATAGTGAATTTAGTAAAAGGCATATACAGAAGTATTTCGTAGTTGCTTTTAACAGGCTATATTAAGTTATTTATATGACACTGTCAAGATTTCCTGCAAAACTGTGGATAATAAAATTTTAAATCTTTATCTGATAAAAGTAAAATTGTTTTAAGAAGCAAAAGTTAGTTGCTTTTTTAAAAACATTTAATTTCTTATAAAAGCATTAGTTCAGAATTTCTGGAGTAAAACTTTTAGTTTTATTTTAAAATAAAATGTACAATTTGAGTTTATGTTTAAAATTTTACGAAACTTTAGTTCAAACATATATATTAATGCATTATTTTTTGGACTGGTAGTTCCGTGCAATACGTATGTACGGCAAAAACATTTGAAAATTTTATTTTCGAGGTTCAAAGTGCAACCCAAATAAGTTACGTAATTCCTTTTACCTCCCCTTCTTCAGCTAGAGGGAGACTTCAGCTAGAGAAAAGAATATGCAAAAAATCAAACCAAATCAATTAGCAACGAAACATCGTCAGCCGTCTATGCGCTGTGGTAAAATCGCTAATTTTTTAGAACCAAAAAAAAAAAACCTTGAAAAATATGGCATGTGCTTACAAAAAACTGAACCTCAATCTTCATATCATCTGACAGACGTGCCTGCCACTACACCGGAAGAATACATTACAGAAAAATCTTTTTATTCTTCACAAACTGAGCTACACCAGCAAAATCAGACTAGCTAACTATTGCAATAATACCAAGAACTCCCAAGAATATGGCTTCGTAAAACTTTTATTCACTCGAAGGTTTTAAAAAGTTACCAGTTCTTACGAATCACCAAGCTATTTTAATAACTGTGAATTACCATGTTTTAATACCCACTAATGCCAGACGTCACATATTTGAAATGTTAAATCACAATGATTAAATGCTTAGAAAAGAACTTGAAGCATTTCTTTATTATTATTATTATTATTACGCAGAGGCAATAATTTATTCTCCTAAGAACTGATTTACTACTCCACCCTCCCCGACAAGGAGAATATGTCTTTATAGTAGATTCAGCACCTGTTCTCTGAAAGAACCAGAAAAGAGTCTAGACGAATTCCTATTCTTTTCAACAAAGTGATAACATTTTTATTCATCTGCGAGTACGCATGAATATCAACAAAAGGATGTTTATGCTCTCTGAATGTTTATTACTTTTAAATTAATCTTCTTAGCCCAACGCATGTCTTGCTATCTTTTGTAATGCTAATTGTGCTCACTTAAAACATAAAGTGCTTCTGTTTTGCGTCGCAATTTTCTAGGAGACTTAAAGTAAATAACTGAGGAAAGAAGATAGGCATCGCATCGCATGCGTTTATTGTGACGCCCATTCATCAGACAAACGTTATTCTAATAAGCGAAGATCTCCAACAAGAAGGGGAGAAAAGTATCTAAGGTCGACTGTCATTTATCATGAGACTCATTAACTTCTTCCTCGTAACAGCAGGCTCTGCCTTACGGTGCATCACGCTTAGTATGGTCACGATCAATTGCATCAGGGAAAATAAAGTTGCTGCTTTTAGACTAATGCTTTAAAAGCATGTGGATGAACTATAAAAACTTCAACATATGATAGTTGTTTTTAACGTTGTTCCTAATCACATTAAAAGAACAATCAGCAAGAAATCATTTTTCCCCAATAATTACAGAATAGGGTGTAATAAACGCCTCTAATTATTAATTACAAAAGACAGAAAGAATAATTTACTAATGAAGGTATAAAACATCTTTTTTTATATAAACACGAAAAATATCTGTCCATCAACTGCGTTTATAAATAAAATATTAAGAATACTGAAGACATTAATAAAGAAACATGGCTTAAAAATTGTTAAGATAATAACGTTCGGCCTTGTGTTCAAAAGCATGTTTATGTTTTACGAGCTTCTCTTGTTAAATGAGAATTAATGCAAATATTGTTTTAACTTCCTGGCTTAAATGTAAAATGGGAATTTTCTATAGGTAACAAGAACACGTCCATTAAATTTTCATCTTTGTTTCAAAAAGATTGATAATTTTCATTTATTTAAGCAGCGGAATTATAAGTTCATAATTTTTTTCCTCGAAATGGTTTTAATCATTGAATATTTATAATATTCTCTAAAAATAAAGTAGTCCTTTTAGGTTTATCGTCTACAGTTATTCAAATCTGCAGAATAATATATATACACATAAAAATTATTCTGTATTTTTTAAAGACGAAAAAACAGCTTTCATGAAAGATAAGCTGGCTTCATACATCTGAGTTTTATCTTTTGACGGTGCTTTAGAAGACAAATAATTGAATATAATAATCTTGAGGTACATTTAGGCACTTGTTTCCTTTTTATATATCACATCGCATACAATGGCCAAGATCGGTATAATGTTCAGAAGGAAATTTTTAAGGAAGAAAAGCATTGTCTTGTATTTCGAGCTCAATTTTTTTATACGTCAACTGCGCCACTATGAGCACTAACTGTCAAAACCAGATTGTTTTAATTTCTTATTTACACTGTTAAATGGGGATGCCTTTAAAATTAAAGCCTTCAAATATACGAGCTTGCTTTTATTTTACAAGTCAAATTCTTAGTTGAAGACTTTTCACCGAGTAGTAAAACGTACTCCAAAAGCTTAAAAGGTTGGATTTCCATAAATCTGGAATCATGCTTCGAAAATAACAACGGCAATTATCAAACATGGAACAATTTCCTTGAACAGCGATCGCGATATCAACAAACCCCCCTTCAATTTTTTTTAAATTTAGAAATGACGCTTCTGTTTTTACTTGCTGCAATCGCGATTGTGCAGCGAAGAAGATCCCTCAAGGCAGATTAAGATCGAGAAGGATCAAGGTCTTGATGATGAGTCATCGTGTCCACAGTCGCATACGAAATGACTCAAGTTGAGAAAAGTTCACGATTTAGCCAGAAGTCGTCCTTCATCTTGTACCCCCTTCCGCTGGACCTGCAACAGATGCACGAGGCGATAAGTTCCTTTTCTTGGCGGTCGTTGAAAGCGAAATTTATGATGCGGATCATTTCAGAGATTCTTTCGATCCTGAATACCCTTCCGATTTTTTCTGCAAGTTCGTTTTCCCTACTCTCTCTTTGGCTCAACTGCATTTAGCGGACGGAATAATTGGAATCACTTTGAATAAAGGTTGGCTATCCCATTAAATCGTAATTAAAGAGCGTAGTTCAGAATAGTGTTTTTAATTCAGACTTTCTCAAACTTTCTCTTTCCTTATCCCCTTTAAAAAAAATAAAGATTTTCGATCATTTTACTAATTTTGTAAAATCTCTGATTAGAGTAATTTTTAATTTTCGAAAACTACGAGTAGAATATATTTGTAGTAATATTTAAGATTCAATCAAAACAAAAGAAACACCTTTAAAATGTATATTATACTATATATTTCTAATGAAAAGCAATTAAAAAAGTCACTGAACTCTTTTGAAACATTTTATAATATACAAACATGATAAGAATATTATTTGTAAACAATTGTCTACTAAATCTAAAACTCTAATTTTTCAATTATAATATGTTATATTTTAGTTTTTTTATTTATATTAATGAAAAATAAAATTTTAGACGGCGACAGTGGCTTCCAGTGATTTTTATGGAAGAAACCAATGTGTGTAGAGACTACTGTTTAGAGAATATAGATTTTAGTTGGTATTCGCTGATTTTATTTAAAGAAATTTTTATCAAAGAAACAAATTATTTTGTAATTTTCAAATATAAAATTAGAATCCGAAATATTTCCGTGTGCAATACTCAGATCAGCTGTTTGAAAAACAAGAATCATTTTTAAAGTAAAAAATGCAGAATTTACCAACATATAAGAATAAAAAAACTGAGCTCACGGAGCTTAGTAAAAGTATATATATATACTTTTAGTGAGGCCGATTGCAACCAAAAAAGGAGGTGCAAAACTACATGTCATAGCAGCTCTATATACAAAATTTCAACGCTTTGAGGCTACTCGTTTTTGAGTTATGCGAGATACATACATACATAAGCACGTACTTACGTACGTACAGACGTCATGAAAAAAATCTCTTCTAAATCCATTTTAAATAATTTTTGCAATACGTTTTGGGAAAAAGATTGCTTTATTCTGTCCATACGTACAGATGTTACGAAAAAACAACATCGTTCAGTTGCGTTTGATAGGGGTCTAAGTGGATATTTTCATTGAAATATGACACCCGAAAATTTTTGCGATTAAAATACTTCCTTTACTTCTTAAAAATAGTAACAAAAGAAAATACGGCTAATGGTGCTAAGGATTTGAGGGTTACAAGTAAATAAATAAATAAAAAAATAATTTTGCTTATGCTTGTGGTGTAAAATATAGAATTTACGAAACAAAATAACATATTATTCATATAGGGTAAAGGATGCCTACTTATTACAGTCACAAAAATTAAGGAATTTTTAATTTGAATATACGTTAAGCTAAGTATAGATCAAGTAAGAATATTAAATCCGATTATATAATATGAAGAAAGAATGAGCCCACTGTTGGCGTAATGTTAAGGCCGCGGAACGTTGATAGGTTACTTTTTTTGGGGGGCGGGGTGAACACTAACCATAAGAACGCTGGTAGCTCGAGCGAGGTTCAAGTCTCAGTCAACAGATTGGCGATATGGGCCCTAGTTTTATGTGCAAAGTGAATGCTATGCAATGTGAAGTTTTGTGAATTCCCTTGGATATTTCCCCAGGGAGGTATCTGTCCTTGGGCTTTTCCTGTTGTGTCCTTTGTCATAATCGAAATAATCTCATTTAACACTGCAAAAAGAATTCAAGCGACTGCTTTGTATAATGTATACTTTGTATCCTGTCTGCTGACGTGTACTCAGAAGAGCACACGTCAGTAAACAGGAGATTCGAATTAGAATCCTAGAAGAGTTCGAATCCTTCGTAGAGAGAAGCACAAAACTTTGAAATCCAAACCCCATTTCATAAATCTTGATAATTATTAAAACTAGATAATTACACAACTATCTCTTAAATGAAATAGCTGAGTCGTTAAAACAATTATTTGGCTGTTTTAAATGTTGCTTACTTATTTCAATAATTTCTAATGCCAACAGGTTTAGAACTTTTTCACTAATTTGAAAAGCGAAATTGTAAGGATTTAATCCTAAAAGAAGTCTTTTAAGCAATTTTACATGTTTATTAGTAGCTCCAATAATCAAAAAATTATATTTTGTTTGATTTATTTTTCACTGTTTGAAAAATCCTCCACAAAGCAAATACACCCCTTTAAAGACAAATATCGTTGGAGTGCTTTGTCTATTTGACTCCATACTTGGCTAGTATAAGTGGTAAAAGAGTGTTTTCTCCAGTAGTTCAAGTATATTCTTATTACATTTGCTCTAATCAGAGCAGAATATTTTAAGTAACTATCGTGAAAACTATAATGATGATTTTTTTTCGGCGAGGGAGAGCCTTGGTACATAAGCATTTAACTTTTAATAAAAGCTATTTTAATAAAGCTAAACAAAGAGATATTAAAAACAAAGTTTTTAATATTACAAACAAATGCATCTATGAAAATACTTCAAACATTATGCGTAGTAATTACTATTGATGAAATATTTCGTCAAAATAAAATCGTGTTTTGCGAAAAGAAACTCATTTGGGGAGGGGGGGCAGGAAGATTCAGTGAAAAAGTTAAAGAAAAAGTAATAATCAAATATTATAATAAAATTTCTCATTTTATTTCTTAAATGTAGAGAAAGAAACGTCAAAAATGAATTGAGAATTCTTATTAAGCAACTTAACTGAAAATTTTTGAATGCTGGTATTATTTTTGAAGTACTTCATTAACTGACCAATATTATTTTCTCAACATTTACTCTATGAGAGTGCAGGGTAACATTTTTGGAGTTAAGTCTAAAGACTGCAGAGTTCGTTACTACTAGTAACTAAATCGCAAAACTGGCAGTTTATCACTGAAAGAGTTCCGAAAACTGAGTAACGAAGTTGTGAGTTGTAATTCATGTGAAATGCCTCATTTTCTTATCTAAAAATCGACTTATAACATTTAATAGGTTTTTAGTTTGGCTTATGTGATTACAACAAACCCTCGAGGGCTATCTAAGGGTAGGGATGCCTTTGTGGAGGACTGTCTAAGGGAAACTGGCTGGTATATACGTTACATATGGGAAAAACCGCGAAAACGCCCATGCAGCTAGCCCGTTCGCGGTGTTCGAATCTCGCAACGAAATATCAGTGTTCAGCGAATTTACTGCTTGGCTGCTAATGGGCCTGATGTAACATTTAATAAATTGTTTGTATTTATCGAAATACGTAATTTATAAATACTAAGTTTAGCATGTGAATATGTATGTATTCAGACATTTAACTTAGGAATAATACACTGTCAACTCTCAACTAATAGGGAGCGGATTAAACAAATAGCGCTTCTTTTTTTAAAAGGTAAGTACCTTTATTGCAAGATGATGAAAGAATTTCTGTGACAACCCATCAACGTGAAACAAAGCTACAGAAAACACAAAAAGGAAAAGAATTTGCAAAGGATAACATTAGTAATGGTACAGTCAGTCAAAAAAGGGGGCTGTTACATTATCTCCCATTCTAGTGGTCGATCGACGAAATTCAGCTCACGTTTTTCATGTCTCGAAATCGCGAGTTAGCATATAAATTACATTTATATATGAAAAATAGGTCTTTTTTCTGCAATGAAATGCTGACGACTTTCCACATTTTGACTACGTGTGAAATTTTCGAAGTTTAAGTGCTAAGTAAGTGTAAGTGCCAAGTTTTGTAAGAATCGCATGAGAAGATTTTTTTTTTTAATTATCACTCAGAAATTTAAATTTCGTAGTGTTGACTGAATTTAGCATATATTAAATAGCATCGTTTTTTAAAATAAACTTACCTGATTTCTTCTTTCATAGTTCGAAATTTAAGCCCAATTTGAGTAAAATTAAGCAGATTTTAAATACTTTTGTTTTAAAATAATTTTTATATTTTTTTTTCAAAACTATTTTGAATTATAACCAATCAAATTTTTACTATAGTCTTAAAACAAATGTATTTCTAGTCATATCTGCAAAAATACAGAGTTTTTTATTAAAAACATTTTGAAGATATATGTAAATTTATATATTGACGCGTTTTTAAATTTGGCATCTGTGTTATAAGTGGCAATATTTCCAAATAGAACTATTTAAAATAAGTCAGAAATATATTTATTAATAATAATATATGAAAAGGTACGTTTTTAAACGATAAGGAATATTATTCAAATTTCTATGATTTCTTTTACTTTTGTAAAAGTTAATTTTTACAGTCCGCATGTTATCATCTGCTGTTTTATTTTGACTTTGTTTAAATCAAATTTTATAAAAAAAAATGTTTTGTTTGATTTTTCTTCCTTCTATGTTTGTAAGTAAACAGACATCGGTATAATTTGGGGCCAATACCAGTCTAGAAAATCATTTAGACAAATAGCCGAAATCACTGGCTATGTTAAAAGAAGAATTCATCGCTACGCAGAAAGTAAATATCTTTCTTCTTAATACTTTTAATGTATTTAGCACTAGATTTAATACGCTTTTGTGTTGTTTAAGTAAAAATAACAGTTAATTTCTGCGTGTAATATATACATTTTCCCTCACACCTGAAAGTTTATTTTATGAATAAGAATAATATAAAGGTTTAAAATATTGTTACGAAAAATTCGGCGGTTGCGCCTGTATGTAAGCTTTCCGGCATAGCACTAGGGTTGCCATAAAATAGTGTATGGCAGGGTTGCCAGATTGGCGACTTTATCGCCCATTTGGCGACCAAATTGGCGATATCATAAAGTTTCATCCAGCCTTCTGTATTACGAACTTCAGAGCCATCAGGAAACTCAGGTCGGAACACAGGTTGCTTGGCTATTGATTTTTTCTGTTCTTATAAATTGAAGAAGCGGACTGAGTCTTCATCAGATGGTAGAATTGACGAAGAAATATTTACTTTCCATTTTGAAGGACATTATTTCTGTGGTAGTTGAAGCATGGAAATATAATTTTCTTTCATTTCCTTTTCTATTGCAGAATTATTTCATTTACATTTTTGAAGGACTATTTCCGAAGCCATGGAGTAAGACGTGACAGGAGCCATAAGCCCCCCGTTAAAAAAACAAATTCATCCTTTCTGTTGCAGCAACAAGATGCCCAAGGCGCCCGAGAAAGTTATCTTCTTGTCAGCCGAATGCAAAAACGAAAACGTCCCAACAGCTTCGCAATCCCACCTGCACCCGCTTTTTGTCAGGTCCGGACACTAGATATCGCCAAAACTCGCCAAAAGGGTGAATAAACTGAAACTCTACCCCTCACACAAACCCCTGCTAATATCGTCCAAAAATCGAGGAGTTGAACTGGAACAAAA
>KK114811.1:152093-216105 GCA_000611955.2 Stegodyphus mimosarum
AAATTCGGCGGTTGCGCCTGTATGTAAGCTTTCCGGCATAGCACTAGGGTTGCCATAAAATAGTGTATGGCAGGGTTGCCAGATTGGCGACTTTATCGCCCATTTGGCGACCAAATTGGCGATATCCCATGGTCCAATCGGGAAGCTTCTAGAATAACTTCCTGTCGAGATATTTCTCGAAACGTGTCGAACTTAAAGAAAGGCTATATAAACCCTTGCGTTTCTGAGAGCAGTGAGTTGAAGTTAGTTGAGTTAGTTGTGAAGAGTTAGTTAGTTGCAGAGTTGCGAGTTAGCTGCGAAGAGATTGTGAAGTAGTGTGAGCGTTGTGCTTACTGTGAGTGCTAAGCTACGCGAGAGTTCTGTGAACGGAAAGCAATCGAGTAGTGCTTTGCCGTGAAGCTATCTTTACAGTATAGCTTGACAGTGGATTGGTGATTGTTCCACGGTGTTTTATTATAAGTTTAGTGTTGCCGTGAAGCTACCTGTACAGTTACAGCCTGAAGCTGTGTTGCTGATTGTTTCAGCGTATTTATTGTAGATTTTCGACGCTTTTAAAGGTGATTTTGGAACTGTGCTGTAAATAGTGATTCCTGTAAATAAATTGTGCTTTTTATTGTTCTGCATCGCGTTTCATCGGTTTACTCTCAAATCCACGAACCCGTGAAAACGCAACAATATGTTTTATTTTATTTATTTTTATGCTATTTGACTCTTGCGATTATGGAAATGAAAAATCTAATCTTAATTCGAAAAATGGGTAATAAAATATTTTAAGAAACGCAAAGTATGATAATGAAATTGTGCAAAGCAATGGCAAAATGATAAAACTGCATAAAGCTTATGCGTAACATCTTAATAGTCGATTATATATCTTTCTCAAATATATATCTTTTCTAAACAACTCAAACAAAAACGTATCAACCGTGTTTTATCGTATTTTCTCTCTCAAGTTAGTATGCCATTTTCAAATGTTTTGCAACGAATCTGGGTCACAAAGTATTCTTGTGAAAGAAATTCAATTCAAACAAATGAAATGAAAAAGCTGATGTGTACACCACATGACTTCCTTGTACGGAATATTAAATTATACACATTGTTTCCTGAATTTCATTTAAACTTATTGAATTCAATTAAATCTACTTCGTCGATAGCGCATAAACCGCAATAGAACAAATGCACTCCTTAAAATTCACTATATTCATTTACCATAGGGACACTCTGGCGCTAGGTTCACTTAACAGCATTACATCTCATTCTTTTCAAAACTCAGAATGCACACAAATTATACCACCTGAAGAATTACCTAATCGTTGCCACATGTTCTATTCATATACTATAATAATTCTAAAATGATGTATAAAAGAAATTAAGCAAATAAAAAATAAGCAGTTTTCACAGACGATTCAGCGCTGCTTAACTAATGCACATGCGCTACTCGTAAACATTCTACTCTGTCCGAAACAGACTGGCGGCAGTATTTTCTCCTAATATGAAACACTTATTTCCTCGAACTTCATTAGAGATGTATTTTAGATAGATTTAATTCGCAAACTAGCCCAAACATTGCGAACAGTACCATCAAGGGGCGTACAATGGCATTTGCTATGTAATTATCAATCCTTCTGACGTGTCCTATCTGCCCTTAAATTCGTATACTAATATTTATGGGACACCCTGTATAGCTTTTTATATACGGTGGTAAACTGGGTATATGTTCTTTGAAATATGTCCAACTTGGTATACGTCCTGAATGGACACAAAAAAAAATTGGGGGGGGCTACGATATTTGTTTGGAATATGACTTGATTTCGATGAATGACGACTACGAGCTCTACGTTTATTAAACTCGAGACAATGTTGCGAATGATATTAAAGAATGCCAGTATGCCTGTTGCTACTATTCAGAAAACAACTTGAGCTATAACTTTGAATTTTCAAGTGATTGTTTTCTTTCGAGTAACAACTGAAAAACCCTTATATACTGTCTCATGTGTAGCGCTTCATTTATGTGCATTATATATTTATTTTTACTTTAGAATTAAACAATCCTATAATAATAACAATAAGCATTAGATAAGAAGAAAGCATTAGCTAAATAAACTAAATAGAAAATATGAATATTTTTTTCCAACTTTAATAGTTATAATCTAGTTTATTTCTAAATATAAAATTGTGTTTCAGAAATTTTCGAAATTAATTCATACATCAATTTTTTTATTTAAAATTTATTTGATGAATTATTAATTTATTTAACATTATAAATTATGTACACCTATTTTAAGAGAAAAATATAAAACTAAATTTATATATATTATATTTTGCGTTATTTTAAATTGTTGAAAAGAAAATATGAGTGAAATTTTCAAATGAGATCTAATCTAATGACTGTGTTTGAACCGGTAGAACACATCTAAATAAAATGTTTTATAAATATGTTTTTTCTACTTTATATTAAAAAATTTCATTATTACATATTAAGACAACGCTTTATCTGATGATAATATCAAGTTGCAGTTTATTTTCATAAATAGCTAAAATCAAAATAAATGTATAACATGCTTATTCTCGGATCTACACCTTTGCAATGTTTCCTTAAGGAATTCTTGCTTCATCTAAAAAATTAGATATATCAATAATGATAAAATCACTCTATCACTGACGAATTCATTTAACTTTTGGGAGATGAAGCAAGAATTTTCGGATAAAAAAGTGGTCATAAGTTCCTATTAAGCACTTAGAATATTCTTTTTTCCATCAGAGTGTACTCTGATATATGATAATACTATAGTCTATGTTAAAAGTTGATATTTTATAAGTATTTTATATTAGCCATGTAAATTACAAGATTACGTTTTTTAGTATCTCGATTTATTTCATCTCACGTACTCGATGACGACTTAAGAGTCACCTAAGACAAGTATGAAATCATTGATAAGGTAAGTGTTTAGAGTCTTGCATTCGTTTATATGCCCAAGATCATACAGCAGTACATTTAAAAATTTGTAATCTGTCATCTTATTTCACAGATGCGCATTTTTCGCTGCTTTTATTAACATACTTTTTTTTAAAGTCACTTTACCTGAGGCATACTGAACTCTTCCTCATATTTCCTCCAGTGTGACTGAGTGTGCTGACCCTCCCGCAGGTCAACCTCTCAAAATACTACTCTTGAGAGCGGCTGACTCAGAATAGAAGTTACCTGTTGCCGAGCTTCCTTCCTCCAAACAAGCCTTGAAAAACTCTCACTTGTCTCTGTCAAGGCCTTCGGTCATTCTTCAAACGCTATTAGCATTTATTTCCTTTTCCTGCAGTGTCTAGGGAACGGACCCATACTAAAACCAATTATTCAAAGTACCGTTGTTATTACTGTTCTTACGTGGCGTATCTGATTCTGTGATACACTCTAAAAAGTTGTTAAAACCCTGTGTTAGCTAATTAAGTTCAGAATTTAGAAATCTGTTACGGATTTTGCAGCTTATGCTGTGAAGTCTATAGAACTTTTAGGCTAATCCTACTATTAATAGGTATACTGATTTTGAAATTTAAATATTTCTAAAATAAGTTGATTTACTTCTTTGGAATGTTTTCTGATAACACAGTGTCTTATACGCCCCGCTAAATGTTCGGAAATACATTAGGATTATTTAGCACTTATTTCTTAAATATAATGGTAAACAGAAGACATGTTTTACTTCAAGATAGTGTATTGCATTACAGAAGATATCCTTTCTTCATCATATAAAATTCTTAAACCTTTGAGAATCGCATTATGACTTCAAAACTTTTTAAATAAAATGAAATTACTGGCATTTAATAATAATATCTTAAACTGAAAAACAAGATGTATACTTACATATGAACATGTGCTCCTTAAGCTGAAAATTGTTGTTTTACATCGTGCATCTCTTACACTTATAGTAACATAAAATGGTTAATTTTATAATCACCAGTCGTGTTAACCTTAAGCGACTGTTAATACCGTGCAATTAAGCTTGCCTTTTCCATCTTTTGAGATGTCCTTCCCATTTGGCAACTTTTCCCCAAAGAGTCCTATTTCATTAATGTTAAATATCTGTTGCGGTCGGTTACTCCCAGATTCAATGAAATCAGCAAGTATTTTCGGAAATTCTTCCGCAACGATGTATTTGTTTCATTTGTTATCTTGATACTGTGCAATTCCGTACTAACATGAATCATTACAATATATAAATTTTAATACCAATCATACAACATTTTGATTTCATCGATTCGAAGCTCAAAGTTTTAGCATTTTTTAATATATGCACACACACACACACATATATATATATATATATATATATATATTCACAAAAGCACTAGCTTACATAAGTTTCTTGAATTAGCATTAGGCTTAATGGAATTTATGTACTAGGGTGTTGAATACGAAGTGTTAATATTAGAAGTTTTTGCATTTCTGCAAGGACTTTTCCCCATATTTCATTGATATGTAATTAACCATAATTTTAGACCAGGACGGATATTTTATACAAGTCGCTCCGATGTATTTTGTAATTATTGATTTACCCATCCTCATATATATGCTCAAACTTCAGCATGATTTTGACTGCATGATTTCTGCTGCCTTAAAATTAATTAATAGTTTATAAGGTATTTCTCCAGCCTTCTTAACATCTCTTAGTTGTGTAATGGCCAACACACTCGGCGTGTATTCGAGAGGTCCGAGGGCACTGCTCATTTTCCACCTCTCCAGCATAAAAAAAAACCTAATATCTCTGCAGTGGGGCCTGAACAAAAAAGGTGGTGAATGATGATTCTCCACCATCAGAATTTGGCGATTGGGTCTCGTAATCTCCAGTCGTCCTTTAAAAGTGGTAGCCTATAAGGTATTTCTCCCGCCTTCTTATCATGCCTTCATGGGTAATGGCCAGCACACTCGACGCGTATTCGAGAAGCCCAGGCCCGAGTCTCGACGAGGGCATTGTTCATTTTTCATCTCTCCTGCTTAAAAAAAATCCTAATGATTCTATAAGTTATTAAAATACACTCATGCCCATGAATTAATTAAGGATAATGCAAAATCAGGTAAAGGAAGAGTTAGAAGCAAAACAAATTTGACTTATTTGTAAAGCTTATTTATTAAACAAAAGGTAAAGAGCAAAAAAAGATGCTATATGTTTAATATTATTAAACAAATTAGCGATTTTTTCTCCCTGGAGAAAATTACAAAAAAAAACTATTTACAAAAAACCAATATTACACGGTTGGTATGATTGTTAATACTCAAAAAGTAATGCTCTTCGAAGTTCCGGTAGACATGTAGGAGGAGGCTGACGGGCTGCAACTCGTCGGCCAAGCATGTCCCGCACGTGCTCTACTGGATTCAAGTCCGGTGAGAATGCTGGCCAGTCCATACGGGTGATATCCTCCGATTGAAGGCATTCGCTTACGATGTTTACACGGTGAGGACGGGCGTTGTCATCCATAAACACAAATTGTGCGCCCATGGCGCTCCCAAACAAACGTACATGTTGTTCCAGAATGACGTTTCGATAGATAGATTTGGCTTGTCATGGTTCCAATTTCAACATGCAGGTCAGTTCTGGAACCCAGAATAATTCCACCCCAAACGAGCACTCCTGCACCACCGTAACGGTGTCGTTCAATGATGTTTTCTTGGTGGTAACGGTTACCTGGAACTCTCCATATGAAAGTCCGGCGAGAATCAGATTGCAAGCTAAACCTGGACTCGTCGGAAAACATCACACAAGCCCACTGTTGCGGTGTCCACAATGCATGCTCTCTGCTGCAGGCTAACCGCAGGCGACAGTGAGTTGCAGTAAGTGGAACGTATCCGACAGGTCTACGAGCATATAGACCAATCTGCCCTAAACGTCTGTACACGGTCTGCCTTGAAATTGCCGTACCAGTGGCTTTTCAAGAGCTGACGAGACAGGTCTGAGCCTGTGCTCCGCCTGTTTCTTTTGGCAGTAACTGCCAAATACCGGTCCTCATTCGGCGTTGTAACTCTGAGGCGACCTGTGCTGTAACGTCTACTCTCATTACCATCATCTTGGAATCGTTGCCAAAGCCTGGAGATGACAGTCTGGGCAATTTCAAGTTCGTCTGATACTTCCAGTTGGGTACGCCCACATTCCAGAAGGCCGATAATTCTGCCACGTAAAAAACCATCCAAATGCGTCCTTTGTGTCATAACTATTCGGTTATTGCACTGAAATGCTTATAAAGCATCTGCGAACAGTTTTACTTCTTTGCCTGTATTCCTTATATATCACTCTCTTACACTCTCGTCATTGTGACGTACCATCGGTGTCATCTGGTTACTTCCTGAAATTTGCATATGATTCTTGAAGATGTGTGTAGTCGATTTTACAAGTGGTATATTTATTTTAGAGTTCAATTTCCGCGTGACTCCGAATTATCCTTAATTTATGGACATGAGTGTGGTTAACTAAGCAGATGTTAGAAGGTGAAAAAACATTTACAAAAGGAGACCAAATACGTAACGCTAATCCAGAAATAGCGCGTGAGTGGATAATCAAAGCAAGGAATGAAATTATACCCGACATAATTCGAACATCATTTAAAATATGTTATATATGTGGCAATCTAGATGGAACGGAAGATGATTATTTATTTATGGATCAAAGTAACAGATGGTGAAAATGACACAGAATTCGATGATATATCTGAAGATATAACGGAAGACGAATATGACGATCTTTTTATGTTATCTAATAAGGAAAATTTTTCTCCGAATTATCCTTAATTTATTTACATGAGTGTATATTAATAATTTTCTGTTTAAAGAAAAGTGTATCGATTAAAGTATTAGAGTGCATTTAGCATAACTGACTGATTTGAAATGGACTAGAAATATATTGAAATTAAATTACAAAATAAAGGAGTTAATCAAATTTGCTTGCTCTTTTGTCAAAATATTTCATCAAAGAAATTTAATGCCTTTAAAAACAAGACTTTTCACGACTGAGCGTTTATATTATTATAATGATAGTTAATTTTCTACTAACTGCTGATAAGGAAATATCGACTCATAATTTTAATAATTATTACAAAGGCTACAAAAATAAAACATTAGGCAATTTTATTAAATTTTTAAAATTAAATTTTAGTTGCAGGAATGTGTTGCAGTTAAGTCTAAAATTGGGAAAACATTTTAAAATTTTTTTTTACATAATCATATGCATTTTCTTCAGATGAAGGTTAATAATTATTTCACTCTAAATACAAATGCACTAGGTAACATTCCATTGGTGTGCCATTTGCGAAAAGGAAAGCTGGACAAGGAACAGGAAACAAAATTAAATGTTCATTAACTCATGCGTTTTGCTAATTAATCTAAGAAATAGTGCAATTTGGACTATGGAATATAAATTTTAGGAAGTGTTTTTTTTCACTGAAAGTTTAAAAGTGAAGAAATTATGAATGATAAATTTTTAAACTTATAGCACAATTTAAATTTCTTTTTCAATGTTCTGTATTTAAATTGTGAAGATATCAAATTTCTGTGTTTGAAATAATTAAATAGTACCTTATATGCATAAGTAATTAACACAATAATAATTTTTCGATTTGAAAATAATGTAGTTTCTAATTAGAACAACAAGGCATTCTAAAGTTTAATATAAAATAGTTAAAAGCGTACCATAGTTGTTGGCGTTTCAAAAGTTTAACATTAAGAATAATAAATAGAGATTAAACCTTTTGTTTATCGGATGATTTTAGGAGAATTTATAAGATTTAGATTTCAAGAGAGTTTAGAAACATATCTTTTACAGAAGTAAACAAAAAGATTTGCTTGGCAATACAGTAAAAAGCAAGTACACAAAAATTTGTAAACAGTAAAAAGTAATAAAAAACATTAAATCGTTAATAAAAGAATTTCGCTGTGACAGTTCTAAGTGTTTATATCATTGATCTAGAAGATAAACAATAGAGACTAAAATAGCTAATAATTTATAAAACCCAAGACCATGCATGTATTACGCGACCATTCTATTGATGATATACATTCCATTTTAGTTAAATAGTTGGTGGAATAAATGACGCTTTAAAAACACTAAAGAATATATTTTTTCAAAAGCTATTAAATTTATTAATAGAATGAAATATTTCATATTTCGAAAAATGTTTTATAAATTAAAAAAATCTGATGTGTACATCACATGGCTTCCTTGTACGGAACATTAATTTATATTGTTCTGTTGCATTTCGTTTAAACTTATTTCCTGGAATTTCATTAGAGGTATATTTCTCATTCAATTAATTAAGTTCTCACTTTGTGGCAAGACAAAAATACATAAAACCTCAATGTATCTTTATTAAAAATTGAAAAATATAGAAAATATAACACGAAATGCAGTTAAAACAATTTTAATATTTTTTTTGCAATTTAATTAGAGTTTCTACGTAAAAATAAACAATTCGGCCGGCGGCCAAGAAAACAGATTTTGCTGTGGACAAAACTGAAAGTTTACTTTTGGTCCCATTCGGCAAAAAGACATTGAAGGTGCAACAACTGACTTAATTCACTATTCTGCTAAGTTTTAAATTCAAACAAACATGGCTATGGTAAAAATATTAGGCTTAGCCGCACTTAAACAACTTTTAAATTGTTGATTATTCTACAAATATTGCATGCATATTTCATAAAAATCTTAACCGGAAGATAAGAACGATGTAAGTTTTGTGCATTTTTAAAGCAAAAAATGCACAATTTACCAACATATAAGAATAAAATATATGTATATGTACTTTTGGTACTGCTGATTGCAACTAAAAAGGGAGGTGCACAATTACATGTTATAACAGTCCCATATACAAAATTTCAACGTTCTGAAGCTACTCGTTCTTGAGTTATGCGAGATACATGCATACGTAATAGACGTCACCAAAAAATCTCTCCTGAATCCCTTTGCGTATTTCATGTTTTTCATTTCTTTCTGACCCCTGTAACGGAACTGAGAGTATTACACACTTTCCATCCAAGCATTCAGGTTTTAAAAAAGAGCTGTGGGCGAAAAACTAATATTGCTTTCCTGAAGCTGAATAATTCTGATTTCATCTGTTCTGAGAGGTAAGTGAATTAGCTTCATAAAGAATCAAATCAATTGATGCGACAGGGTCGAATATACTATTTAGAGGACGAGAATGTTTCTTCTCAACGAAGAAAGAGAAAAACATAACATGAAACAAAGAATAGCGTTTGTGTTAAATTTGCACGTAAAGAAAGGCTATGGACCTTACTACTTGATGATTGATTAGAATTTTATAATAGTTATTAAATTTGTCTTGTTTTTATTAGACTATTAGAATCTTAGTGAGTTCGGTCTGCATTTCTTTTTTTTATTATTCATATTTATGCGCAATCATTATTTAAATTTATTTGCTCTTTCTTTAATTTATTATTATTATTATTATTAACTACACCAAAACCATCAGTCATTCAGTTTATAAATTTTCCGAAACGGTGTGAAATTTGTGCTCATCTATGTAATAAAATGTAATTAAGGATTCATAATTCTTCAGATTTCCCAAGCAGAAGATCAGGACTATTTAAATAAGCTAATAGAAGTAAATAAACAAACTCGGAAGTAAAACTTTTAAATAAATAACATGGGTGGTTGTCTATAATTAAAACAAATGTGCAAAGTACGGTATAGTAATGAACTAGTAATCAAATGTAGCATATTACAATCATATTTACTGTAGATGTAAAATCTTGCAGATAGAGGTTTTTATATCGTTCAGTGGAGCTACAAATTGACAAACGCTGATAAATTCAGATAACAAAAGTGCAAATTAGAACATGTCATTGACTGCAGTTCGTTTATTCAGAAACTTCCATTTTTATAAATACATATCTTAGAAAGTACTTGCTTAGACATCCGATGGACTTGATGATGGATCATGATCCGATGGACCATGATTTTAAATAAATTACATCCAATGGACCATAATTTTAAATAAATGAGTTCATAATTTATGCGCATTTATTATGAAACTATGTTCAATAATCATATTATTTATATGTTTATTTTAAGTTTAATATTCACATTGTTCGTTTTATAGCCTCAGAAATTTAGCTAGCTCTTAATGGCATCTAAATCGCTACCAATAATAGTATGCGAAACGCTCGCCAAAATTCGAACTTCTTTTCGTGTAACACAATGTATTACTTTTATGTTTAAGATTTGCTACTCATTTACTATCATACATATTTACTATTCAGCTGTTGTTTCACTAGATGGCATGTTTTTAAGAGCTATAGGTGATAACTTTTCAAAATATCGTGCATAATTCAGAAAGTTTATTAATTCTGTAGTTGTAGACGATACCTTTCAAGGAAAAGGGAAGGACATTGATCTTTAGATTTAATACCTTTAGAAATACTTCAAAGGTAGTCTAAAAAGATTTTACGAATTTTAATATGGCTCTTGACGATTGTCCAAATGCGAAACTTCGCAACTGCAATTACTGCTCACAGGTGTTGCCAAATCCTTATAATTTTGCAAGTTTAAGTACCTCCTTTTCTCATCATATGCCAGAAACATCTCGCGCTTCATCTGGCAATCATCAGAATTCCGTCATATAATTTCCACCATTGACCTCAAAGTAGCCGAAGAAGGAGGGGAAGGCAGTTCATCCCTCGAACCTCTTCCAGATATCTTCGACGGGATGATACCACAGTGACGTCAAAGACCATTTGCATGGTCTCGACCTTCGAATGTCCTCCTCCTACGCAGGTATTTATTTTCAATTGGCGGATATATTAAGAGGGAAAGTAGGGACAAGGCAGTTCCCTTCCCCCTCTTCGATTGCCGAATCGTGACGGGGTGTCAATCTACGCTCGAAAATGTTGAAAATGTAAACAGTTTACCTTTTCCAGGTAAGCTCGTGGTTTTAAGTGAATACGGCGTCTGAAATATAGTGGTATGAGTACATGCGTTCTTTGACCAGCATTCTATCCCTAATTAGACTACCTGCGTAATTAACACGAAAACAAATTTTCAGTGTAATTTATTTAATAGGTAATTTACTTAAAACACTTTTGTACAGTTACATGTTACGCATTTAAAATGCATTATACGAACACGCGAGCAAGGAATGTCCTTGTACAGACAATATGTAAACTTCCTGGAGTACCACTGTTCACTTTCTTCTCCCTGTGATATGAAATAATGATGAGAAGTCTGCAGTATCTTGGAGATGGAATTGTTATCATTTGCATGTTTTGTCTTAATGCAAAATCCATGTTTTACTTCGCGAGGAAATCCTTAATTCAAAATGGCTCCTAATCATTTCAATTTCAAAAGATTTGCTTAAAATTCATTTGAGAAAATGAAAAATATTTATAAGCAAGATATGAAATAAGATGCCTGTTAACAAGAAATATTTTGTGTTTAAAGCTTGGAAAGCATACATGATATTGGGCTCTATGTACTGAGAATTTACATGAATACGAAAACTTATATGTTTATTGATTAAATAACACTTAGATGTCTCCATACTTGATATAGAAAACGCTTGGAAGTTACAAGATATATTTTTCTCAGCTTTTAGTTTATCGGGTAAAAAGTACTTTTTAATGACAGAATACAGACTTTCTTTATTTACACTTTAAAGAATTTCTTAAATTAAGGCCAAAAACAAATCGTTTAGTTATAACACAGTGATTCATCTCTGAGTAAATTCATTGAGAAAATATGGAATCTGTAATTTGGCATCATACAAGAAGCTTATTCATATATGTAACTAATATAGAGTTAAGACGCTCATAATACGCATTTTTAAGAACAAAAAACATTTGATTTCCGAGGTTCTGCTTGACTGCTTTTAAAACGGTAGCATAGCTGGTTACATTATGTATCTACTTAAAAATGTATTCAAATGCTTTCCTGTTTAATTGGCATAGAAATCTACAAAAGGAAAATTAACTCAAAAATAAGGAAATTTTTTTGACGTGACCTTCTACCTTGCATCATCCTTATACGAACAAACAGTTGAAATTCGATCAACACTTTGAATGAAACTTCGATTTCAAGAATGAAACTTCGATTTCAATTAACCATATTCTCAAAGCAGATCCTGTTGCCAAATGTGACTCGAAAACAAATGCTGTTAATTATTTGGAAAGAATATGTAAAACGTCATTCAGTTTTATGCGCTACCGGTGGTAACTTACGAATTTGCGGAAAATTACCTGTATATTTACGTAAATATAAAGGCAACAAAGACATTAATGAAGATTTTGCATTAGAATTACAATAACAGCATATACATTGAAGAAAAACATATCAAGTTTATGAAAAGAATTAAAATTAATTTAATTGCTATCGAAGTGAAACTACATCTGAGTATTTCAAATTTTGTTAAAAAATTTATATACGTGAAAGAATTTTATTATTCTTCGATAAAACTACGAAAATGTAATAGAATCGTCTTTATGAAAGAGCTGACTCATTTACGAAGCTTGTAAGCTTGTTCAGAGTATGTTAAGCAAAAAACGTTCACTGTGATGATTTAGTATGAAACTTCAGACACCCCTGTGAAAAGCAGTGCTTGAATTTGAATCAAGCAGCCTTGACTGACAATCAGCCATTGTCGATTTGGGGACACAGTTATGCAACTAAACTTTTTTTTTTGGATAATTCAGTATGCATAAAACAAAATCATGGCATCTTTAGGCAACATAATTTTACTTGCTTAGTTATAGAAAATCCTGAATTTGCTCAAAGGTACCAGCTCCGTAGAGAAAAATTAAAGTAATTACGTCCATACGCAAGTCCAGTATTTTGCGCAAAGGTGCCAAAACGGTTTTAACATTAAATACATTTTGCAAAAAAGTGCTGTGACTTTACTTGACATTTGCTTCACGTATCAATCAGAAAAGCAATCTAAAATCTTAAATGTACAGCAATGCCATAATATAAAAGTATCAAGTTCAAATCCACCGTTGTCCTTCACAAAAGTAATCAGTTTTGTAAATATTTGTGTTCAGCCATTCCCCGACTCTATTATGTTGAAGTTTTGTCGAACAGCATTCTTATTCGTTAGTGGCCATAGCAGACATGCACACATACAGGCTGATTTATTTAAAATTCGAAAAAAAAAATAATAAATTGTCTATACAAATGATAATTTATTACGGCAATTTTAAAGTTTAACGGGATTAACGCTGCAACGTCAATAAGAAAATATTACTAATATTTTGTAATGCAAGTAATATTTAAGACGTTTTGACACTTTTACGATGTAATACTAGTTATATTAGCATAATACTACACCGAGACTTAATTCATTATGCTTCTTATCGATGTGATGATCCAATCCGAAGAACACCCAGGTTGTTGCAGCTTTTCTTTACAGCAGGTGTACGTGAGAATTGGTGGTAAAAATGCAGAAGAACGATTGAGAGGAAGCAAAAAAAGAACTGAGCAATCACGAATCTCGTTACATAAGTGCCATTTACGGCATTTATTTTTAAATGATCGAGACGGATGCATGAATGACATCATAGCTATTATTACGGCTTATTGAAATTGAATGTGTTTTATGCGATACGGCAAAATAATTACGCCTTGCTCCGTTATCCAATTTGGTTACATATAAATTACTTTAAAATGCTCAATTCAATTTTATACTTAAAATCTGCATCTCACAATACAGAAACATATAACAAGATGCAACCACTTTCCTAATGTTTAACGTTCAGTTTTTAGTTATTATCCGAAAGATCACTTTATGCATTTGTAAGATTCAAAAGTGAAGTAAGGGTCTAAAGTGAAATGACAATGATAACGGTAAAGTACAGAAACAGATGGCCGCTTTCTTTGCAGGATACGTTCAGGATGGCATGTGTTAAGAAATAACGAAAGTTGGAGCAAAATGCACTTTACGTCCAGGATTAAGACAGATATATAACAGAATTTTCTTATACTGTCACTAAGATTTCACGTGGGTACGAGATTATGTATGACAAAAACACCATCTATGTTAAAAAAGAGACAACACGACTTAAGCGTACCGATTATATTCAGCACAATTAAACAAGTCTAAAATTAATACACAAGCGAAAAGAGAGCCTTCACTCTCTCAAGCACAGATGAAAGATGCGATACTAAAATTCTAAATAATGTAATAATTTATTTTTTAAAATTTCTTTAAGAGCTCCTATCCTAAACGTACGAAGCTACAGGCGCGAAATCCTCACTTCGAATCGATAGATTTTTCTATCGATTCTATTTTTTACACTTTTTAAATTAATTTATTATTATTTTATTTTGAAAGTAAATTTATTCATAGGAAATATTTAAGAAAACAACTTGTGAATTAATATACTGCAGGAATTTTCTTTATTTCGTTCTAACATTTTCATAAATTTATTTACAATGCTATTTACTATAAAAACTTTCAAATATAAAATGGTGCAATCGAGGGCACTGAATAAATGAGGTTTTAGCATAATTTCTAGTTTTATTTATCTTTTATATGCATTTATGAAACTCAAAAAACATAACGGAGGAAAATGCAGCTCAATCACTGCGATTATTGTAGACGTTAGAGCCTCGTGTATACAGAAGAAATTTTTATGAAGGTTACTGACAATGTGCTTTTCTCTTGAATTTCTCGAAAATTCAAGAGAAAAAAAAAGGATTATGTGCTATTTGCTTTAAAAATAACATTGCGATAAACAGTCATTTATTTAATATACCCGAAGGCAGTATTTCTGTTTTGAGAATTGTACGATAAATGTCTTCTATCAAGTGAAAAACGTAATTAATGTGCTAAAACTAAGTTAATTCAAATATTTTTCACAGCTAATTTTACTTTCAAATTAAAATAATATTAAGAGAATTGATAAAATTGATTAAAAAATCCCACAGAGATCTCTGGATTTAAACTGAGGATTTTTAACGAATAAAAGTACATGCCACTGTCAGTCAAATTCTAGGCGGTTGCAGAAAGCGGCGAAATTTATATAAAATGAATGTTATTCAGAGTTTTAATATCCGTTTGTAGCTTAGTTTCAGAAGCGCCAGCTCTCTCTTCTTATATATCATAAGGTATTTCTCCCGCCTTCTTAGCACGCCTTCGTAGTGTAATGGTCAACACACTCGTCGAGTATTCGAAAGGTCAATGGTTCGAGTCCCGGGGAGGGCATTGCTCATTCTTCACATCCCCTTCTTCCTAATGTCTCTACAATATATATATATATTCATTTTAGCATCCTCTCTAATTATGAAGAATTTGAGCAAAATCCGTAAACTAAATGTATTGCGTTCACTTTCCACGATACATATTACCACGGAAAAGAATAATTCAAATGTTTGCTTTGAATTAATATACTTATATAAAGACTAACCGGTTAAACGATAGTGCAGTAACAATTGAAAATTATCTATGTTAAGGAATATTTACATCTTAAATATACTTAGAACTCAGGTCATAAAATATTCCGACCGCAAATAGAACATAATCCTTTTTCTTATGAGTTACATAATTTTAAGATTTGAAATACTAATTCTTAAAACTGTTCCGGTTTGTTATCATTCTGTTCCTTATCCTCACTCGAAAATTAAATTTCTGAATTGCGGTAGACAGAGTCCGTGACGCGTGAATAATATACATGCCTCTATGTTTATTGGTGACTCGACTTACTGCATATAGTATTAAAATTGTATATCATATTATACATTAAGAAAACATATCTTCCAAAACTAGTATCTCAAGAATCAGTTATAGAACTTCAGGACTGACAGAAGTAATTAAATTCCGTCATTAAATTAAATGTTAGGTTTTCAGATTCCGGTATAAACCCTCTTCCCCATTTCAAATAGATAGATAAATAAATAAAAACAATTGCAAACTTACAATTTCAGATTAAGTTTAATATTTCAAGGATGAACATTTTGTAATGGAAATGTAAATTTTCCTGGAACATTTTGTAACTATTTAAAAAATTGAAAACTTAAAAAATTGTAAAGCTTACCAAATATTGTAATCTGATTTCTATTTAGATTCTTCAGGTTTAAGCTTGATAGATCAAGAACTAATCCTATGTCTTCAGAATACAGAATATCAGATCGCATATTTAAAATTAGCTTTTGAAAACAAGAATGCCAAACATTAGGGGTCGTGACATTATTTCATCAAAGGTTAATGCCAAGGGAAGACTTAAATACATATGATCAAGAAAGAAATATTCAAGACAATGTACATTTTCTTCATTGGAATCCTTGCTCAATAAGCTTGTAGCATTGTTTCCCACAAGTGAAACCAATAACATTCCTTCAATATATCTTCAAAAAAAATTTTAAAATACGAAACTAAACTTGCGCAACTCTTAATCTAAAAATATTACAGTCTAACATATCAATGAAATGTTGACCTTTTAAAATTTTTTTAATTAAAAAATATACAAAAATCATTCAAATATTAAATAACAATATTTATTGTCTTCATTTCATAAAAATAAATATTTATTGTCGAATAAAATTAAAGCTGAGAGGAAAAATAGTTTAAATTTCAAACATCCGGTATTTTGTGTGCAGATGAAGCAACAGTGGAATCTCTGAAGTCGATAGAGTATTAAAAAATTTATTTTTCACACAAGCACTCTTAGAATATATAAAGAATTTCTATGTGATATAAAGTACTCTTAGAAAAATGTTATTAAGAGGTAGATAAATACATATTTGGAGGATTCCCTTCCTTGCGTTGTTGAGCAAAGCAATTTCATAATGTCGGTGATAAATAAAGAATCTTATGCAGGGTCGATCGGGCTCTCATGTTCTCGTTTTATTTGTAATGGCTTCATCGCTAGTTAAGAACAATAACAGTTCTTAGAGGCATTAAAACAAGATATATTTAAAAGATTCAGTCGGCAAACCCAAACATGTTTAATTGCTTCTCTAACGTTCTCTTGGACACGATTCATTTATTCTTCATGTCATTTACTAACAAGAACATGGCACTGAACCGAAATCATTTGAAAACAGGAATTTAACAGCAAAGCTAATTTTTGAGGAAGTTGTCCAACTTTATTGAAGGAAATGATTAAACATTAAACCTTTTGTTTTTAGAGGTAGAAATATTTGAGTGAATTTTAAATAAAAGTCAAACGCAGTAGTCCTACAATAATCTTTGTTTTTTCATCTCTTTTTCGTGAGGTAAATCACGTCTTTAACACTGTGTGAACGATGGAGGACTTGGAGACAACCTTGGAAAGTGAAAATAAGGTATCTTTCACGGCACTGAGAGCATGACGAAGTTTATCAATCACGTTTAGGGAACGCTCATCACGCTTCATTATAAATAACATTTCAATACATGCAGTTTTCGTCTAGAAACTTTTCATTCTAGTTGATTTAAGGGATAGACGTAATCAAAAATTGACTGCGCACTTCCTATTTTGAAAAATGCGATGAAGAATAAAAAACGTAAGTAAATGTGCACTGACATATGTACAAATCCATAAATTGCACATTATACGCCAAAGGCCACTTCTTTGCTTTGTCGATTAAACGATGATATCAATTGTAATAAGTGATTATGACAAATATAAAACAGAAAACGACAGCAAATGTAATATTGTAACTTAATTATTGTACTGAACTTCTTGCTATCGCAAAAGCGCCAATGTTAACAGAAGCTTTTTGTATTTATTGCTTTGCGTAATTATTAAAGATATTCAGCAATAAAATGCATAAATTAAAAGAATATAGAATTAAGATACGAGTTTCGGCTAAAAGCAGAAGAGATTACATGTTTGTGCAGGTTAGGAAATGGAAGGAATGATTTCATACAGTTTCCTGTTCACTTTTTTTTTAGTACTTCTGGCATTCCCCAGGAGATGGTTTTAGTATTGCCTTCATATTGCTACAAAGCCGATTACATTACGTAATGTAATTTTCATGCATTTTCTCCTATGTTACCACGTTATTGCTTAACCAGAAAATACCTGTGAAATATTAGAGGAATAATTTAATACTCATTTTAAAACTTCTGTCCCGATAAGAATACAAGCAAAGTTAAATTCTATTGAAATAGATTGAATTTCTTTACCAGTATCAGTCTAAGGTTGAAGTTTGTGAATTTGTAAGAAACGCATGAATGTACAAACGGGGATTAAATTATGTGAAACTTAAGAAAATAGGTAGACAGTTGTTGATATTTCAAGTCAACGCTTTCATTTGTCATTATTAGTCAAGCATTATTTACGACGAATCATTGTAACATCTGTCTCTGATGCCTTTCAAAAACTTTTCTCTAGCAACTTCGCTTTATCGGGCAAATTTCACGACCCAATCAATAAAAAAAGACTTAATTTGTCGAGAATTGCAACGCTGCCAGCAAAAACAAAGTATGCAATGATATTTATAAGGGCAACATACATGAAAATCTAATTATCCATAAAAAATAACATTTTAAACCGCTTTGTGACTTCTGCTTTGAGATGGCTTATTTTAAGCAATTATTTTTCTTTTATACCTGTAATTTTCTGTTCTTTATCTTGAAATTAAGATATAATAACAGTAGAATCTGTTGTTCAATCGTTTAATATTTTACGTGCACTAGGTTTACTACTCACAGCTCATAGGGATGTATGGCATTATTTCGTCAAACATAAAAGAAAGCTCATTCGTAATGCTTTAAAAGCTGTTCAGCTTCTTAAATTTTATGTCTGTATGAAATCAGATATATCAGAAACCTACTAATGTAGAAAACAAGTTTTATTTAGATTAGTTATTCTGTTTTATGAAGTCTCAGAATGCAATCAAAAATCATTTTCTGAGTACAGACAACTTTTATTTTGTTTACTTTTATTTTTGGTACATATTTATGTATATCTACATGACTTTGTTAGATATTTTATTCTCTGATATGAGGATATATTTATAAGGTATTTCTCTCGCCTTCTCAGCATGCCTGCATGGTATGGTCAGCACACTCGGTGCGTATTCGAGAGGTCAGAGCCCCGGCGAGGGCATCGCACATTTTTCATGTCTTCTGTTCCAAAGTAACCTAATGTCTCTACAGTGGAGCCCAAACTGAAAAAGGTGCTGAAGGATGATTTTCCATCACCATATCAGGACCGAGTGTTCTGTGCATGCTCTTTGCAAACATGGTGAAATACTTACAAGGGTTCTTCTTCTCAAGTCCTGAACTGGAACAGGGAGCTGATAAAATGTAGGCTTTGTTCTGGTGTAAATGCTGTGCTGGAGAATAACTGCACGTGAAAGGGATTTGAAATCCTCTTTTACTAAATGACTCTTATTTACACACTTCCCAACTCGGGAGAGATACAGAAAGTAAAAGACCGCACTTGGGCCTAACTTAACAATCAAATAAATTTAAAACTAAATCTAAATAGGAATTAAAATCAAACTTTGCTCACACAGCGATTCGCGGAGTTTGGCCTCTCACTAAAAGGGTGCGTAGCAAGATATACTAATACTAGCGCACTTCAATTTGTTTCAAAATGCAACGAACGTTGACAGAGTGACCGTGATCTGAGACTAAAGCTCTCTCACACTAAGAGGTTTCTACCTCTGGTTTAAATAGTACTTCGCTGTACTTCAAATTAGCATAAGCTGAAAACGTGCGCTTCTTCTGACGGGAAGTTGAAACAGAGAGGAGATAGAAAGATTTAAATTAAAATAAAACTTGGTTAGTTTAACTAAAACCTTACAACCAGAATTTGGCGTTTGGGCCCCCTAATATCCCCCAGTCGCCCTTTAAAAGGGGGTGTGTATAAGGTAATACTCCCGCCTTCTTAGCATGCCTTCGTGGTGTAATGGTCAGCATGCTCGGGGCGTATTCGAGAGGCCCAAGATTCGAGTCCCGGCGAGAGCACTGCACATTTTTTATGTCTCCTGCTTTGAAATAACCTAATGTCTCTACATATTGACAATAATTTCATTTCAAACGAAGCTTAATATTATGATTCAAATTTTAAAAATTACTTAACTAAAGTATGCGTTTGAATAATCCTTTGACAGTCTTCTTCCAAAGACAAATGCCATTAGAAAGCAATCAAGATACGTTTCGTTAAACAAGTAAAAAAAGGAAAATCATATGAAATTAATAACCTCTTTAGTTGCATTAACATGATTATGTACCAAAAATGGCTCCTTTTGTTATTCCCTATTTTCACACAGTGGGTGATACAGAGGTTATCATTTGCGACTCTGCGCCATCGGTATACTTAACTTCAGCATCTATCCACCCATTTTCTGAAATAAGGCACATCACAACAACCTTCTTGACCCTTTCTGTTCCGCTAAAACCACCCTTTCATCTACGCTACGCTATAATGATTTTCTTCTGAACTTTACCTACTTGAAATCGCGTGCTGAAATTTTTACTTATAAGTTACTTCTCGGAGCTGCGAAGATTTTCCGTAACTGCCAGAGACAAGGAAAATTTTTAAGTTCTTACTACGAATATAATATATTTGTGGCTTTCGCTTTAGTCTCGCGCAAAGTTATTCGTCAAACGAATTTTTTTTTTATTTTATGAAAATATCCAGTAAAACAAGATCGTTGCGTAAACTTTAATAACTTTGGAAATATCCTTATGAGGATTTTATTTTTTAGCTTCTCAAGAAAACTGAATTTATTAAAAATACCATGGTCATTTTCTTAACATTTACTATGAATTCGGAAGAACATTAGTTCTGTTCACTGAAGCTTAGTTTAAATTGTTTGGGAGAGCTTATATTCAAATAAATTCATTTCTTATTAAGCTGAGGTTCATCCATACGTTCGCTTTTTTTTAACAGAAAAATTTTTATACGCGTTATTTGTGATGACAGTGAAGTTTAGTACACCAAATAACAACGAATTATATCAGCATCCAACAAGGTGTTTTTTTTTGTCAGTGGTATGTGAAGGGGGGGTGAAGCATGGAGAGTGAAAGTGAAAAGAAGAAGGGTCTCCGACGTGTTCTTCTATATAAGTTCAGCAGAAGTTTCCAGCGCTGTAGATGTTCATCAATAAATTTGTGCTGTATATGGAGAGCATGTTAATGTGAAAGGGCTGCCCAAAAGTGCTCTGACAAATAGACAGGAATGATGCACCACAGTCTGGTCCCTCATCTTACGTTGAGGAGAAACACTTGAAAGTGACACTTGAATAAGCTGATCAGTGTTGATCCACATCAAATTGCTTATTCAATTTAGAGAAAGCATATGAGGTTATATACTTAAATACCACCTCAGTTCCGATCGAGGTTTTTCTGGGGTATGTCATTTAAGAATTTCCCACAGTTTTTCTCCTACCATTAACATCTCAAGAGGCTCGACAGATTATAAGTGAACCCGTGCCACAATATGGTTAAAATCACTCATATCTATGCCTTACACTAGATTCGAAACTAACGTGGGAATCCAACTGACATATCAGCCATACCTGCTTGAAGAAATATAGTACACCTTCTTTGTCCTCTAATAATGTAACAATGTAATGTTCACATTGATGCAGTAATCCAAAGAGGCTTATTTCGGATACCTTAGCAACAAAAAAAGTATAGATTTACAATTCTTTTTACTAACAATATAATTATCTTTTCTTCATACTCACCATAGTGTAAGCCTTGCGTTGTTTTTAATTTACCCTTTCCTGAACATTTCCTCATAAAAACACCTCATTTCATACAATAAAACCCTAGAATTGTTTAACAACTGTTAAATAATGGTGTATTAAATATATTTCCCCTTTTAAAGTTAACTGTATGGAGGAATTAAATCTATGCTCTACTATAAATTGATTCTATTTTTGATGCATATGATTGACGAAAATACACAGTCCAGTCACATTAATGTGACCACCACGTACTTTCCATGTCAGAGTTAAATAACCAATCACAGAAGGCAGGTGGCAGCACAGTGCAGTTGAGCGTATATAAAGGGTGTGTGAGGGCTTCGGAAAACATTTCAATCGTTGGCGTAATGCAGAAACGAAGCGATTTATTCGACTTCCAAAAGGGCATGATCATTGGCTTTCGGGCCAAGGGTGGAAGCATTTCCGAAACGGCTGAGTTTGTGAACTGTTCGCGTGCCGCCGTGGTAAAAGTGTACCGTGCATGGCAAAATGGGACTGTCCAAAATCAGCGACGTGGCAAATGTGGTGCACCACGGGCCATAGATGACAGAGGCGAACGACGGTTGCGGAGATGCGTTCGGGCAGATAGACGGGCTACCGTTGAGCAACTGACCACCAAAATGAACCAAGGGGCTACCAAAAGTGTCTCCCAAAGTACTATTCAGCGAACATTGCTGCGTCTGGGCCTCCGAAGCAGACGCCTGGTTCGTGCACCTATGCTGACTGCTGTTCATCGACGGCGAAGGCTAGAATTTGCACGCCAGTACAGCAGCTGGACGTCCACTGAGTGGCGACAGGTTGCGTTTTCGGATGAATCGCGTTTTATGCTCCATCGGACAGATGGACGTTGGCGTATAAGGCGTGAAACCTCTGAAAGGAACCACCCTGCAACCATTGCCGGAACGGTCCAAGCTGGAGGCGGGAGCATTATGGTCTGGGGAATGTTTTCCTGGCATTCTCTAGGTTCACTGATCATTGTGGAAGGCACAATGGATCAATACAAGTACGCATCTGTCCTTGCGGACCATGTTCACCCCTACATGCGCATTGTTTTTCCTCAGGATGATGGCATCTTCCAGCAGGACAATGCGAGGTGCCATACAGCTGCCAGTGTACGTGCGTGGTTCGAAGAGCACCAGGATGAGTTTACCGTCCTCCCCTGGCCAGCAAACTCACCTGACTTAAACCCAATCGAGCATCTGTGGGACCATCTCGATCGAGTTGTTCGCGCCATGGATCCTCAACCGCGTAATCTAGCGCAGCTGGCCACGGCATTAGAGTCGGCATGGCTCAACATCCCAGAGAACACCTTCAAGGACCTATGTGACTCTCTTCCTGCACGTCTCGCAGCAGTCCGCTCTGCGAAAGGTGGTTATTCTGGCTTTTGACAGATGGTCACATTAATGTGACTGGACTGTGTATATTAGAAAAGTATTGCGTTAATTATGTTAAATATATAAGAGTAATATAATATGACATTTATGAAACATCGTACTAACATGCAGATAAAATTACTTTTCAAGTGATTAATTTTGTCATGTTGTAATATGTGTTATACAATAATATATGTTACACAAAAGCAAATGTTTGTGGATTGGCAACATTTTCTGATTATTTTATTATTCAGACAATATTTTCTAAGCGGAAATAATAATATCCCTTCGAGCCGCTAGTAATTTAATACGTTTTGTATAGCAACAAAATCTTGCATGCTTTAGAAGTAAGCAAAACCGTTTAATCCAAGATGAAATTTATTCTTAATGTGAAATCACAATTTTTTCATTTTAAAATTTCAGCTTCCTTTTATCCCTGTTGATATCTGCAGAGATATTGGACTCTAATTTCGAAGGTAATGCCCAATGAAGAACTACAGATTCGTTCTCTAATTTATAAAAAACCTCCTTGAAACTGCAGATTTCGTTTTCCAAATACTCTATTCAACCAGTATCTTCTAGATAGTTATTCTTCTAGACGGTGTTAGCTTAACCCCCTGCGGACAAGAAAAATAAAATAGAAAATTTCCCCACTCCTCTAGTACTATTGTGCAGTGAACCAAGAAAAGGCGTTCCATTGGATTCAAAAAGCATATTGACCTTTTTCCATCCCAATTTTCGACACTGTTACAGTATTCTCAGAACCTTAACCTCATTTACGTTATTTACAGGGAAAAGGGAGAGATTAAACAAATAAATAATAATAATAGTAACAATGACAATATTCCTATTCATTTTCGATCAGGCAGTCCGGAATCCGGCTTCCAATTTAAGGTCATAGACCGACACTTTTTTAGCATTATTATTACGTGTCTCTCCACGTGTAATATCTTTAGCTTTGCGCAAGCGGCGAATATGTATGCTTTTTTTTATTATCTGGGCACAGTGAAAGTGAAGAAGAAAGAGAAATTCCAACTTCTGTTCTGTGAATCACTGGAACCAACAACAAAGACTTCGACGGTGCGGATGGTCAAGCATGGGACGCTCAAAATGTAACAACAAGCCAGCACAGTGTGTCTCTTCAAACCCTCAAAGTAAGCAAGCGTAAAAATGATAGAGCAGCAGATTACCCGGCCGTGCCATCGCAAAGAATGGCCAAAAATTTCAAGGCCATCAGAATCGGCTTAGCTCGACTTCAAAGGGCGTTAGACACTGTTGTCTGGGGTGTTTGGTTTAGTTGGCCCATTGAGAAGATTAACTTTTTCCTTGTGAAAGGCCTTTAAGGCATTGTACGCCTACCTTGGGATGATCGTGTTCCTTTTCTTTTAAGAAACGATTACTTTGAACTCTCAGCTGTGCAACTTTTATCAAATGTTTGTTTAAAAGAAAAAACGTGTGTTTAAAAGACACTATGGATACACATATCAAAATGTTAAGCAGGCACCAACTTTGAAAACATGACAGGTACTTTTAAATGCCTCTTTTAGGGAAAATTGCATATTATAAAGCAGTTAATAAAAATTAATGTTTGAATATTTAAAGATAATTAATGCCTCTTTAATTTCTTTTCGAAATTTATGTGCCTTGATCCCTATCCACATTAAGAAGGTATTCATATATAAATCAGACCACCCAATTACTTTCTAATCATTGAAGCACGTGCATAAGCTAATTCTATATATTCCTTGAAAAATGTTTCTCGAATTAAAAACACTTGTCTTTTATAATAACCAAATATTTAATCTTATTCCGTATGAACTCGATTTCAAATATTTACTGTCATTGGAAGTAAATAATTTTTTCCTTAAAAGCAGTTTTCAATCTAAAATGTATCTTTATTTTCATTCTTAAATATCAACAATAGTTACAATTCTCTATGCTTAAGAAATTTCAATATTATTTTTTTATTTTTCAATTTCATAAAAATACATTTCGCATAAGTAAAAGGGTAAAAGTTTTAGGTCATTCTGAAATTTTATGAAACTCGAGCGTAATAATATGCATGATTGCGTATTGAAAACTGTGAACATCTACAAAAGTCTGGAAGTTTTGCGTAAGTTTCTTAAACAATTTTTTAGTTATGTAGTTTTATTTTAATTCAAAACTTCTTTCAATTGAACTTGTACAATTTTTACGGAAGACAAGAATTCTTTTTGTGCATTTTAATAATTATAATAATGACATGAGAGCGTTGTCCTAAATACTAGTTAATTTTAACCTTCAAAGTATAAATACATTTTGCTACAAAGCAATTAATTAATTGTCTGTAACTTGTTAAAAATGACAAGTTTACAAAATGATCAGAAAACTACTTTAAAGGATGGTGTTGCAAAGTCTTTACATAATCAGAAATTTGAATCCATGTAAATAGAAACCAGGAAATAAATCTTCCAAATTAATGGACTTTAGACGATAGGTAACCTCGACCCTTAGCTCTCATGTTTAATGAAGGAGCGGCCTCAGAATATTTGACGCAACTAATAACAGCACTTAACTTACGTTACCCTAGCTTTCTTTTCCAGACGCACTTAAAACTCGAGCAATCTGACTCCTAACTCCTTACTATTAGATGCTCCTGATATGCTTCCAGATGCATTAGATGTTCTTTGATTGCAGCAATTACTATTCCTTAAGTTCGCTTGATTCGCAGTTGATATTAACTGAAAATCTTTAGAATTTAAATTCTGAGTTTTAAATCTTGCGGAAAAAAATAGTTTTCTTCTTTTTAATAAGCAAAATTTGAATTTAAGTGATAATGACTGATATATTAAGTTAAGTTTTTACTTTAAAATAAATTTATTCTGTTATAATTAGAAATAAGGCAATCTTAGGAAAGCTAGGCATAGACAGGATACGATGAAAAAGTGACTGTCAAACTTCTTAAGCTATTCCATTTAATCAACTAGATTTTTCCTTTCTTCTTCCTTATAATGCCTTTCTCTTTCAGAACAAACTTTTTTCCTTTTGATTTACAAAGTTTTATTATATAACCAAAACGCTAGACTATTATAAGCGGTTTCGAAGAATGATTTTAAGTAGCGTAATTATGCATTATAATTCACAACCCACTTAAAGGAAATCTGTCTCAAGCGATTAAAATTGAAAGTAAAGTGATAGTAAGAAACATTCACTTCTTCAAAATTCTTATCAAAACTTTGAAGAAGAGTTATTCGCATTGTTGAAAACGCGATATCACCCAAAAGAATTGTAATATGCTTTTATTCAGTTTGCATTACAGCACGAACTAACCTCCCCGAAATATGCCACTTTACATATTTCTCCCACAGACAATATGTTGAGAATCAAATGCAGTTATTATAAGTGTCACGAAGTGACATGTAATTTTCGCAACCTTTATGAATACATGAGTATTTTAATTAGAATTTACTTCCAAAAAGCAATGGAGCTATAAAAGGCAATAGAGCTATTTTGCGGGCGTCAGTTGGTGACATTTGTTTGAAAACAATAATTTTTCGGAGAAGAGGGGGAAAACTTGTCAACATTTGCTGTGTTTTTAAGCTTTTACAGTCTTTGGAAATGAGAAAGAGAGAGAAACTCTAAACCAACAGCTAAGCTCAGTTGTCCAGCCAAACTGACCGTTCACCCACATCCCCCTTGAAAAGGTGTAGGTCAGTACCCCTTTCAAGATTTTGCACTCATTCCCCTTTCCCGAGAAAGCGTGGAACTGTTTCCTGTCGGTTGATTTGAAACCGTGACTGAGACCGACGTTTAAATTTCTTTATTTTACTTTTACGTTTCTACATTTATTATTTTTTATGTTTCTCATTTACTTTCACTATTTTTTTTCAAAATTCTTTTCCCTCCCTATTTTACGTCAGCCTGACTGACAGATTACTTAACTGTAATAAAGCAAAAAGCTGTTTAAGTATCTGCTTGTTTTACACAAAAAAGAAGAAAATGACGTTGCACTTCAAACGGTTTTTTTTTTTTTTTGTATAGAAAAAGAAAAACTAGCTTCATTTTCAAAGCGTCCAAAAGAGCTTCTTTTAGAATTTAAGTGCTCAGATATGTCTGGCTGTAATTTATTTTCCTAAATTTTTATAACAATGCAGTTTTGCGTTTTATGGCGAGAAATTAAAAATAATGTTACGATACTTACTTTAATCTGCAGAAATTTCATTACTTTTAATCCTAACTACAAATAACGGAAATAAATGAATTTCCATATTACAGTGCTACTAGAAAGTATTTTCAAGGTACCTCATGTTTTTGTTACTGGACAATTAGGGTACTATTTTTTATTTTAAAGATTAGACTTCTTCAAAGCCGAATACTTCTCATTTTTGCTTGAAAAGAAAAGTCGCTAAATAAAATATGCTTCTACATACGTAGAGTTATGATAAAATATTAGAAAATAAATTTTAATATTGCTATAATTTTGCAATAATAACCACGACAGCAAGCATTATGCACAGCCGTACGTACTGGAAGTACGTAGTGATTAACTGTCAAACAAGTATGGTAGACATAGCAATGATGTATATTCAATCAACATTTCGGAAGACTTAGGATTGAAATTTGACTTGATAGATGGAAGTCCAGTCATATTTCAATGCATAATCATTAATAAAAATGTAGAGCTATTAAGACGACGCGTCTTCTAAATTTTAAATTAGTTAGTTACATTGCATAATAATTCACAATAATTTAGATCATCAAGAGTCTTCATGATAATGCAAATTATTGTGCATTAATTACTTTTTTCTTTAAATTTCAATACATTTCGTTGTAAACATCCAAATTTGTAATGAATAAGAATAAATGAACAAGAATAGAGAAATTCAATGCAGAAATAAGGATAAGAAATGATTTAGAAACTTAACTTTAGAAAGACTTAATACTTTAGAAATTTAGAAATGTAAAAAATATCTGACTGCTCTCTAAAAGCATTAGTCATATTAATGCTAAATCTTTTTTTTTTGGTAACTGATCTGACGTTGCACAAAGTTGTACGGCTTATTTTAAATAATACATTAATTTCATGCTAACTTTTTCTGGTAATTTAGATTCCTTCACCGTTCACTAGCGTGCAAATTAAGGGGTGTTTAAATAGAGAGCACATATGTTACTAAGAGATAGACAGCTTTAACCAGAAAAGCAGAAAGCAGTTCTTTCCCCAAAGCACTAGATTCACAAAGCATATGACGATCTGGAATTTGGTGTGTTTTATTATACTTTCAAATGCTTTTACTTAGAAGTGGCTATAGTTGGAAGTGGTTTTTTAAATTCAAAATTATTAACACAGTAAGTCGCTAAGCAAAGATAGAAAATCGGCCGAACAAAAAAGTCAAACAAGGAGTAGTTTTAAAAATAAATTAATCTTAACTTTACAAATTAAATTTTAAAAATAACCATAAAGTTTAGTCTGGAAAAAATAGATACTGAAAGATAAATGCATCTTGCCAAGGAATATAGATCAACAAACAAATAAAATACAAAATAGATAAATTTGTATTTTGAAAAGCAAATGAACAAGAGATTTAAGAAACTGATGTTTAAGACAAAGCTCTAGCTCTAAAATAAACTTTGAAAAAATGAACGCTTTTAAATAATATTCAAATTACGATCAAAATAAAGTTAAAACGAAATTTTTAAGAGCTTTTTAAAACTTTTATCGTACATCCAGTGTTGATAAATGCATAATATGTTTATATTTACTTTAAAATTCTGTATTTAATTTTTAATTTCATAAAAATTCTCATCATGAATCAAAAATGATGCATTTAAAGCTGTTCACTAAGCCATAATAATAGATGCATCTTTAAATGCATCTGTTAAATGCATCTATAATGCATCTTTCTAAATTAAAATATTTACATTGGCTGTAAATCAACCCTTCACAATTTTAATGGTTCTTCAAGATTGTTTTAATAAATCAATAAACACCATCCAATCATTATCACCTCGTGTTGATAGTTTTCATAATAGCAGAAATATTTCAATACAATCTAAATTAAGCAATGAAACTTTCCATTCCGCTGAAATGCTACAGTAAAACCACAGCCGCAATCAGGTTTCAAATTCGATACTATGTTTGCTTTCAAAATAAACCAGCTATGTGGTTTCCGTTTCTTCGGAAATCGTCTCTGTTTTGCGCATTTCGCAAAATCATGCGAAATCGGTTAATAATTTCATTAGAATTCAACCAGCAATTCGCTACACTTGAGAAACGATATGGAATTAACCAAACCAAAAGGCAGTCCTGAGAATCTCATTTATTTTATTTTCTATCATCGATTTTCATTATAGACATTGTAGAATTACAATTTTTAAGTTTATAACTCTACCGAATTTAGAATTATATACATGAATTGAGCATAAGTATTATTTTTGTTTTACATTTTGATAAAGATTTGATAGACATTCATTTAAACAGGTAAACTAATATATTATTTTCATTTAGAAGAAAATTAGTAAATTATTTAGAGGCCAGAAACGGACTTCACAGAACAAATTTTCATATTGCCATTGACAATGCCATTTTAATGAAATTACTTTTAAGTTCATCTTTAAATGGAAAAAATAAACCCTTGCTGAAGAAAGTTTAATAGAACTTCTCTTATGCACTACTAAGAGTAGAAAAAACTCAATTTATTACAAATTGATTCAGTTTTTAGGAGGTATTAAATTTTATACACAGCAATTACTTTTCATCTAAATCCAAGCTAGCCATGCTTATCCCGCTTGGACTTTTGGTACTTAACGAGTTTCCAAAACTTAAGTACACAAAATATCACACTTCGTTAAATCAGCACATTTTGGGGAACAATACATAATACACTAAAATAAAATACACAAAAGCCTAAAGTTTGTTACTTAGAGAAAGTCAGACTTTCAGTTAGTATTTTAGTATTTCATCAACTGGAAGCAATGACATTCTTCATATCTTTTAACTTGTCGCTTTTGAATTAATCATGGCTGTAGAAAGAAACTCCTTCATTTATTCTCAATCCTGGCATAGGCATTGGTTCGCACTTAGTAAAACTGATCTTAAGACAGTATTTCACTAAATATATGTTTGTCACCCAAAGTTTTCCTTTTCCCTGAGCACATAAAATGACTTATGTGACCGCTATAGATATATTATGCACACATTTAAACGTCTAATGGCAACCACTCCCTGAGACAATAATATCCAAAATCGACCATTTTTATGTAAACAAATTTAGATAATTGTATTGAATTTCACGGATAGGCTTCAAACTCGATAATATTTTAACATGAAAACATATTCCTTATTTGCATACAGTTGTGTTCAGAACGAATACTGAAAACTCAGAAACTATGATATATATGTCACTTGACGTATAAAAGAGTTTAATTGCACAAAAAAAAAATTAAAAAAAAAAAAAAAAACTCACCAATATTTTTTCGTGCTGAGCAAATGCTCAGTATGAATGCACTTTTCTAGTACTTTGCAGACAGTAAGCTAGTAAGACGGTAAGTACTAAAGACAGTCCTTTCTTTCCATACACAGCAATATGGCATTATAGAGGGTTTGTATGTTGACGATGATCCACTTTTGCCGTGATCCTTCCCCTTTATCCAGAGGAAAAAAAATCGCACGGTGTTAGGAACGGGGATCGAGACAACCAAGACAGGATGCTCTGATCAACGTCGGTCCCACGTCTGATCCATCGGTGGCGGAACACATGTACATTATTATTGAAAGGCGGGAAGTTTCAAAATTTTCATTAGCGCCAGCCATTTGTTTTTATGCTGGGTGCAGTATTCTCAAAAATAATCATAAGAACCTAGTATTTTTTAATGAGTAATACGGACCGGTACTAAATGTACACCACAGGAAATGCATGCATAAGTTAAACACTTCAAAATATAAGATATTGAAATAAATTAATTTCAGCAATAGCAGATAAATTTTTTGTATTTTCATTTTTGCCTTTAAATAAGTTTATTTACTCCATATTTTTAACTGAAGTGTTTCTTTTCATTATTGAATATTTTTATTAAATATACCATGCCATAAAGAGTGCGCTTAACAAAAAGATGTGCTTCTGCTGTCGTTTCCTCAGCATCAGAATAAACGTTAACTGTGACCGCTTTCTCGATCATGCAAAATATTGCAAGCAGACTCGACTCAAGTGAATGATTTCGGGATGCTGGAAAGGCTACTAAATCAACGTCAGACGGATATTATGAAGATAGTACCGTTAAAATGAAAGAAAATTGGAATATTTTGTAAGCATGGGAAGAAAAGTCCCATGGGAAAAGCAGCAATTTCTATATAACTATATTTCCTAAGAAACAGACGCTACGATTCTCGAAACCCATGCATATATGTGACAAATCACATCCATGTTTTCAAATACAGCTCAGCTCAATATTTTAAATCCAGACTGCTCTAATTTTATTCGGTAAACTTCAGGAAATAAAAGACTGCATGAAACTTTTTAATGCCATCTAGTACCAGTTAATTTTCTAAATAATAGTTTTAGAAATGAATTAAGTTAATCTTCAAAAGAATTGAAGATTTCACTTGCGTTACTTGAAATAAGAATTGCAAAACATGTATAAGTAAGTATTTTATAAGTTCTTAGTTTGTCGAATTGCATTAAGTTCTATAAGAAATAAAACAAACAGTTTTCTTTATTTTATTTTCAAAGAATTTATGTTTATCTAAAATTACCTTTCAGATATTTTACCTTGATATGTGCCAAGTATAGACATAAAATATAAAGCGTCAGTTGAATAAATGTATTAGTTCTAAGAATGCTTTGATTTCCATAAGCACCTGGTATTAAAAAATAATATCAGAAGTACCTAAATCTCATATTGAGATTTTAAGTATGTAATTACGAAGACTTTTTCTAGATATTTTCGAAGTAAAGCAGATAGATATTCAAAGCTTAACTTCAGTGAGTTTAAAGAATATCCAAAGCTTAAGAAAAGTTAGCATTTGTTATATTGTTTAACAAAGATATTAAAATCTCAATAGTTTATTCATCTGTGAAGAATTCATATTAAAGAATGCTAATGAGAAAAGGAAGTAAATTCTAAATGATAATTACCTTATATCAAAAAGATTTTTATACGGGTTTCCAAGTATTGGTCTATCAAATGCTTTAATTTTAGGTTCCACTAGGTTCCATTCTAGATTCCAGTGGAACATTTTTGTCTGAATCCTCGAAACCCATATGAAACATCGTTTCAAAGCTCGAAACACAAGATTTTAAACTTTGTATTTTTATAGAAATTCAAGTTATGGATCATTTTAAAAGTTTTATTCGAATGTGAATGTAAGAAAATTGATTAGATCCACAATGAATTGTTTTGTGGCTAGAATTCACAGATTATTCTGTATAGGAGTTAATATAATTTGTTTAACCAATGCAATATTTTACTCTTAAATTTAAAATTATCCTGCACAATTGAGGCATAATGAGAACTGGGTACCTCAAGACTTTCTCTCTTTTCGTATAAAAATTATTATTTAAGAGAAAACTATTTCAAGTATGAT
Source organism: Stegodyphus mimosarum (assembly GCA_000611955.2). NCBI lineage: Eukaryota > Metazoa > Arthropoda > Arachnida > Araneae > Eresidae > Stegodyphus > Stegodyphus mimosarum. The sequence continues at coordinate 184,652 of KK114811.1, forward strand.
TCGTCACTCTAATGATTTATAAAGAATATTAAATAAGCTTCCCTGTATAAGAATCTGAAATATCTCCACAAAATATTAAATCATTAAGTCAAGACGATCACTGGTATATATCGCGAAGCGTGACGTTACCAGTTCAAAGTATTAAAATAGTAGGAATCTCTTTTTATATTACTTCATAAATGTTTTAGTAATAGTACGAAAGATTTATTTGTTTCTAAGAAATAATATTACCTGCAGAAAGTACTATTTTCTTGTTTATGGAATTTTGACTGCCAAACAACTTTCAGTCATTATAAATTGTATTCCAAGGTCATCTTTTCGGTTCTTCTTATTGAGATGTAAGCTTTTAAAATGCCAGGAAGGAAATACTCATGTCAAAAGATGTTTTGCCCAAGAAAATAAAGGTCACACTTCCCTCAGAATCTTGAGGGAAGAAGACCTTTAACAAAAGTGAGAAGAAGAATAAGTTGAAAGAAGAGAGCAGGTCTTAGAAGTACGTCATCTGTCACCCGAACAAATAAAGAAAAAAACTATAAATTTCAAAACACCTGATCGTCCTCAAAGCTGAGTAAGTTGAAATACTTGCTTGTTACATTTTGTCATTTCGTAAGTTTTTGAGATTTAATATGTCGTCAAGATACCAATGCATATATAAATGGCGAATTGAAATTGAAATGAAATTCAATGAAACGCGTAAGAGACACGATTTTTTTTTAAATATTGTGCTGACGCTTTTGTAATTTAATTTATTAAAGCGAATTATCTGCGAAGTACGTTTTAATAAAATGTACATTGGAAAGCATTATTCTTAAGGAAATCTCGCAAATATTCATAATCTTGTAATTTAATTTAGCCAAACAAGGTTCTTCAAGATTAGAAGGTGTGGCACTTTCGTTTCAAATAAAAGAGGCGCACCTGGCCGTACTTTGTGATTTACCGTAATGATTATTAAGCTACTTCAAAGAACATAAACATTGTAAATTCTTCTAGTCTATCATGATGGACAATAGTTCGGATTGCATTTACTACCATTCGCATTAACTGATGCGAAAGTGCAGTTCAGAAAACAGCAATTACTCACGGAAAGAAACGTAATTGCTACGCAGTAGAGAAATTTATCGCTGTAATGATCGTGTAAATTCATACCTTGGGCTGTCTTCCGTAAACTATAATCGCTTCTAAAAAGGCTTTTCTAATTTGAAAACAGCATCTTTTCCTCTTCGGAAAATTACGATGATGCGGATTAAGATTCTTTTTCAATAAAATATCTTCACGCTTATGCATCATATTTTAAGTTATTTCATGATAAAGCTATAAATAAACAGGATTTCTGCAGATGACAGTCTTCAAATTAGCTAAATGTAATTGCATTTCGATTCAGTATGTGAGGGCACACCCGGCTGACGAACAGTGAAGCAGGTACTGAGAAAAACTAACTACCGGCTTTCATAGTCTAATTGTAGCGTGCCTATTTTGAGTCCCAAGAGCAGTCTTAGGTTAAATATCGACATTTTTTGCTAAAGGTTCAATACTTGCATTTTTTACTTTCCTCGAGTTTACTAAATTATTAACTTCAATCGAAAATTTTTAATCATCAAGATCTGACATAAGTTTATTTTAACTGTTACATTAAAATCATTACGAATAACCATAAAAAAATCAACTTGGGCCAAATAGAGTGAAACCTTATTACTCGTACTTTGACCTTCAGATAAGTTGATATTCCAAATAATTAGATTTTTCTTAGAAACCTTTCTGATCTAATGTACTACATCATGAAGAATAAACTTAAATATCCCCTAGGAACAGGATACCCTCTGATAAGATAATAATTGAAGAAAGTTTAAACATATTAAGTCGTCTGAATGCGTAAACAATTTTTATGAAAAAGCTAGCTAAGAACATGAATTCGAGAATCCGACGTGCAAACGCTTTAGCCCTATACGACCTATAACCATTCGACAACATCTCCGAATTCAAGATGGTATGGAAGAGCTTTGGAACATTTGAAGCGAAGAGTCAAAGATCCTATACATTCAATGAAATAATTAATTATTTAAGACTTTTCAAACGCATTTCAAACGAACCATCATTGCAAACAAATTCCAATCGCAGCAATTTATGCATCGTAGCAAGTGATGATTCAGTAAGAAGTTAAACAAAACAATAATCATAATATTGCATTAAAAGAAGAAATAATTATCAAATTACATTTTTATTTTCCGAAAATTTAAGTTGCAGTTGTTGTAAGTATATCCCTCAATCCCTTATACTTGGATTACTCAACATGGAAGGCTTAATCCCGTGCTGTATGTCATGATAACCAGCCTTCATTAATCCTCAAAGGGAGCAGTATAAAACAAGCCAAAGCGATCAACACTGTTATGAATAAAACTTCATGCTTTTAACGTAAATATTAGTCGGAAGGCGTACATTTATCTCGAATATACACTGAAATCGAATATAATCACTGTAACTCGAAATAATCACTGTAACATCCATGTAGGTCATACGCAACAGGTATGTAATATAAAGTATTTAAGTATAGTAACAGGTAAATTAATGCATTCATTACACCGAAGGGGAATCAAATATAATTGTTAGCACGTTCACCTGTTCATGAAATGAAGAAATAAGAACATCTTCCAGATCCGACTAGTAGTATGCCACTAACCTCTTCCAATATCCACGATTAAACAGGCGTGCAATCTCTTAATTCGAAAACTGTCAGATGATGAACCGTGCACCGTAGTTAAGATCTTCAGCGATGCGCCTCCAAATGCCATTACTCTGGTGCTTTTGATGAAACCCGGATTTTCACACGCCCATCTAGTTACCTATGACGCGACGCTTTTTCGTAACATAAAAAACTATTAAATCCTTGGCTATAACGGAGTAATCCGAAACTTCCTCAACACAAAGGACATCGTCTCCCGATCATTTCGGTGCGTGGGTGAGGTACACAATGTGCTGTGCTTCAATGGCCGTCATAATGGTCTGTTAAAGAAGGGGGAAGGGGCTGAAGATTTAAGAAGGATTATAAAAGGGAAAAGAAAACTTCTTGCTTATCTCACAGTTGCATCAAATTTTTTTCCTTCCGTTTCTCGAGCGGAGAAACATGTGTTTGGCCTTCAGCTTACTTATTTTGTGGTCACCTCCCGTTTGTTTTTACTCAACAATTTTACATTCTTTCTTTTCACAAGATCAAGTGCCCTTGATAATTGAGAAATAATCGAGATCATGACTGTTATCGGATAAGCTTTATAATAGGTGCGGATTATTTTAAAATAGAGTTTTATACAAACAGGTGTGCAAACTCCTAAATATCCTATATTGTAATATTCCTTTAATTTCATTTTCAAAATCAATACTCTAAATCTTTTGGAATAAGAACTTGCTAGTGCTTTTAATAAGCATTAATTGTTTCATCAGGACTCAAGCCTAATTGCTGCCCAGGTCTCGGGTCCTAGGGATCCCCCATGTCATCCAGTAATTCCTTATAAACCTGAAGAATTATTCTTTTCCATAAAAATAAGAAAAAAGGAGGGCATAGCAGGATCAGGAAAGAATAAAAGAAAGAAAGAAATTCGTAAAGATATGCGTCTACGGCTTCAGACTATGTTAAGCATACTTTGTTAGGATCGTTTCTTATTTCAAAAGAATTCTATTGAGCCTTTCATGCAAATGATGCAAATGTCTATTATAAAATAATGCAATCAGTTTTTGACTTTAAACGAACTATGTGTGTGGGCTTAGAAACTAGAACTAGAATCTTAGTAAAGACTAAAACGAAAATGCTGTGAATATAAATTCACCGAAAAGTCTGTGAATATAAATTTCTAGCAAGATACTCTCTTTATTGAAAAAAACTGACGAAATAATTTTAAACAGGCTTTATGGATTCTTTTATAATTAAGCGCAATGTACAAAAAATAAAATAAAATAAAATAAAAATATATCACTTTTCATTCTTAATTAAAACACATACTGATATTTATTACGAATGAAATATGCAGTAACTGCAAAAAATTATTTAAATTAAAGTAACGTTAAGTACGGAAAATATCCTTGTAAGTGACTGTGAGATATACCATTCTTAGTATATAAATATATTTTATAGCCATTTGCAATCAATTAAAAATCAGTTTAATCTGAATTTGTAATAATTTTAAAATTGATTTATACATTTTATTGATTATTTTTAAATTATAAAAAATGACTTTTTCTGTACGGTAAGCAAATAAAGGTATGTTTAAATAATAATAAATAAATAAATCACATGGGAAATTCTGTAAAATATAATCTATGAATGGAAATAGACGTAGCTTACTTTGAAGGCACAGATAATAAGATATTCTCAATAAAATCTTATTTAAATTTTTAATAACTCGTTCTTAAACAACATAGAATCATTTATAAAAATTAATTGTTAGATGACCCTCGTAAACTTATTAAACCTCAAAGGCCCTTTTGACAATAACAGTTTTTAATTGCAAACAGAGGCATTACAAAATTTCACGCGACGTTGCGTGATTAAATTAAGTGATTCAGTGCAACGCTATTGGCACATACCACTTAATCAGAATCAGTTTTCCTTCTATTGCAAAACATGTCAGCTATAAATAATATGATCTGTTTGCGTATAAAGAAACCAGCGAGGAAAATAAGCAAATACGAGCATTAAGAACATCAATCTCTTCAAAGATTGTAACTACAGGCATCCGATGTAATTCTAATGTTTTTTTAATTAAAATTATAACTTTTACTAAGTATCTTATTATACTTACTGTATTACTCATTTTTACAGAATTATGGCTAACTACATAATCATTCACGGTATATAATGCAACAGACAGATAAGCTGTATTATCTAAATCCTTTTGCTTTTCAGTAAAAAGGGTTTTGCACACTATTAATGTAATTTTGCTGACAAATTAAATTAATCATAAGCAATAAAAGATGGAATTTATAGTCTTATTATTTTGTATTTAAAAACATAATAGTTAACTGATTCTAAAATTGAAAAAGGTTTATTGCATACTGTGTTAGCTTTTTTTTTTTTTCGAATATAGTTGGTCTGACCTTATATAAGATTATCTTAAAGCGTTTGTTTCAAATGGGCGAAAATTTGGCTGATTAAAACCATATTTAATAAACATTGATATCTAATATTATATTTTCATTACTTTTCAATATAAAAACGTTTGCTTCTCACAAAGAACGTTCATTATTAAATATCGTTTACTTTGAATTCAACACATTATCCATTTCGAAAGAAAGACAATCGCCACAAACAAATATTCCCCGCCAATAGCAATGCCTCGAAACGTATACGAACTGGAAACAACTTCCTCGAGAGGTAATTAACTCAATTTTTCGAAGAATTTTTGCCTCCAAGAATTTTACGTATTTAAAGTAATCTCATAATCCTTCCTTTCATTTGATTGGTTGATCTACACGAAACATAGCGTCGAACGTAATTTTTCTCATTATGGTAGAAAGTTGCATATAAATACAGGTGGAAGATGATGTAAAATATCATTAGGTTCAAACCACAAATTGAGTGAAATTACTATCCAAAATAATTCAGAATTTTCCCCAATGTTTTAAAGTTGTTGAATAATTGCAAACTAGTATAAACTGAGTACACATTTTATTTCTTTTCTTTAAGGAATTCAGTTCTTTGAATCATATGTATTTTTTTTTTGATATTACCGTTGTTCAGGTTATTTTCCTAAACCGTATAAATTCATTAAATATTTTTTAATCTGTTGGCTTATGTAAGAATATTTAGTGATACAGTTTGAAAGACAGAATACTATGATTTACGAAACTGGAGAAGTATCGTGAATAATTTATATAAATAGATCTCAAATATTAAACATGAAAATACCTACAAGAATCCAACAATATAAAATTATTTACAAAACAGGGAAGTATAGTTTTACATCAAACATGAAAATGTCGGACTATTATTATCAAAATAGTTTTGTGTGTCAAAATGCTGGTTTTACTCTTTCATGTTTTTGACATTAAACTGTCACACGGTATTGTTAGAATATAGTATTTTGAGTTTAGTGCAATATTTGTAATAATTTATTACATTTCGTTTTAGCAGTTGTGGTGTCAGATAACCCTCATTACAGATATTGTTCTTTAACAAATTTCAAAACATTCCAATTAACTGCTTGAACAGTCATTATTCCTAATAATACCACCACGCTTTATAAACTACTGCAGAACATGGAAATGTAGCTTTCTTACTCGAGGAATATGCGGGAATATTATGACTGAATACTGGAATTATGCCAATGCTAGAGTGCTGTACGCATAGGGAGCTAAAGATTACTCTTCAAATGAGATTTAAGGTAAGCGACGTTGCAAAGATGCCTCCTGATATCAACATTATTAGCCTTGACCTTATGCTTTTTGCAGCATTCAGAGGTGACAAAGTCCAAGGGAGTGCAAACGCTTACAAGAATAGTGGCTTAAATCGTTATCTGCAACGGTGAAAACATCTAAGCGGGAAATTAAGAAAATGAAAATCCTCAAATCGAATCCAGTTCAAGGAAGTTCATAAATTAAGTTTTCGTTTTCAGCAGGTCTTTTTATTTTATGTTCTAAGAAGCAAGAGTTTAATAGTCATACGTACCAAGACTGCTGCCACACTTCCAAAAATGACTAACGTGTAAGCAAGAAATCAACATACAGGATGTTCCATTTAGAGAGATGTCATACATCATAAAAAGATATAAATTTTAAAATACCATAATTTACTAGCGACGGCCTTTCTTTCGAACACAACATTCACACAACAACAACACACATTCTTTCGGAGCACACATTTTTTATATATATTTCATACTCTTTAATATGAATTACATTAATCTCAGAGTATCCATTTAGTATTCTACCTCAAAATATCTGTGATGTCACATTGATGAATGTTATAAATTTAATTTGCTCAACGTCTTTTAGATTATTCTTCTGTATAATGCAAAGTCTTTAAGAAATCACCACAAAAATGTGAAGTCGAAACATTTGATGAACATACAATGATAATTAATCAAGCAATCCATGATCAATTAAAATATAAGAACTACTTGAATGACACACCACGAAAAAACGAAATAATTAAACATAAAAGTTATGGCAATAAAGGAAAATTATAGAATCTTTCTCAACGGAAAAGTACCAGAATTTGGATTAGAATTATTTGAATTACAGAAAAGCCTGCAAAGTTTTTCGTGAACAGCCTTCACGGAAGGTTTTCTAAAGAAATTGGCTCGTATTTATATTACACACGAGAGAAAAGCCACGAATATTTCCATGCAACTAGCCTATTCGCCGTGATTTGAATCCAAATGAAATACCGTTCTTTAATAACTTTCCTGTTGGCTGTTAATGCTTACAAAGATTTGGCGCTTTATGTTTAAAATTCCATATTTGAATTAATAAAGCACAGCTTTTATGTAGCATTTATCAAAAGGACGCCAGTCACCTGTACCTAAAAAGCATTTATCCCGTCACTACAACTTAACTTCCGATATCACTGATACTTCATGACGAAACTGCAAAGCGCATTGGAGATCAATCATCCAAAAAAAGTATCGACTTATGCCACTAATTTCAACATTAAAGTCCTGACTTTGACTTTTTCCTCTCGCTTTCATTACGCTCTTATGCAATCTTCAATCCAGTTTTGTTTGTTCCGCGGTTGCAATTGCCGTGCTCTGCGATCACTCATTTCCTCATTTTCCGCTCACGCTTTATCTCATGCCTGAATTTTCTGCCTTCTTTTTATTTATTCTCCTTCGCACAGTGGCCCTCGGCAGTGAAAAATGGATTTCACGTTGATTATTGAATAATAAGCTCATTACTTAAGTTTGTTTCTTTAAAACAAGAAAAAGCATCCGTTGTTTGACACCTGACGCGTTTGACAGGGAATTCTTTGGGAACTCTAACATAGTTGTTAATATTCATTAACACATAGCACAGGTCAGCGACCCGCACTTCATTATTAATGTTAACTATCGCAGTTTAAATCTAATTTTATGCAGCTTTCAAAAGCATTATCTTATACTCTAGAAAGCAGCAGAAAATTCATTGAAGGTTCCGCGAAATGACAGCCTTATTATCTGGTAATGTTATATACGCATTGGGAAGATGTGAAGGGTTGTTAGCTTCAGTCTAAGCATTGAAAAATAAACTAGCTAACAAATAACAAAGGAATAATACAAAACCAGCATGATTTAATAGTTAAGGTCCCTAAATCATTAAATCATATCGCTTTTGTCCTCTAACTAATTTACATTTTGTTCGCCGAGATTATTTCAGAAATCAACAATCTTTCAGACAACGAAAATGCATAGGTAGTTATATTAAATAATTCTGCTGTCACTTCACAGATCTTAAGAAATGTTCAAAATCAGCTGGTCGTAGAATGCTCTTGAATCATCTGCATATAATGCAACGACGAAGTGGTACAAGATTTGTATTCTTTAGAAAAATAAGTCTCCGCCGGTAACTTCACAAAGCACCGAGCCAAAACTGAAGCTCATTTTTAGCTTAGTTCTTAAATTAAAAATTTAGTTTTATATTTTATCAAATTATACCGAATTTTTTTCACAGTACACATGTGTTTCAAAATGTTTGGCTAGTTTCTTTTTTTTAACTCTTTTAATTTTTACTTTAGCTATTCATTTATATATTTCATTTATTTTATTTTTTACTTATATTTGTTTTTAAATAGTTTTATAAACAATAAAGTAAGAGTGACATGCAAAGTAAAAAGTAAGGGAATAAAATGATTTACAACAAAATATTAAATTTATAACGTGCGATAAATTAATGAATAACTAAAATAATCATTCAAAAAATAATTAATGATAAAACAATGTTCATTACATTGCCTTTTGGAGGTAAAATAAATTAAAAGTTGATTAATAAATTAGGGTAAAATAAGAAAAAACCTCGAAGTTAGAGACATGGAAAGTTTTTTTTCCTATTTCCCCCACAAAAGGTTTCAAAAATCTTCGATTCCAGTTTATTTTCCTGTGGCGTTATGAAGATTATGAAATACCTAATGTCTATTCATAGAAAATTAAAAATTTTGGAGGGAAATTTTAATATACATATTGAGCATGCATCTTTATGGAAGCAAGGGGGAAAATGCATTTAATTTAACGCATTACTCAAACAGTTGAGAACATTAAATTCTATAAATTACGTAAGGGCACAGATATATGTTAAGGTACGTTCAGAATAATTTAATCATTTGCCTTCATATACAGAATTTTTTGCAAGCTTGCAGTAAGCTGTTAAGCCAATACATGTGCTGCAAAAGTAAGCATATTATATTCAGAAATTAAACGTCCATCATAAACAAAATCTATCGGCCATCATTGGGTAATATTATTCGAAAAACAGAATGCAACGTCACATTTGTAAATAATATTACATTTTATTAAGTCCAATTATTTAAAACTTTTGCCGTACCGATCTGACGTTTCCTTGAAAAAGTTTTGTCAATGTCCTGGCTTAAGTTTCTGACTTACAGGTCAAAATCCTCCTAAAGAAAGAAGGGAATTTATAACTTCTTCCTTATTATTCGAAGTTGTCTGCGTAAGAATGTATGCGATAGGAAAGTGCTATGACATATAATTGAATTATCAGTTTCTTATTAAACAACTTTCCTTTTTATGGCAAATTATTTAAAAGACTATTTCAGACTATGTAAACACTTTACAAGGATGAAATATGTTTTATCTTCGTGAACAGTTCTGTAATTTCTATTTTAGATTAGTGACTAAATTACCTGTGTGGAAACCCTATATACAGAGGATGAAAATATGCACATTTTCTTTCTCCGTTGGGGGGAGGTGGTCAGTTCTATACTGCATTTGTTGTCTGGTAAGACCTTTCGAAGTTTCACTCGGTCAGTGAACTTGTACTGGGGTTAAAAGTTTCGCTTCTTTTAATGAAGATGTTTATGGCACTTGCTTTCACATTGTCTTAAGTAAGAGGAAGTACTTTAGATACCTAACATTGAATATAAATTCTCTTTTGGTTTAATCCTATTTATTACATCAGGAATCGACTATTGTTTCCCATTCAATATGCTACTTTTATGACATTTTTTAATAATATTTTTTATACATTTCACACAGTTTATTCATATCTCAGCTATTTTGCCATTATTCTGCATAGTTGTACTTAGCAAAAAGTAATTTGTAATTTATGTAGCTTTTTTAATATTTTATATTATTCAAAATTTAATATTCTAACATTTAATTTTGCATTTAATTGTTGTTACGCTTCTTTTTGTTTGAATTTATTTCATCTTATTTTTTTATTTTTATTTATTAATTTATTTACTCAGATTCTACGACTTTCTTTCAAGTTGAACTCCCGTTATTATTAAATTGAGTACATCAGAAATACTATCAACTAGGGGTAATAAAAATATGTACAGATTTACTCAGCAGCACAGTTGGCCGAAAATTTCATTTGCGGTCTGTTTCATGTGAACTTAATTTAGATTAGCATAGTTCAGAGTACATGGAACAGAAGAATGATGCTTGAAATCTGAAAATTTTCTGTGTCTATCTCCTGTTCTTTCATACACGTGTTACATATTGTCCGCTCCACATCCTAACTGCAAATCTATAAAATTGTTACTTCGAAAAAAAGAAAAAAAAAAAAAAAACACCCGCGTTTCAGTGTTTGACACGAATGTGATTGCAAGAAATATCCAGTTTTTGGGTGCCATATAATAATTATTTTATAATAGGATTGCCAAATCTTTTTAGTAGTTCCGTGTGAACAACACGATCTGCCGTGCATGAGGACAATGTACAAAGTCTGATGTAGACACCACGCGAATTCATCGTACGGCCTATTGAAAAATACACATATCTTGCTTTTCTTCATTTAAACTTATTTCCTTGAATTATTCTTAATTAACGATTCTTCAATTCAAGAAGAAAATGATATCAAACTCTACAAGTTTTAAATAGTATAAACATGCCGGTTAATTTTCCCGTACGGAAGTCGAACTTTTCATAATTTTACGTTTTCATAACGGGTATAAAACGTTCCCAAATTTAAGGTCTAGAAACCGAGAATCCGCATTGAAAGATAGATTTCGTTATTTGTCCAAAATTAATTTTTGTTTAAATTTTACATTGCAGAAAAATGAGTATTTTCGTCATTTAAAATATTCTTGTATCTGGGAATATGGGACTGCAAAAATAAAGCCTGAATTAGGGGGCTGGGCAGACATATAAACATATACTTACGGTACTTCTGATTGCAATGAAAAAGGAGGTGCACAACTAGATATTATAGCAGTCCCTTATTCAAAATTTCATTGACCTACGGCTAATCGTTTTCGAAATACAACCTACATATAGACGTCATGAAATAATCCATTTTTAATGCATTTTAAATTCATTTTACAACCACTTTTGGAACAAAGAGTACTTTATTCTGTTCGTTCGGGCACACACCACTCAAAAAAGTAGTCAAAATGGATATTTCCTTTGAAATAAGACACCCGAAATGTTTCGAGGTTACAATACTTTCTTTTTCTTCGTACAAGGAAGTAATAAAAATCTAATAATGCATTTAATAAATAACTCATGATCGACAGGTAGCTCGTTATTAATAAGCTCACCAGCCCTGCTCTTATCATCTCAGAAAATTTGCATCTCTTCTTCTGGCTTAGCAGCTTTTTATTTTTCCCCAAAAGAGCTATTAGATTCAAAACACGATTTTATGTTGTTTCATTTTTCATTCGAGGCTGCTGCCACTCGGAAAAACGTAATATATTATTCTTTTACATTTAATCTGTTTGTTATTAATTAACAAACTAATTTATTTAAAAGCAATAGATGCAGTTCTTGAGAATATTACTTGATACAATTCCTGAGAATATTACTTTTTTACTTCTTTATCTGATTTACTTAAAAAAAATCTCATTCAAAACATTAAATATTTTTGTAGAATTATATTACACATTTTTACACTTTTAAACACACAGAAGGTATATAAAGTAATATTCCCACGTTAGTCTAAACGCATATTCACCTAAGATACTATAAACTGTTTCGCTATTCCACCTACGTCATCTCTATCGATAATCTCTACAGATAAATTATATTCAACTATAAAACTATAAAAGAGCCCTTTCGAGCGATCGTTAAAATATGAACCTTTGAGAATTTTTAGCTCAAATGAGCGATAGCCCAGTTATTTGTTAGTTGTTAGTCTCAAAATAGGATTTTGCGATGGATCACTATAAAAGTCTGTTCTATTTCAAATAGTTGCCACCAAATATTATCGGCCTGTATTATATTCAAAGAAATTAAATAATGAAGAATTTGCATTAATGTATGCATGTTTTTTGCACTGTCAAAAATCAATGATACCTAGAGCCATCAAATTTTGAAGAACGTACTCCTGTTCTCGAATATCGACACCTAGAAGCCTGAATTTTGAATTTCGAATTTGTTTTATTGTGCATCTCATATTTTGTAAAACTCGATTTTATCATTTAGTCTGTTAATTAAAAACGAATTTTTAATTAACAGACTAAATTATTTCAAATTGAGCAGTGGCAATTTCAAAGCGAGCAATGGCAACACTGTACGAAAAAAAAAAAACATTTTTATCTCCAGCGCGCAAGACTGGCTATCGGGAATTCTAAGATAAGCCGTTTTCAAATATTTTGTGATATTGCTGTTGAATTTTATATCATGCGGTTTAAGTGCGAAGAACATGATAGTTAATAAATAAAGGTAACATACAAAACGTTAAAAAATGCCACTTTGGGCGTAATACAAAATCTGAAAGCTTTCAGAGTTTTCCTTTTTTTAACTGAATTAGCGAAAAGCAAATTTAAAAAAGGTAGTTCATTTGATAAAGCATTTACTTGTATAATCGGAATGTCTACTTTTATAGTGTCTTGTTCTATGTACTATGTACTTTCATAGTGTCTTGTTACTTGTACACTATCTCGTCTACTTGTATAGTTGGAGTGTTTACTTGTATATTTGGAGTATATGCTTATATAGTGCTGACCTGCATAGTGTCTATTTTTCGCTCTTTATTTAGATTATTATAACTTATTAAATTAGTTGGATTTATTTCCAATTTTAAAAAAATCACTTTTGTTAGTATTATATTAAAAGATTCTTTTTATTAATAAAATTTGACATTAATTTTTTTACCCGCTTGAGAAAATATGTGTAAGTTATTGAGATGTGAATATTCATCATTGCGCATCGCTATCGAAATTTATACGTTCATAAAACGAATTCTTTTTTATTGATCTACAACATGAAGGTTAAATTAGCATTACAGCATCGGAAAATCTAAATTGCTATCTAAATAACAAGAAAACACTTAGGCCTGTTAAATGACAGGCAAGGAAATTGCATATTCTGATTGTACTGGCTATGTAAAGTACATTATTTACCTCTGCCTGCCAATTATTGCTAATATATGAAATAAAAGAACAACGAAACTATTTTAACAATGTCTAGAATCAAATTAGTTTTCTGAAGAACTGCGCAGAAAGCAAAACTAATCCTCTTAAGTTTACACTGCAAATAGCATTAAGGTTATTTTTTTAACTATATTATTTTTTGATAGATGTAACTAACTACAGAGGAAGAATTCACTAATTATAGTTCATGAAAGGCATTCACAAAATCAACGGCGCAAAACTATAGGAAAAAGTCACCGTTATTCACATTAAAGGAAACATTAGCTCCAGAAGATAACGGCTGATTGTTTTTCCTTTCCTCTTTGATGTCACGTGATGTCCGGCTTGAGAAAATAGATGAAAACGCGAATCTCTTCGAAGGTCAGATTAATAAAAATGATGATTACTTTTGAAATCCTGAAATAATAGACTGACCATCAAAAAATCTCAACAAACTAGTAGTTATATTCATGAATATAAGATTTACCAGACTGCAGAGGAAATTAAGACAACAGATAGAAAATTTACTATTTATTCGCAATAAATTAGTTATATACGCGAATATAAGATTTATCAAGAGATTGCAGAGTAAATTAAAAGCAAGAGATAGAAAATTTTCTACTTATTTGCTAACTAGTATAAATTAGTGAAAATTAATAACCTAGTATTGACCACATATACTGATGAAAATAACCTATATGTACTAAAAACATTCGGAAAACTGAAGGTAATTTAGGAAATAAGAATTTTCTATTTAAAATGCCTGTGTTTTCAGATACATAATTAGATTTAATTAGATTATATTTATTGTTCAACTTGTTATATCAAAGCACACAGGTGATGTCTAAGCGTAGAGGCGACCCTAAACTAGATAAACAACGGCATGTGAACCTAGGGGAAAACGGAACGTTATTTATTCATTTATTGATTCGCTTAATAATAAAAAAGAAATTTAAAAATGAATTTATACGAGCAAAAAGTGATCACTTTGCAAATTTGAACTTACAGAAAAGGAGGGAATCATTGAAGGTAGAGATCTATTTGGTTAGCTTATAATTTTCCGTATCACTTCAGTATCATTTATAATGATGAGTAATTTTCAGATTCAAATCTATTAATATTCTTACTTTTAAACATATACTTATTTTTAAATATATGGGAAATTAAAATTAAAATAGAGAACTCTAGTGTATTTTACATATATTTTTACCTTTTCTATTCCAATGTTTTATAAAATAATTTTTGTAAAGTTCATGAAAATAGGAAATAGATAGGGATTATGGTTTTTACAGGTCCTTAGAAAATTCTATTTTAATTTTAATTTCCCAAATTCGATTATAAAATTTAGCAGCACTAAGCGCTGATTTTCTACTTGTTTATCTTTCATCTTCATGTACGAGTTTCGAAAACTTCCTAAATACTTACTTTTAAATGTATATATTATTGAATTTATATATATATATATACTATTAAGCATATATTAAGTTTAATTAAGTCTATTCAGTTATTATAACTATTAAAATGTCATATAATTAGCCACAGATATGTAATGAAGAGAGACGTGAAACTTTATGAACGCTTAAGTGCAAATAAAGTTCAAATTACAACCGTGCTTCAATAAAGAAGCTGAAAAATATTTCGAATATAGAACATTCGACTCAGCATTCATATCGAATTCTATATTTCGGTATACAGTTTAACTTATCAAAATTCCATTGCTTTTAATTAATCAGGACAATAAAAAAACATCGGCGAAAGAATTCTCTTGCTATGAGTTTACACGGTATTTATAAATAACATAAAAGAATTCTGATAATGTTTCCTTCCGCCTCAGTTTTTGTTTATTCTGGATTGCTTCAGAACTATAATGAATTTCAAATAATTCTTTTCCTTAGAGCAAATGTATTTCATTGCATTAAAACAACATTTTCACGGCAGTTTTTCAAAACAGTAAAACCGTTAATATCCACTTCAAAGTAAAGTATGTTGATTTTCAGTAAATAGCCTTAAAACTGTATTTACAAAAGCTTGTACGATTCTCACATTTCAAGAACAATAATGAAATCGAAGCTTTTAACAATTGTTTCCGAAATAACCGAAGCAAAAGTTTCGGATCGTTGCCTCGCCTGGTATTGTCAGATCGCACGCGAAAATGAACTCAACCAGACGAGGCCATGAAAACAAAAGCAAAATAGAAGGATTTTGCGGTACTTTAAAAGTAAGATTATCCCAAGAATTAGTAGCTGATTGTCTTTCACTTTCTTCCTTAGTATCACGTGACGTCTGAACAACGCAGAGGGAGGAAGGAAAAAGTAGGAAAACCACAACAAAAAAGAAAGAAAAAGGGAAATGAATGAAAACATCGTCAAGAAAAACGAACAAATCGTTCCGGCTCAGCTTCGAATAGCGGTCCATTTGTTAACTCACTCAACAATCAAACCTCAATACAAGGGCGACATTATCCGAGCAGCAAAACAGATCGCGGATAAATCTTCTATTTGAACTTGAACTACAGATAGGGTCGGGCAGGCTATTAAGAGACCCTTGCGGAACGGAGTCATGCGTTTTGAGGAGGAGAGACAGCAATACGGGGAATACATTTTTTTTTCCTTTCGTTTGCAAATTACACCTTGCTCGACTTCTTGCCAGTGAGTCGTCGATGTTTCCAGGAAGGCATCTTGGGAATGCAGCTGACCCTTCGTATGATCAGAACGGATATGTTTACACTCCTCTCGTTGGGGGGGGGGGGATCGGGAAAGGAAAGGGAAGGCTTTTCCTTTAAAATGAATTTCCCCCTTTTTTAAATGTTCCCTTGACCTCTCAGCGGAAACAAAATCGTAGATCAAGAAACAACGGAATGAATTATATCAATACACCTGTTATTACTATCTACGGTACTTAACAAAGACACTTAGATTTAGTTAAGATTATAAAGCGTAACTCAATCTAATTGATCAAAAACCAGTTCTTGGACTCGGTTATGATATTTACTTGACCTTTCTGAGAAACAATAATAAAAGACACAGAAATTACCATCCTAGTACTAGAAATTACCATCCATTATTAGGCCAAGCTCTTATATTTACTGCTTAATAACACTGATCAGAAAACATTTCTTGGAATCGGCTAAGATGTCTCATGACCTGTATGAAGTGGGAGTAGAAACAAAAATTGCTCCAAAATGACTACATCTGTTGTTACAAGACCAACATGTTGTTACATGTTAACAAGACCAACGACTACGAAATATTACATACGACTTAGTGATATCGATTAAAGACTAGTTCTTGAACTCCAGTTAGCTACTTTCATCATATTTACTGAGAATCCTTTATCTATTGATTTCTTTTTTAGAAGTTATTTACTGAGGCATGCATTTGTAATATATTTAACGATTCTTTATTTTGCGATATTTTCAACATATTATTTTTGAGATTTTGTACCAGTTTTATTAAACTCAAGCAAATCAGTATTTTCTCCTTTAGATATGAGGCTTTAATTTCCTGTTCGTTAGTTATACATGGCAACAGTTTATCAAAAGCGTAATATGCACAAGTAAATAATGTACACACCCTTCGCTTTTGAAAACACACGACTCTTACATGGTTTTTTGAGATAAAGAGGAAGTCAATGCATTTATTTAAAATAGAAGAAATGTTATAATTAGTTATAATCCTGTTAACGTGTTAATTTCGAATCACCTGCGCTGTTTGTTATGCTTGCCCACTTCAAATCAAAGTTTTAAATTCATTGCAGTAAGATGACTTTGTTTGGCAGCATTGTTATTTCACGTCTACATTTACATCTTAGATCTAAAGACGAGGGCGTTCTGTCTATGGCTTGTTGTTTCATTTCGAGTTATACGGAAAAGCAGCAAGAAAGAAGAAATATCGCATTATTTAGGCAGACATTATTTCACGAGGCTATATCTTTCAAAAACGGTTCCACTGTAGTGAGCGATCTGCACACAATGCAAAAAACTTGATTCGCGGCAAAATTCTTCAAAAATGTGTGGTTGTTCTGCTTTATGACACCATTGTTTCAGTCCGTAACCCTCTTTAAGAGAAGTGCCATCGCTGAGCACTCTAATCTGTACAATAAAACAAAACGTTGCAACTGACTTACACGTGTACTTTCAATAATGCATAAAATTTAATATTTGAAGAAGAAACGTCGCACTTCCTGACATAGGATTCCCAAAGTTACAGAGCATGCTCTCTTACATAGTTCATTCTGAAACATGGAGAAAAATATTCACTTTTAAGGACTGTTTCCTCGAAAAATCTTTAAACATACACTCAGATAACAATTACTTTCGATATGGCATATGAAGATGTTTCAAGTTTCTTTAATAACTTATTGCAACAGAACGCCTTGATATTCCGAAATATTTCGTATAGTTATTGCTTCATGAACCAAAAATGAATTTGAAAATTTCTCATTTCGTTTCTAAAAAAGAGAGTTTTTATTTCTAAACAAATATTATTTAATGCTGCCGAAGCAAAAACCTAGAACACTATGTTTCCAAAAATTTTGCCAAGATTTTAAATATTGGGGTATTACTATCAGAATTATAAAATTTAGACAAACTTCGATTTATGTGCATTAATAATATAATGAGAAAAGTCTCAATTAACCCTTAAACTATCGATTTTCTGACTTGTTCATAGTTAAAACTGAAGTTTTAAATATTAGATAGATTCAAAGGATTAAGATTAGAAATCTTATCTGCTAGGAAATTTTCTTTTTAATCTTTGTGAAAATTTATTTTCCAGAATAACAGCAAATAAATCAGCATCCAAATTAATATTAAACCCTATTTTGTCATCAATAAAATATAGTAATACATTCTTTTAACAGAATGAAAACAAATAACTGATGACTCGTAAAATTAAATTCTTCGTACTATAAAAATGCGAATTGTTATTAGAATATTTATATTTGTTTCCTTCTTAAATTTCAAATAATTCTGGTTTTTTTTTATAGTAGATTCGAATGCGATTTCTGATTATATTTCTGTTACCTAAAGATTTATCCATGCCTTTACTTTACCGTTTAAGGTTCTAGAATAGAATCATCGACATAAACATACTTTGCATGATCTAATATGCAATTTAAATAAATAATAACGATAATGTGTTTTGAAACGAGAAAGAAAATTTAGTTCTTTCCTCTTCAGCCAATGATTGACAGGCTATCAGTGAAACTAAATTTACTTTTACTACTTTTAAAAGTAAGAATTGAATCTGTACATTCTGTAAAGCAATCTGGCTGGAATGACAGAGGAGGGTGTAGAGGTTACATCTTCGGACCGTTTCGCATTACACTAACCAGAGTACCTGCCAGTTTTCAACCAGTTTTGCTTGTGTGTCCACGAAATTCATTTCTTCGTTCACTTCCGCGCCCTTCCGCATAGTGTGGGGCCTCAGAGTTTCCTAAGAACCGAGAAGGGTTAAATAGGTAGGTACCGACGCGGCCCTTTGAACAGTTCGTTCCACTGCTATGTGACACACCTACCACAGTTCATTTTTGTTAGTCTTTTCCATGAAAAACATTCCGTTTGAGGGTCATGCTGTTTCCACGCCAAAACAATCGCTTATAACAGAAGAAAATTAGAAAAAAAAAGGCGACTCAAGTTTGAATTTTGTGTCGTAAAGAAAGGCCAATGAAGTGGGGGGGGGAGGCCGTGAAAAGTAAGAGCTAAATGTCGGGGTCAGAGAGATGAATCCCATCGTGCCACAGGTGAAACTGGTCACGTCGGCTTTCGAGTCAGTTCCCATTTGCCCATCAGTTCCGAGTCGTGGGCGTTCTCATCCGTGACCTCTCGGTTCTGCGTCTGAACGGGGGAGCCACCAGTGAGGATTTTTTGGGTCTCCATCTATTTCTTTTTCGAGAAAATTTCGGTCTCTTCTTGTTTTTCTTCTTCTCGGGATTTTCTGTTCGGAGCAATTGTTTGAGATTTGTTTGCATAGCTGTAACTGTGACCGTCCCCCACGAAGCGGTGAATCTTAAACCTTTTTTCTGCTATAGGATGAGGGGCTGGAGGTTCTGTCCGTCTGACAGCTTGGCGGGAAAGCCGTGAGAAAACCTTGACTCTACCCCTAGAAGGTCAGCAGAGAAATCTTTCAGAGATGAAGTTGGTTTCCAGTTACAGAGAGAATGAAGCTTTCAGACAGAAACTAAGACACTAAAGAGAGGGAAGAAAAATGCTTCTTGCTGCACATTAGACCTTGTTACTCATTACTGTTCTTCATCTTTAGAAATCAGAAATATTTTTAAGCACTTATAATAGTTTTTATTTATTTATTTTTTATTTTTTCAATAGTATAAAAATTTATTAAGCTTTGCAATATAAATGTTTTGTTAGATAACAACAATTTCTGAAACATCAAATTTCTTTTTGTTACCAAAAACTATATCGATATATTCATTAGCTCTGTATAAACCTTATACTGCTTATATTTCAGCTTTGTCTTGGTGAATTTTGATTTGAATAAGGAAGACAATTTCAGTAGTTCGTTCACGCGAACTTCATCTTTATTTTATTTTCCCTGTATATAGTGTATTACTATATATTTTCATGTATAAGCTGAAAATTTTTAGTACGTTTTGCTGTTGAAATTTGGTGTTCAGCTTGTATATCAATTTCGAATAATTAACAAATAATTCGATCACAGAAATAAATAAGCATTAATAATCGAAATTAACTAAAAATATTTTTTATGTTACTTAATCATATTTATTTATTTTGCTTAATGTATACATTAAACAGATGTTTCAGTATCAATATCCGACCTGTACTCGTTGGTAATTATACTTTATTTGATTGAAATATTAATCAATTCCGGGATATGGCATTGTACCCCATTTCAAAATTAACATCATCATCATCCTACTTCTAGATGTATATCATCATCTTCAGTTTAATCCATAGCACTGCTAATGCAATATTTATTTGAAAGACTGGTGATTTTTTTAGTCTATTTTTGAACTGCTGACTTTCAGATCGTCTGATGACTCAGTCGAGCATGTCGCATTAGGGTTCTAGGCTAAAATAGCCCTGTTCCAAAGTGATAAATAAAAGTTCATAATAATGCGTCTTATTAAACTATGGGTTAAAACTATTTAAGAGTAACATATCTTTAGAATTTTCGACAGACAATCTCGCGCGCTGGAGATAAAGATGTTTCATTCCGTACAAAGTCGCCACTGTTCGCTTTGAAATCGTCGTGTTTCTTAATCAAAAATTCATTTCAGTTTCACAAAATAAGAAATATAAAATGAAACAAAACTAAAATTCAAAATTCGGGCTTACATGTGTCCATGTTCGGGTGGAGGGCTACGTTATTTAAAATTTGGTGGCTCCAGGTTCGTTGTTTTTTCACAGTGCGAGAAACATGCATATAATCATGCAGATTCTTTATCATTTAATTTCCTTAAATATAATATAGGAAGATAATATTTGGTGGCAACAATTTGAAAAGTGATTTGACGCTTTTACCAATACGACGCTAAATGCTGTTTCGAGACTAAATAGCCCTTCGAGTCTAACGTTCCTTTCGGCTAATTAGGATAATAAATTAATGATTATAAAATTATCCTTATGCGCTTGAAACTAGAATCGATATTTTTATCGTTTATTTGCGTATCTTGCATTTGAATTTTAATTACATGTTTGAAACTAGAATCGATATTTTTATCGTTTATTTTCGTATCTTGCATTTGAATTTTAATTAAAAAATTTAAAAACGGTATGGGTTCGGATGTAAATTTTGCGTCTACTTTTTTATTAAAACTTTATGTGTATCTCACAGCGTTCATTTAACAGCGTATATAAAAATTAATATTTTTTAATTGGTTTAATTCTTTTCCGTTTACGATTTTACTTCTGATATTCTCATCCAAATGAAATTTAAATATATAAGAATTTCAACAAATTAAAAATGTTGAGCAAAATAAAAATGTTGAGCAAAATAAAAATGACTCTGTCTGCCATTGTTTGGCCTTTATCTGTCATTCGGTTATTGTTCATGTTGCCACTCGGCCTTTAAGAAATTCTATTCATAGTCAACACACGGAAGATGGATTAACGACGATCAGATAGTTGCGCATGTAGATTTTCTAAAAAATATTAAATAAAAAAGCCGACACTTTTCTTTACTTTCGAGCATTTTGGTCAAGCTGAAAGAAAACGGTCGGCTGAATTCTCTGCAAAGAGTGAGGTGGGTTTTATTTCTATTTATTTATTTAAATTCCGTGTGTTACAGGAGTATCGCTTATGTTTTTCTGTATATGCGAAACTGTCTAAAAATAATTTCGACGGTTATAAACTTGCAAATACCAAGCTAAACTATATGTTCAAATTTTCACATTTCCAAAGTGCTCTTTGTTTTGAAAAAAATGAAAAAATTTCCAGAGCACTTTTGTTTTCGAAATAAATATGTCAGAAAATGGATAAGAAATGTCTCATTTCATCAGATAAAAATAAAGGTGTGTCTCGGTTAAAAAAAATTCCATTTAAAATTTTAAACCAATATATTTCGTTATTTAAAATAATGATAAATTTTGTTATTTAATAAATCATCGTTTGTCACTTAGTATAATTCTCATTACATTTTATTACAAAGCAATAAGTTAATATCAAATGAAGGATGAATTCAGTATTTCTCAAACAATATTGACTTAATGTCAATAATGAATTTTTTTTTAATGTTTACTTAGTATGTAAAAATGTATCAGCAACTGCTTTGAAACTAATACATTAATTATTTGATTAAAACTCTTTAATTTACTTAATGCATTCTCAGATTGTTAGGAAGAAATTAATTTCTGTATGGTACGTACATTATTATCTTCATATTTTAAAAGCTATTTAGCAATTCAAAATGCTAAAATAAAAAAAAAATTGCATGAAAAACTACCATTAGGCAAACTACTAAAGTACCATTAGGCACTTTAATTATATGATCTTTATATGGTTATGAACCAAAATAAAGAGATCTGCAACCTACGTATTTAAAAGCTATTGAAATTCGCATGTCTTCTTCTAATTACTTTAAAACATTGATTCATATCTAGTATTGCTAACAACATTCTCTATAATTTTAAAGAACAGATTTACAGATTTGCTAAAATATTCCTTTTACTTATGCTTTTTAATGAGAAATTTAAAAAGATAACTTTTACTGAAAAAAAAAATAAAAAATCTGTAAAAACCTGTTTGATGCAAATTATTTTTAACGCAACGTAACTGCACTTCTTTATGCTTTATGTATAGTTTAATCATTCCTTATTCGCGGCAAAAACAAAATAACATTTAAAAAAAGTATGCTAGCGATTAACTTCACAATAAATTATTTGCGTGTTTCGATGATAATATTCCCAGCTAGTATTAAAATGCCTTATAAATGACACAGTCCCTTAACTGCAACAATTCTTTTCATTTTCTTCAATAAGTGCCTGGTCTGAATAGCAGCAGAAAAAAGAGGATGCTTATATCAGAGAAAATAGCTCTCTGTTTAAAGCACCAGAACGGAGAAAAGGCAATGGAGGTAGAACAACAAGTTGAATTAAAAATAAGACCTAGCAATTATGAAACACCATTAATTCTAATGGCTAGATTTCTGGTATACAGACCTTGAACCGAAAACAAAACATCTCATCTTCTTCTTGAATCGGATGTTGGTCACTGAAAATCGTGGACATTGAAAACGTACGAGAAACCTGTCAAGAATCATCGAAAGGCCACTGCTCTTCATTTGAATAAAAACATGCACTTTAAACATTTGCTTTTTAAAGGGTGTAAAAAAACTATTATCGTCAAGTGGGTGGTCGCCAAGATTGAAGTTTCACAAGACAAAAATACAAGGATATGTATGGAAGAAAAGGTCACTTACTTTTTCTTCTTTAAAAGAAGGAACGGATTTAGGTATATCCATAGAAATTGAGTTAAAGTAAGAAAATGATGTTCTTTTACTATGTCTAGTTGCATAACCCCTCCCCCAAAGCGTAAAGGAATAAAATACGATTTTCAATGAATACAGTTCTTACGTTTATCAGGATTTTACAAATAGCAGCTTACAAATTTCAGTGTAAGGATGCCATGATAAGAGAAATATTAACAATTACTACATAGATATGAAAGCATGACACAAATTGCGACTGCAGAAAGTAACGGCATGAAAATGTGAAACAACAAAAGAGTAACTGACGTGATTTTACTGAACAGTAACAGCAACAAAAACAAAACAAACAAAAAAAAAACTAGCAGTATCGATTGATATACATGTATGCGCATCTGTGTAATACGTAAATAATCTAAAACAAAATTATGAGAAAAAAAGTCTCAAAACTATGAATGACACACTGGATTTAACCATCCGATATGCTATATTAAGCTATTACGATTACGTAAAAATTTTCAAAAGATAGGCAGTTGCTTCCGATAGGCAGTTGGTAAGCGTATCTGTGCGCGAAAGGTAAATTCGAGTTGGTTAGATTAACCTATTAGAAGTTCAAGATTGTTGGAAGACATTTTACCGTTGACAACTGTGCATTGAGCTCTTTCTTTGAAATTAATGACATATAAACGTTATTTTTACAATTACTAAATGTTAATTGAATTCAATTGAGTGTCATAAATTCTTAACATACCATGGATCTTTGATGAATCAAGATGTAAACGTGGTCCTCGTTTTTTGAATTTACGAAATGCAATGATGTTTTATTTTTGTTACTTAGAGGCAATCTATTCAACGAGTAGGGCGCGGAAGACATAATAGCGGAAATCAAATGAGCGAAAACGTGCACAGTGAAAATTGATTTTCGAAGCACATACTGATACTTTTAGATACCAAGGATTTATATTTTTCTTAGTTTATTTCAAATGTTTTTATTTGTGTCTTGATGGGAAATAGAAATGCAACAGATTCCTTTCAAAGGTGGGGCTGTTTGAATGTTCTCAGTTAACGACCGAAAAAGACTTCCTCTCTCACGTAATATCCAATGCTCTTTTTTCAGGACATCAAAAAGGAATAGTGAAAGTTTTTTTTTCCTTACTTTCTTCTCGCTTTCATTCAGAAATACTACGCGTCACTGCGTGGCAGAACCATATTTTTCCGTTCATTGGCACCAAATACCGCGTGAGGGTCACTGTCAGTGACTATCCGATTGTGCGGATGCAATTAAGCTAGATCATAGTACTACGTGTTAAACGATGCGTAGGACAGTAATCAAAATTTCTTTGTTATCCATTATTTTTTTAATATTAAGTTATCCCGCTAATTGCACATAAAATCGAAGCCTGTTTGAAAGCTCATAAATTGCGAAATAAACAAGAATACATTTACGAATTACTGCTGCGTATAGCAATGAGTTTATATTATGGTTACGGGAAAAGTATAATTTTTTAAAGCAAAATGGCGGAAGCTGGAAGGTTTGTACCTTTAAGACATTTATTAACCACTTAAAGTAACGTGCGAAAGGGAGTTTATGGTAATGATTTCTGTAATCAGCAATAAAAGATGCAGTACTCTCCCAGTAACTATGAAGTGGGTGATTAGAATTGAATTCACGTTCTCTGAAAATAGCAATTTTTTCGGTAATTAAACTGAATATTTTCAAGAAATTATGTATATAGATAACAAACTTTAAACATTATATTTGTGCATTTAAATCGATTACATAAAAGCAGAAAATTAAACCAGAAATACTAAATATTACGAATATTACACAAAAATTAAAGTATAAGATAATTTTTAACATGTATATGTGAATCAAAATGACATCATATTTATACATTTTGTGAAGATATTTTTTTAAAAAAACGTTTCCAAGTTTTTCACGATATTTGGCCTTTATATGTTTTTTCTACAAATTAAACTTTGATACTCTATAATTAAACTGTGTTTATGGAATACGTAAAACTAAACTTTGAATCATCGTGTCTCCCCTCCCCTTTGCTTTATATCACGTTTCCTCTGTCTTCGATCTGCGTTGCGTTATATCGTAAAATCTGATGTTAATTGGACTTGTTATACCGCTTTTCGCAGAATTTTTCAATCAACATTTTAACTGTATTATATTTGAAACACAAATATTTGTAACCAATGCATATTTACTATATACCAGATAATTTCACTAAAAAACCCAATTTCATAATCGATGTAAGTTCAAACTACGTATAATTGATTAACGAATTCACTGTTTATCACTAGTACATTATAAGCGATTCATTAATAATTATTACAAAAGTACATCATCAATTCTAAATCGAAATCCTGAATAATAATATTCTATATTTAATGAAATCTTTCAAGTGTTAAATAATAACACAGCAATAGATCTCTGTTGGGTTGATTAAGCATAAAATACAGAAGAAAAGTTGTTTTAATATGCTTCCATTCAGTTACAGTAATAACAAACTGGATTAAAGAGATCTTAGGATGAGCAACTAATTTTATGCTCTGAATGAGAATATTTAAGCTATTTATATTTAATTATTTCATCGTATACTTATATTTGGTGTTTATAACTGAATATCTTAATCCTGAAATAAGGTATTCAAAATCAGACTAAGACTTTAATAATTGATACCCAAAGTTTCTTCTTGAAAATATTACAGTGTTAATAAAAATAACTATAAAAAGATAAAAGCCACAAAGAAAAAGAAAAATAAGAAAAAAGTATTTTTTTACGATTTCTTCCTTATTAGAATTAACAGATGATGAGAAATGATAATTGTATACCTTATTGTTGGGCTAGAAGACTTTACTGATACGAAGAACTTTAAATTTTATTCTAAATTCTGCTTTTCTTAATGATTAAATTTTCCTGTGTCTCCATTCATTCTAAAAATTAGGAATGAAGCTGCCTCAGATTTTGTTGTCCTTTTTACAGTTCTACTTACTCCCTCAAAGAAAACAGTGCTCAGTGAACTTTCTTTCTTAAAAGCTGCTCATATTTCATTATTGCATTTTTTTCCTTGGGTCAATACTCTCATGAGAAATAAAAATACAAACTAAAGAGGGAGAGTTTCTTTTGGGGGGATTTCCATTTGCAGATTAATATATTTTTATGTTACTGTATTTTTGTTTCATTTCTTACCTTTTTTCACTTAATTGCGCATAATTTGCTAATAATAAAGTAAAAGAGTGTTACATAATTATAAATTATTATTATTATGATCAGCTACATATTCTGAATTATACAGATCTACATAAGGAAACAAGAAAAAACATTACGTGAAATGCCAAGAAAAATGTTTAGTTTGCCCAGTAGCATGCAAAATTAACTAAAGTAGTTAAAAATCTTTAACATTTTTTAAACATCCTCATGAAACATTATCATAAAACACAAACATAAAATGAATCATATTTAATGACTGGTAAAAAATTCTTATAATTAAGTTGCTTAAACTAAAAAAAATTTTTAAATAGTATTAAGTTAGTTGAGATACATAATCAAAAATAAATCCCAAAGAGTAAGCAAGACTGATTCAGCTAAGTTCTTCCTCAGTGAGATAGATCTATAGCTGAATAAATCTTAAGCCATATATTTCTTAAATATATACACTTTATACAAGATAAAGATAAAATGCAATTCCCTGGGAAAAAAGTAATTAATAATGACAAAAAAATTTTACAAGTGCTTTATGTATATTACATATGTGATCATTTTCTACAAAAAGATATTATGTATTACATGCAAAATAAATCAAATATCAGTACGTGATTAAATTAATGCAAAACACTATGGGCATTATTTTTCCTTTTTTAACAAAAAATTCATTTAATAATAAGAAATCATTATTAAGTATTTAATTATAAATCATTGACTTTTTAAATGATCGTCACTTCCGATTTTGAATATGCATCTTATTTTTTTTATTCCTAGAAACAGTTTATGCTTTCTAAAATCATCTTCATAATAGAAATTGAAATCTGATATCTTCAGCTAAAATTTTGCAGTATTTTAGGAGGAAAAAATTTAGAAAAGTGCAAACCAGCTCAACTAAAAATGATTTTTCAAATTATTTTCTAATTCAAAACAATAAAATAAGATTAAAAATAATAATGCAATTTCCACACATTACACAGAAAAAAAGCAATAATATAATATTTATTTTCACTGTATTTGTGAGATGATATGTTTGGAGAAAATTTATGGCTCAGGCTAAAAAAATAATCACACCGTCATCGATCCTCAAATTAGTATTTCCAACAGAGCGAGTACATCCACAATTTCGTCTAATTTAGTGCATACCTGAACATTAATTGATTTTTACGTGTGTTTATATTTTCTGCGTATGGAGTCGACTATTTTATATCAACATACAGTATGATGATTCAAATATAAGGTGATCCAAAATTACTGAAAGCATTTCATGTATAAAAAAAAGAGGTACCTACATGTTCATTGTTTTCTTCGAAAGACGATTTCAAACAGTTTTATACAACAGTTTTTAGTTATGTTAACCGTCATAACAGTCGGATCTGGGAAACTGAATCTCCTCATGCTGTAAGAGAAAAAGCACACAGTAGGCCGAAAGTGAATGGTACGCGTTGGCTGCAGATGAAAACTTCGGACCATTTTGATTTATCGAACAGTCAATGACAAGCGTTACGTGTCTGGATATGCTAGAGCGCTATGCTTTTCCTCAGTCTGACCGCCGTTAGGCTGTGGTCATCATCGAGTTATCCTTCAACAAGATGCTGCTCCACTACAGTGGGAGCCCATAGTTCGAACGGAGCTGGACAAAACATTTCCTGATCGTTGGATTGGTCATGGAGGGAGGGCGATAGCATGGCCTCCAAGATTCTTCTTCATTACACCCCTTGACTTTTTCTTTCGGGGGTATGCTAAGGATTGGGTGTTCGTAACTTCAGTTCCGAATATCAATAACCTAAAACGATTAATCATTGAGGTCATTGGAGAAATAAGCTGCTCCTGCAAAACACTTGGCGTGATATCGACTGGATATTTTGCGTACCACAAATGGAGCTCATGTGGAAGTTACTTAATGTTTAAAGTTTTGTTGTGTAAAACTGTTTTAAATTGCCTTTTCAAGAAAACAATAAACCCGTACATACCTAATTTTATTCCTTTTTTTTTTTCAAACATGAAATGAGCTCTATAATTTTCGCCCACCCTATATATATCTCGCAGCTTTTATTTAACACTCACAGATATATTTCTACTTTATGCCACTGTAAGAAAAACTAAAGTTAACATTCTTCAAATCATATTCACTCGCCGATAAGGCTCGTGAAGTCGCTTGCATTAGTTCAAGTAAGCATTAGACGAAACTATTGTTCAGCATCATATGCTTATTCATAAGTGCTTATTTGAGCAAAAGACGAATCCAACTAAAAGATCTTCATTTTTATCAGTGGATTCTAATTAAAATAGAGCTTTTCATAGCATACTGGAATGTTCCCCAGACGTCTGTCCTGCCTTCCCCATGAGAATATGGGAGGAACAATTCGAACGATTGCTTTTGCTTAATTAAAGCTCTAAGCAGAAATCTCTTCGATACTGTTTAGCTTGAAAATGGTTACGTCTTTGACAACGCGTTTTTTGGGTTTGATGCATCTGAACGCGAAGATGACATGTGTCAAATAAGAGGTTCTACATTTAATTTCCAGTCAAACCTAACGGTTTACATAGTAACATTGTAAGATTCTTAGGTCTGTGGTTCTGATGAAGATAAGCAGATATTTTATGTTTTTTCTCCTTGAACGCTTAGTAGTCTCTACAGTGATACCGAATTAGAAATTGGTGGATGATAACTCGTCACGCCTAGGTCGATCAAGTGTCATATCTCTTCCCAGCCCTCTAAATTAGACAGAACGCAAGGAATTACCAGATTTCTGTGGCTCTGGGGGTAAAGAATTAGCACTTCCAGTGTTAAGAAAGATCCATGGTTCAAATTCCGAAGATTTCTTCTATTTCCTGCTGCTAAAAACCTCTAAAATATTGCAGCATAACTATTATAATAATCCCTATGATAGTACAGAAGCTTATTAAGCGAGATTAAAAAATGTCTAAGTAGCAATGTACGAGATAATAAAATAATTGTGCAGAAAAAGATATTGGAAAGAATTAATTTGCAAGATTTATTTTTGTTTGTGAAAGGATATGATGCAGTTTTTAACCTTGAACTTAAGTTAAATATTTTTCTGTAATAATGTTTTCCTATCCAAAAAATTCTGAAATTTGAAAAAAGAAAAAAAAATCAAGAAAACATTAATAAATTCTCTAAATTTTCATAATTTCATAACATAATTGACTACTGTTAAAAGTGGATATCGGTTAAAGTAGACAGATTGTTCTTTACATTTAGTGCTATGACAACCGTGAAGAAAGGGGAAAAAATTCTTTACATTTTTAAATAAGAACGTTGAAGTTTTTAAATAAATTGTTAAGATATTTATAAAAAATACAAATTTGATTGAAAAAGCCATTTTATTATTATAATGAAACATAAACAAAATTATTTCCCATTTGCGCAAAAAAGGTTTAAGTATATTCCTGAGTTCTCTGAAAACAGCGGGGCTATATGTATTTGAGTTACTTATAAGGAAAAAGTAACAAAATAGTAATTTACCATAAAAAGTATAAACTTTATTAGCATTTTGTAGAGTATCTGAATGCGCAGACTGAAATGAATTATGCTTTTATCAATAATTTACTAACATTTCAATTATAAAGTGTGAATATTAGCAGAATACATACTATGAAATTAATGGACTTTAATACCAAAATCATTTTACAAATCATTTACAACAAAAAAAAAAAAAAAAAAGATTTTCCCTGCAGAAATTAATAGTTTCTCAAGTTTCATGCTTTTAACACATAGTCTAAAAAGTGTCCCCCAACTTAAGTACATACTAAGCAATTTTAAGCATACATGTATAATTTGAATAATTTATTAGACACATATTACTAATTATTTAAACAGGAAAATGCAACAGTAAAAATATCAAAACACTAAGAATGTGTTTGTCTTTTTAAAAAAAGGTGGATATAATTAATGATTCATTCTGCACAGTAAAATGTATGTTAAAAAGCAAGTTGCTTCCCCAAATTTAAAAATAAAAAATTTTCGAAAAACTAGGTTTCAGTATCTGAAAGAATAAACTATAACGTTAATGGTAAATTTAATTACTAATTGAGATTCCTCTTTGAAGAAAATAAATTGTCTCCATTAATCAGTTATTTTAATAATTTAATTCTTAAATTTAAAATTAAAAGAGCAAAATTTAACACATCATTTCTGAATTTTTGACAATCCTCTAAATTTTAACCAGAATTTTACTTGAAAGTTAAGATTATGTTAGAAAATGCGAAATATAATCCTTACTTAATCAATTATCCAATTTAGTAACACAATTACTAAGACTGATTCTCACAATCCACAAAATTCATTTTAATGCTATACACGGTTCCACAAATGTCCTTACCCGTATTTTATTTTTGCAACCGATTGTACTTCCAATTACAAAATTGTATTAAATGATGGAAAGATTCATGTTTTGGCAATTTTTAATTTAAAGACATCAGTTTTATAAAAATTACAAAATCTGACTTTTTACATGATCCTCCGGTCCCCATAATTATGTTTGGAAAATTCTGTATCTTCATTTTAAAAAATAAAACACAAAGAGTATGATCGTCGAATTAAAAAATTGACTGAGATTCCTGATATTAAAGTGAGAGATCATATTCAGGGGTCGTATACTAATTGAAAAGCGAAATGTTCGTATTTGCATGTAACTAAAAATAAAACATCAATTTAGGAAAAGGTTTTTGATGCTAACAGATTACGTGACGAGTATTTCTGTGCAAAAAATATTGATCTCTCGCTCTCTCTCTCTCTATATATATATATCTATATGTATATATAGATATATATATATATATATATATATATATATATATTGGTAATGAAGTTAAAAGTCGGAAC
>KK114811.1:216186-232434 GCA_000611955.2 Stegodyphus mimosarum
ATATATATAATCAAAAAGGAGATCTTATTTACATAATCTTATAGAACTCGTGTGGTAGAAAATACTGACAGACTTCAATATTGGCACGCAGATAACTCGTAACTTATTTGCATTAATTAAATATTTAAATTATTTGTTTTTTAATAAATTTTTACGATTACCATATTATAATTTTATAATGAAGCTTCATGAGAATATTAATAACGTATTTTTAGGCTTTGAAGAATTATAAATTGTGTCAAAATTCTTTCGGGAAACCAAATGTAGCAAAATTATAATTAAAGACACTAGTAAATCACAAAAGAAAATCATTTAAAAAGTATTAAAAGGGAAAGCGTCAACCACGAATTACCCTAATTTATTTATTAACCGTAGCCTCAATGAAAATTCAAAATGACGTCAAATATCGCAAATTTTAAAATTAAATATTTCAATGCATTTTCGTAGAAAGGAAGTCAAATATTTTGCATTTTATTTTTTATAATGAATAGAAAATTTCCTTGAATATAAGCATCTGGACATGAGAACGTCTAAAAAGCTAGATTTCATACTTTATAAGAAATTTAATTTTTAAATAAAAAGTACAAAACCATGAAATATTTAAAACATTTTTCATATATCTTCGGCCAACAGTTACGAAAACCGGATGTATAACATATAAATACAGACACGTATTCTAATATTAATATCCTTAAGAATTCACGCTTCGTATAGGAGTAGAAAAATTATTTTCCATTGCAATAGACGCATTATCAATACATTTCAATACAGTAAATTTAAATGATCCTGAATAACTTTTCGTCAACCCTTTTTGCCTCTTAACGCTTTGCATAGCAGATTCTCTTTTTTTACTAAACTGGAATTTTAACTTTCCCTTTATTTGACTTCGCTTTCCTAACTATTCCTCATTTCATTACTTCGCGGTCAAGTTCAAGTTCCTGAAATGTGTCGTCGTGAGAGAAAACACGAGGAAGTAGTAAAAAGTTATCCGACTACTTAACTGAACCACTTTCCTCGGCAACCTAAGACCGCGGTTTGAAAGTAATGATTGAATGGATGCTCAGAAAAAAGATCTGTTTTCTCTGATAGAAAGAACTATCAAAACATATCAGAAAACAGTGCTTTGTGTTAGTTTAAAACTGAATATTTTTACATTCTTCTTTTGTTCTTCCTCGGTTGCATGTTATATGAAAAATTCTCCATTACTATTAAAGATTTATTTTTCTGAAAACCTTGAGCAGATGATTAAATAGTTGCGTTATTAAACTGTTGGATATTTCAAGGTGAAATTTTCTACCTAAAGTAGACCAGATAGAAGATAATACCAAAGTCTGGCAGTTCACTCATGTGATACACATAAATATTCTGATTCGATTAACTGATTTTGAACCATTAGTCGGAAAACAAATTGGTCAATTTCACACTCGAATAATTAGGCGATATGTTGCATTTTTTAAAAGCGAAGGAGTTTTTGTAAAGTAAGTTAGCAGAACTAAATTTATGTCGAATAAAATTCTGATGATAAATAGTAAATTTCATTAATTTGATGATTATTGTCATTCTGTAAAAGATACAATATTGTAAATGCATTTTCTTTGAATGGGCAAATGTAGCTAAATTCAGTCAAAAAACATTTGTGCAATTATGATTATAATAACAATTACAATATCTTCAACTTACTATTAACTAAAAAAATGTGGGGATACTAAAACATTGAGTAATTTTTAGAAAATAAAAGCCATTAAATTCCATAGGAGGCAAATATTTTATTTTAATCGGAATACAAATTTAAAGAAACATCAATGTTCAATTTTCTCAATTATTGGAATGGTTAGATTAAGAAAATATTTTCAGAGAGGAACAAATAAGTGTAGGTTTTCATAAAAAGTAATTTGTCTTATTGCCATGTACCCTTAAATTCCACCTGACGGCGAATTTGGTATTTTGCTTAAAATAATAGATTTCATTTTATTATGTTAATTTTTAAATCTGGATCACGAATAACCTAACCTCAGTTTTTATGAATATCAGCATATTTTTAGAAATAGCAAATAGTTGCAAATTATAAGAAAAAGATTTGGAGGAAAATTTGTTTGCGCATTATTCACATTTATAATTGCGGCCGAAGCTGCTAAGATGAAAATCGGCGTTTTGATTGGTTATTTCACAATCTTTTATTAGGTTAATTATATTTATTCCTTTACTTTTAATTTGATTTTTTCATGTAGTCATTATTTATTGTTTCATTTATTTAACATTTTCTTCTGTCCTTCCATACATTGCCAAAAATTATATTTATTCTGCTTAAATATTTAAAAAATATTATTAAAAATACAAAGAAATGTAAAATGTTCAACCATTCTTATTTCAAAATTTTGCATTTGTATAAAATTTTCGTAAACAAAACTGTACATTTGTATTATTTCGCTCGTACAAACAGTTGTTCCTTTCTTTAATACTGGACGCTTTTTAAAAGAATATTATACACAACAAGATATTAACTTCTTCCATAAATGACACAGTATTAGAGTTGTGTTACTGATATTTTATAAAAATAATACAATAAGATAATAATTAATTTTAAATAAAATTAATATTACATAAAATAACTGATATAAAAATAATATTACTTATTAAAAGTAATTATTCGTTTCTAGCATGAAAGCAATGTTAAAAATCACACAAGATTTATAAGTTCTGTATAATATTGCAAATACAGTGTTCTTAACTCTATAAAAATATAAATGAATAAAAAAGTGAATAAATAATTATCCAGAGGAAATCGATAAACATTACTCATTGTTATAATAGGATTCCGATTTATCAATAGTTTTCCGAATATTGTAATAATAATCCCCACTTTACTTTTTCCCTATAAATTCTACATCTTTGATCATCTTATAGAACACGAGCCAAGTTCAAAAGATGATGCATATTCATCAGCTTTTATATTAGTAAAATATAATTTAAAACTATATCTGTCTCTCTCTCATCATACATATAGCAATGCATTTATAAACGCATACCCATATGTGTATGTATATATATATTCGGCATTATTGACTACGTATATTAACTTGTAATAATAGATTCTAATAGTCTTAAAGTTCTGAAATGACAGATGTACTACATAAAACATAATTAATTTGTGAAACATTCTTTTCTTATCAACACGGAAAGTTTGTTTATCAGTTTTTAAAGTCAGTAGGTAAAATATTAAGAGGTACTCGGATACAGCGATCTTCCTATACACATTGTTAATTTCAGGAGCAAATTACTTACTTACCTTAACGTAAAGCACAGTCTCGAGTTGTCGATAAAGTCCTTGATATATCGGAAATTGAGGAATAAATGTTCTCCAGCACTCTTCTTTAATGGTCTTCGTCCGACTGTCCAAAAATTAGGGAAAAGAAGTCATTCGAGGAAAACAAAACAACACTCAGCGACAAGAGGAGAAGAAGAGACAAGAGGTGATCACACTGCCACTCTGATGCTGGAGATGTGAGGGAAAGTCATCCTGCTTCAAGAAATCAAGAGTCCAAAAACTCTCACAAGTTGTCGGTTTCAGGTTTAAATACCACCAGAACCCGCCTTCAGGTCCTGGCCCGACTATTGGATGAGACGGGGAAGATGCACTCTAAGGGCAAGTCGGAACAGGCGTCAGGTATGGAAGAAGTGTAGACACGGTACGTCATGTTGTTCCGTTCGAGGGGGGAACCAACCTGTAGTCGAATTTTTCTCCCTCTTACTTTCTTCGTTTTTTTTTTTTTTTTTTTTTTTTTTTTTTTCCATTTTTCCGTCTACTGAAGGGTGAAATGGACGCATGCTTATTCTTCCTTCTTCACTGTTCCCTTCTTAAGAATCACAATAGGACTTCCTGAGGTGGAGGCATTTCGGTTAATCGCTCAGGAATTACGTCTTAAGAACTACTTTAACCTTTATTTCTTCGTCCGCCCCAGTTTTACTTAAACATTAATGATTACCTAATAATAAACTTCTAATATAACTAAGCAATCAATGTTGATAAAGTAATATTTTATGTAAATATATGAACAAGAGAGAGCTTTGGTAATGCTGAATAAATTTATGGTAACTAAATCCCTTCATTTACCATAATTTAATTTTTAAATGAAACTTTGTTCTTAATAGTAACTAAATCCCTTCATTTACCATAATTTAATTTTTAAATGAAACTTTGTTCTTAATAGTAACTAAATCCCTTCATTTACCATAATTTAATTTTTAAATGAAACTTTGTTCTTAATAGTAACAGTATACAAAGTAGAGGAACAAATATAAAAATAAAGTGTGCCTACAATTCTTAATACGGATAAAATTTTGTTTTAAAAATTATAACTTGAAACATAAGAAATTAATAGATAAATTAATAAATATTCTTTTAGATGTCAAATTTTATTTTGAAAAGGAGCGGGCAACTTTTCAGAGCTACCAACTTTAAAATATAAAAAACCGGGGATTTTCACGCTACGCCATTTTGAAAGAACTTCGAACAGACTAAAATTCGTTTTATAATGCATGGTTCAGGTTAGTGAATTATTCATTACGATTCTGATGCAAAATATATTTAATTAGATATTCTAATATTATTTTCTTCCGTTAATTTCATTTTGTAAATTGCTTACACTTCTATACTGATAAAGGTGCTGAGTAGGAGAGAAAAGCTTTTATTTATCAAAGATTTGGTTTTAAATACGATTGAAATAAAGTAATATTTAATGAGCATATTATGGTGAGACTAAACTTAGTAATGTACCATCTATTGATGTAAAACAAAATTAAATACAAATATTAACTAATTAAACGTTAGTGAATTATTTATAAAATTTTCTGCAAATGTCTATAAAGGTTTAAACAATTCAAATCAAACAAAATTTAATAAAAACTTATGCTGAAAATAACTAGACGTGTATTTTTGTTCAATTTAAATTTCATTAATTCGATAAATTCCATTTATTACTGAGAAATATTTTTGGTTTCCTAATTTTCCTTAGTAAGAACTAAAACTAAAAAAATGGAAGATTTGACGATGAACTGGGAGACTGAGAAATATGAAGAAAAACCGAGAGAGTTGGCAACTATGCTTAATTAATAATTAAGCTTTGGCATGGCCTGAAGTACAAGAGATTAATTACTGAAAATATTTTCTACTATTAGGTTGAAATTGTAATCTTAATTGGAAACAGCTTTAGCTAGGCATACAACATTATATAAGTATAGATGACAACAGTTATTTACCAAACAGTGAAACAGGTATTGCTAAAATCCGCAAAGGATAAATGCTTGATTCATTCCACACCGCCGACCCTGCCACCGCCAGTGACTAGTTTGGACGTATCTTCACATATTATAGTATCGATTTATATTTAATGTTTAACATGCATTTTCCTTTGAAGTTCTTTAGTTTTACTTCGTTCTATTCTTAGTTCAGATGTCCAAAAGTTTAATTTTAAAGTCCAAAGACGCTTTGCCCCTGAGGGACTATTGTTTTCGTTTTGCGATTTTGCGTCGAATCACTCTGAATGTTCGTTTCCCTTTTCAAATTGTTGCCAGCAAATATTATGGCTCTGTATTACATCTGAAGAAATTAAATAATGAAGAATTTGCATAAATGTATATATGTTTCTCGCATTGTGATAAAACAACGTTACCTAAAGCCATCGAATTTTAAATGACGTAATCCTGCGAATATGGGCATCTCGAAGCCCAAATTTGAAATTTGGAATTTGTTTTATTATTGATTTCATATTTTGTAAAACTTTAACGAATTTTTGATTAACAAACTCGAGGATTTCCAAGCGAGCCATGGCATCGTTGTACAGAAAAAAAATTTTTATCTCCAGCGCCTGTGACTGTGTATCGGAAATTCTAAAGATATGCTCAATTTAAAATTATTTTGCGATATTTCTCTTGAACTGAATTTTATGGTTTAAGTGCGAAGAACGTGATATTTAATAAATAAAGGTAACACACAAAATGTTTAAAAAAAGTCCCTTTGGACGTAATTTAAAATCTGAAACCTTTCAGGTTTTCTTTTCTTTCTTTCTTTTTTTTTCTTTCTTTTTTTTTTAAGTCTTGCAACATTGTTGTATTTTTATTATTCAAATTCTGTTACAATATTGTTGTATTTTTGTTGTTAAAATCTTTTTGAAAATTCCTAAACTTCTGCTGCTCTTGAGTTAACACTAGCATACATACAGCAACTTATTAACAATACCGGCATTAAAACCTTTCAATGAAAAAGGCTCTAGTGCCATATCTCAAAACCGTTACTAAATGCTGGGGTTAACAACAGCGAAAGTTACCAATGTAACTTTGAAGGCTTTTCTTTGTTAAATAGTGGTTACTAATTAAATTATTAGAACATTTTGGTATCGTTCTGAGGTGGTATTATTAACAGGAAAGCATCCAAAATTTTTATAATTTATTCGTATTTTACGATTAAATTTTAATGTCTGTTTTGCGCAGCAATAATATGTAACACTATGAAATCTCACCTTTGGGTTTTGATTTGTTAAGATGATACTGTTTATGTAACATACATTAGCGTATAAAATCTCAAGCAATTTTTTTTTTTTTTGAAAAAAGAAAAGGAAAAAAAAAAGGCAAATTTCTGAGTCTAAAATAATTAATTTTTTTTAAACTGTAAAGAGAAATTTTAACATGTTTTAATATAGCTATTATTAGGCTAATAACAAGTAGCTTAAAAAAAATGCTAGTCGCTTTAGACATATCAGTCACAAACACGTTTTTACGGATAGATTAAAGCAAAATTAATAAAAATATTACGCATCTCCATTCAAGTGTGCTAAACGTTGGCTTGATATATTAGAACTTGTTACCTATATTCCTGCATTATACCACTGTATCTATGCATGCAAAACCACTAGAAATTATTAGAAGGAATTAACGGGGGAGAAACAACTACGCAAGAAGTTTGTTCGATTTTATATCATATAGCAAATTTTCTTCACTCTAATCAGTTCCTAGATTATTTAATGACCACGTTAAAATAGTTAAATAATTTTTTATTATCAGAGAGCTAGGACTTGACAAAACAAAATATTTGATTAAAAGGAATTGAAATTTGCATTGCATTAAAAAAGCGTACATAAACCCAGACAAAAGCATAAAGCTAGTCATTAAACCATTTCATAATTATGGTCATTGCACATACTTGACAGAAGTGTTCAATTGCGTCAACTGATAGTATTATTACTTTGTAACCTGATATTATAATTAGACCTGGTGAAAAAAATATTAATCGTATGAGGCCCTCATCAGCTGCTATAGACATACTTCATTACTGACGAGACAGTTAAACGTATAAACCTAAAAGCAACTAAATGGTGACTAAATAATTGAGTTTCCTTATAATTATAGAATTCTTTGCCTGTCTAATTATGTTAAAACATAAATGTTGAGTTATGAGTAGTATAGTTACATCTGAAATCAAATATACTCTAATCAGCGGCAAAAGAAATTTGCAAAGGGGTATTTTGGAGGACTATAAAAAATAATTTGGAGCCAAAGCTCGCTAAATGCTACTCTAAAATAAATAAATAAGACAAGAAATATATTAGCTAAGCGATATGGAAGCTAGAAACAGTAGGAATAAATCCCAAAAATACAACAATTAAGTATTAAAATAGTTGACGTATATTAAGACTGAACTACGAATGATAGTTTATATCATTCGTAATAATATCATTCGTATCATGATATAAATATCATTCGTAGTTTACTCTTAATATGTAGACAATAGGTTAAATAGCATTGTACAGCATATTACAATACAGTAATATCTGCCATAAAATAATATATGTGATTTATATCCTGAAATAATAAATCGCAAAACATTAGAGTGAGTGTAATAAGAACAACAACGACCATTTCTAAACGAAATATTATAAAAATGTAGTGGAAAAAGTTTACAAATTCGGGTAGGGGTGCAAGTTTCCTTAAAAGATTAAAAAAGGGACCTTTAACTTGTAGTTCATGCTTTGGCATGAAAAATATCAATAGCTTTATCTTTCTAATTCTTAGGAACGTTATTTGCATTAGGTTACCATGGTATTTGTCATCTACGAGACCTGCCATGCTTTGCCGTTACACGAAATATAAAATACCCAATTTATTATCTATGAGCGTTGACAAAGTTTTTTCTGAGAAAATTGTCATTTATCCAGGCATATGTTCTGCAATTTACTTTTCAAATTATAGCTGGCGTTGCTTAACAAACTGATGTATTTAAAAACAATAAACGTTCATCTGAGTAATTTATACTCTTGCCCTGGTTTTAATAATATATTAAATGATATATTTTATAACACTTTTAACTGCTATAGCTTACAGTTTATGTTCAACTAATAATTTTATGAATATTTGCACCATTATTGTAATCGTAATTTATAAAAGATTATCCTGATGCCACCTGAAAACGGGAGTTTTATTTGTTTATTTACGTATTTATTATTTCTAATATTCTTTACTTGTGTTCTATCTGTTTGATTTTTCTGTATAATATAACTGAGTCTATCAAATGCTCAAAAGTTGAAACATATTTTCATGAGCAACACAGCAACGGATTTTATTTAAAAATGTCGGTCTAAATTATTATACTGTATTACAATATTTAGATCTTGGAACAAAAGTGGCTCACCTTTATGTTATTTACATAGTAAACAGTATTATTAATTAAATCGTTATCTTAATATTCGATTAATAATTTATATGTCACCCATAATATTGATTTAAGGTTAAGGATGCAATTGTATTCCTAATTTAAATTTTCCTTTCATTAAGCAACAAATAAGAATACTGTTTACTATGTAAATAACATAAAGGTGAGCCACTTTTGTTCCAAGTTCGTGATTAGGTTTTAGATAAATTATCAGTTTGAATATTTAATTTCATTTGCTACTGATTATGACACATTTATGTTTGTTATCCTATTCGCAATCTCTAAATTGCAAAAATTATATAAATTAATTTGAAATAATATGTTTCAGGTAAATACAGAGGTGCCAAAAAGAGTATAAAGACCTGAAAGGATATAAAGAAAAACTGTCCCTACAAAACTTTTATGAGTGTAGGTATTTTGTTGTTAAGGGATACCTTTTCCTCTTAAAATGGAAAAAATAAAATACCTTTTTCCCCTAAAGTGGGAAAAGGTATTTTGTTGCTTAAGAGACAAAGAAAAAAATGCGGTGCTTATGCAACCAAGATTTACGGTCGACAGCAGATAATATTGACGAAAAGACGTTAAAATAGTTTTGATGACAGGGAGAAAACTTCATACTATCTCAGTCTAAAGCATTTTAAGTTCTGCACGTAAGAAGTGGGCATTTTTGTAACTACATCCAGGTATAAAGTTTTAACAGATTACTAATTTTACTTTGCAGTGGTCATGCCTTCTCATTTAATGTGCTTGATAAATTTAGTTAAATTAAGCTTTAAATAATGCTGAGTTTTGACCTCTTCAGCTTTAATATTATTTGCTGAATCCTTTGCGTTATTTTAAAGCTTAAATGGCACAGATTTCGTAATCATTGACTGTATTTTTGACTAAAAATAATATTACTTGTACTGCTGTTGTCATTATTAGTAATATTCAGCAAATAAATTTAAAGACATATCTATCTGAATGTATTAAGATATTTCTGAATAACTGTAATTCA
Source organism: Stegodyphus mimosarum (assembly GCA_000611955.2). Lineage (NCBI taxonomy): Eukaryota > Metazoa > Arthropoda > Arachnida > Araneae > Eresidae > Stegodyphus > Stegodyphus mimosarum. The sequence goes on from KK114811.1 coordinate 225,885, forward strand.
CTTACTAGAAATTTCATTTCTGAATTATTTACAAAAGAAACAATTTTGAGAAAATATTAAAATTTTGGAAATTGCACTGTAATTTACTAACTCAGTGTAGTTTGAACAATTCCAATTAGAAATTACGTAATAATACCGCATTTTAATACGTGATAGGGACATGGTAACTTATATCAGTTAGTCAGGATAATACTGATTAAAACAAATCTGTTAACATCAACGACAACTATAAAAGTAACTACAGTTTTGTGTTTCAGTTTGCCATTAATTACTGATAACATATAGGATTCTGCCTAATTTCATTATTAAAATTATGAGTTATTTTAAACTTAGTATTCAATATGAAACAATGCTTTTATATAACTTTCATATAACAATTCTTGAATATAGCTTATATAACTGTAGAACAATGTAAAATAAATATTTGCCTATCTTCAAATATTAGAAGGAAAGCTTTTCCAAAAACTGTTATGAAACTTTCCAAAATTTGGTTTCAATATTCTCGTTTTTCACAGCATAATAGATTTCTCCTTTTATTTTACCGTGAGATTTCGAACTGAGGTGGGAGCAACTCCTTTAATTACGCGTGAAGTACGAGCATAATTTGTTAGATAGCTTTTGTAACAAAGGTTACTTATTTATGAAGGAATGCTTTTCGTAAAAGAATTTATAGAAGACTGTTTTGAATTAATTTGTATAAGCTAAATTACTTTACACGTGCAACTATATTGTTTCTTGCTGGAAATTCAAACTTGGGGCTCTTTGACGGCTAAAATAATGAGGAGAACCAACGATTAGCATTACTGAGAAGTGTAACTCAATAGCTATTTCCCATCATCATCATGATAACTATAATATATAAATCATAACATCAGCAAATTAACAACCTTGTTTTGCCGTAGATTTAGTCAAGATATCAATTGCTTTCGAGGGTAAACAGGTGCAGGTCCCTCTTCATCAGGAGTAAAAAAATATGCAAGACTGGATAGCAGCGGGAGTAACAGTTGTATTTATATCCTCCCGCAGTAAAGCGAACAAGAAAAGACCAAAAAAAAAAATGTAACGAATGACTGCCCTTTGAGAAACTTCTCGGTGTATGCAAAATTTCCCTTTCCCTTTCACTCTGCACGACCGGAAAATAAAGTATCTTCTTTCCTGCATATAATTTTATATGCAGGAAAATTTAAGGGTATAATTAACTGTGGCAATTCACTGAACTTTGTAACAGAGTACATAAACCACCTTTCGCGTTACTCGTATTATCATTTATAACAAAGATATCAAATTTCAAAAGTCGTTAATGTATAAATTCACATACATTTGGGGATTTTTGAATGAAAATTTCTAAATTTTTGCAGATATGCCTAGAAATAAATCTATTTCAAGATGATTTAAAAAAAGTTACAGGTTGTGATTCAGAATTTTTTTTGAAAAATTTATAAAAATTATTTACCAAATTTTTTAAGGTAAATAATTTTTAGGAGTGAATTTTAAGTATCTTAAGTTTATATGTGGTAAAGTTTAGTCTATTGAATAATTTTAAATTTTATTTTGTTTAAATGCGCCTATTTCTAATATTACACTCAAAAGACAGAAATAATGCTTTTAGTTGACATAAAAGTTATTGAAATTAGAACAACGAGTAAAATTGTGCCTATAATTTATATAGTAGTATAAGAAGCATTTCGAGAATTTAAGTGTTACTTCTATCAAGCAACGCCTTGCCCAGTTTCATAAAATCCAAATACGTTTTATAGTTTTATCAAGAACTAAGTAGTCTCGTTTTATTTTGGCTAAGAACTATTTTTTTGGGGGGGAGGGGTGAAATTACGGACAGAAAAGCTGGAAGGTATGCTTCACGTATGACTTCCTGTAGCAAAATCTTCAAGGACACAAATTTAGCAGTTATTTGTATAAAGAATTAAAATTGGAGTAAAATTTAAATAAAAGAAAAATAAATGAAAAAAGTTTTTCGAAAGACTTTCCATTATAGATACATGCACGTTTTGCTAAAACAATTTATATAATAATCATTTTGCATTGTCCTTCAAGAACAAGGGATTATGGGCCAGTTTTAGTATTTGCCTAACAATGTCTTGTGTACTTTATATTGTCCTGTTTCTGAGTTACTGTACATAAATTTCAATGTAAGTAAGTATGTTATTTGCATGCAGTGGTAAAACTTGCATAAAAACAACACTAATATAACAATGATTACCTAAAATTTAGAAGGACATGTAATGTAAATAAAATTGCGTTTTTTTAATAATATCGTATTTCAATTGTAACGCTTCAAAATTCAAGTTCTTTTTAAAATAATGAATACGGTAGCCAAACTGAGGCTCACTAGATGCATGAAGCTTGCATTGTAACAAGTAGGAGCTTTATCTGAAATAGTATATGAAACAGATACTATTCTGCATACATAATACGGTTTCTTTATTTTAAATTACATCATGTATCATCTCAAAATATCTACGCTATGTTAAGCATCAGCTTATAAATGAATGCAAATAGCATGTAGATATGGTCTTCCCTAAGACATTTTTCTTCATTCGCCATTCACATTATTGTAAAGACTACTAGAATTTCCCAGTTTCAATTTATTTTTGTCAAAATTAGTTTACATTAATAACTAGGAAAATTTAAATTCTAAATTTGCTTTGTTTCTTGTCTATTAAAAAGTCATTGTTCGGCAGAAATTTGTACACAACAAGATTATAATTTCCTGAATACATAGAAAATTAATTATTTATTTATGGTTATCAACAGCATATAAATTAAGAAATCTACATCAATTTACTTGAACCTTTTCTTCTATAAAAATCTGTCTTATTACTTTTAAAACACTATAATTACTGATTGATTTAGGAAATTCAACTGGCACTCTTGAATGTTTCTGAAAACTACTATTCAGCTGTTACTAACTTGGAAAAAAAAGACAAAGATATATATATACTCACATGTCATATATAAACATGATTCTGCAAAAATGTGTTAACTTTCCCCCAGTGGATTAAAATTTTGAAAAAATACTGAATTATTAGATTGGCTAGAAATTATATTTTCTTTATCTTGCAATGCACAGAACAACAAAATTCTCACAGTAAGGTAATAAGCAAAAGAAGCACGTTAGGTCTAACATACAAAAGGATAAAATAAAAGGATTGCTTTTAGTTTCCTTATAGGTAATACAACTAAAAGTCATCATTTACCATTTAACAGATGACAGAGATGAAAAGTTATCACGTGATTCTTTAATCCATCCTAAGACAGCCATAAACAAAACGGTAAATTTAAAAAACGACTTACGGATCGCACTTCGTCTTGTAGTAATTCCACCACCAAACAAATGTGAAGTACAAGCAGGATAATGGTTACAAGTTTGTCGAACGCGAAGCCTTCAATGGACGAATATGAAATGACATCATTATGAAACTTTTCCTGTTGACTCGCGTCATTGTTTGAAAAAATCTACGTAAATAGGAATAAATCTTAACGGTTACTGAGTCAGGTATTTCCTATTTCGTTCCAGAAAGGAATTATATTTGCAGAGTTGTGCATTTCTAATTCTGCACTAAGATAGTATCAGTATCATCATAATCGGCTATATTGAGGGCAGCAAGACTACTTTCATAAGCCACCACCTATAGCGAAGCCAAAGTTTTCAATGCATGAGTGGATGCCAACTACTGAGGTGTTCGGGATTAGAATTACGGGTATGGAAAGAGAAGTGATGACAACCAGAAGTTGAGCAGATGAATTTTTCTTTTCTCTGAAGAAAATAATTTTCGTAATGTTTAATTTATCGCATTTAAATTTAAAAACAAAATTAAAATGTCCTCTTAAAAAGAATGCTGGAAGGAAAATATTCGCAACATTTTACAGTATTAGAGATTCACCACAGATTCTGCAGAATAAAAACTGTTACGTACGTACGGGTTCGTTATTGATTGAATGCACAAGTCGCTAAAAAGTTAACAAAAATTTATTTTTTCCACAAGAAATAAATCAAAATGCTAAAGTATTTCTTCAGAAATATTCGCACAATATCACAATACCTCAAACGTTTAGCAAAACCTTAGTTCTAAACAGATAAAATAATACTATCTCGCAGCGAAATCGCTACAGTAAACAAACAGCAGTTCGCTTTTTACAGCTACAACTACAACCAAAACTACTACTGAGATGAGGTGTTTCAATTCGGCTTTTAAAAGCTTTTTAATTATCAGTAGAACAATCTCGATTTTTCTGGATGGCAACAGTAATTACGAGATATTTATTTATTAAACATTAAATGCAGGCGCTCTTTCATTTTTCTTTTCTTTTTTTTTTCGACGTAGCTTTCTCCTCAAAAATCGTCTGCGTTGCACGGGAAATATAAAGCAATTTTAATTACAATTCTAAATAAATAACGAAATAAATGAGAAATCCGTAACAATATAATAATCATACGAAGATTCACAACCACTAATCTCTGGTTTCAAATGTCTATTAGCTAATGTTAACTAGTCAAAATTTCTTGTTTTTATCTCTGATAAATATTTTATTAAACTTCAATATTTATCTTGTAAAATAAATACAAAGCTACTTTTTTTAAAAAATCCAACCTAAACTCAACAATTAATAAAAGACCAATTGTTACTGACTTCGCAGACAGGTACACGAACTAGATATTTTACGATTCAAATAAGCTTTTATATTCTCTGGGAAGGAGTGAGCTACCTCAAAGCTTTGGTACTAGAGCTTCCTAATTCAATTAAATCAAGTTCCACTACCTTCAATTAAATATCCGCAGTGAAGTTTTTATTTTAAGCACTAAAAACGCTAAAAGTCAATCCCTAGGTTGATCATTATAGCAGCAGAAACTCAGATGTAGCAGAATTTAGCATTCTTCTTCATTTTCTTTTATTAAGTATTATTTTTAAGAGAGAAATGACAAAAGAAAAGAATAAAAAAAAGAACTGCTAGAAAAAGTAATAAAACCCCAATTAGAATCTCTTTGCTTTACACGATAAAGCTGCAAAAAACCTTCCTTGGAAGCTTTTCCAGGTGAAGGAATGACACTAAATAAATTCATATCATTAAAAGACATGCAGAAATATAGCATTAAAATATGTTGAATATTATTTCTTGGCTTAGAAAACAGCATAGTTTATCACGAAAGCTCTGAATAATATTAAGAACTGATACTCAAAATAATTATTAGCAGCATATTTGAAAGTCTAATAGAATGCCTTTTAATATTAAAGGTCTTTTATTCTTTTAATTAAACATCTCTCATTTGTTTTTCTTCTTTGTAAAATCAAGTATCTAATTTACAATTGGGAATTCGACATAGCAATTTCTCTAACGTGATTTGTATAACGACATTATTAACGTAACGCCTTATAATTTTATTTCAACATTTTCAAATTTATTTTATAATCTGAATATACTAAACTAATGGCGGATATATATAGAATAGTATATGTATTCTCAAAACCCTAAATTAAAAGTTAAATTTTAGATTTCTTGAAGTGTCACAGTTTATTGTGAATAAATATGTTTATTGAATAAGTTCTATTGATATTTTTATAGGATTTCTCTGTCAATGGTCAACACAGATCACTGACGCATTCCCTAAGCATGTACAAAAACGCAGTCCTTAATTCCTTCCAAAGATTCATAAGGCGAGTGGTTATGTGATCAGATCAAATGACCTGACGAGCCAAGCTAAAAGAAAGCTATGAATATGACTATCGTTTGGATGTGTATCGTGTGACCAATAAAGCACACATACAATCTGTATAAAAAGAAGAAACAAAACGTCGATAGTTCTGAGAAAACTTACAGTTGGTACAAACATTTATAGCCCGTCAATATAATCTCCTGCGGAATCTACCATCTTCAACCAAAAACGTTGCATACCTATGAGCTCGTCTACTTCTTTTGATGATCAGTAGCAACCGCCCTAAAGCAGAGCCCTGTGCTCTTTGGATTCCTCTCAGTAGTTCATTCATTTTGCCGAAGAGCTGATAATCAGTCACACGGAATCGTATTGGGTGAGTATGGCGGATGATCAGTACCTCTTACTGCCATCATCACATCGCTTGCAATTATGACACTTGCCATTGTCGACTGAGACTTCAGCATCCATCATTCAGAAGACAGCAAAGGCACTTGATGATGACGAAAATCCTTAGAAGTATGAACATGTTCCTCTACTTGTACACCAACCCTTTTAGACGATTTATAATGCAGGAGAAAATCTTCGCGAGTTTCTGGGTCTTCTCATGTATCATTATTACTGTTTCGGTGATATTTAATTCAGTGTTTTGAAACCCGATAAATCATTTATCAAGGCGCTATATTTAGTTGTAAAATTTTAATTAATGCATAACAGAGTATTATTAATGAATAACTGTATTAAAATAACAGAAAAGAATCCGAATAAATGTTCAATAAAAAGAAACATGAGGGAATAAATAATATTTCTTTGATTTTGACATTTAAAAATTTATTTCTCCTATTCAGAAATAATAATACACACCATTTTCATATCTATATT
>KK114811.1:232532-301196 GCA_000611955.2 Stegodyphus mimosarum
GAGCATCAAACTATTAAAAATAAATCTTTCAAAGTTTTTATGATTCCTAGCCTTTCTTTTATTCTAGATTAAGGAAGTATCTGTGATCATAATAAGAAAACTTCTAAGTGGTTTGACAATGAAGGTAACCCTTGAGTGGGACAAAAACGATTATTTTATAGTTTTTAATCATTTTACCGGGAAAAGTACACGTGGAGGCGTTTATCTTTGCTTTTGTTTTCAAAACCATCTTGTGGAAGGATTCTTCCTTGTACTACAGCTCAGTGGCATTAATAAAAACTGAGTAGGCGAAGAGGGCAAATTTCAAATTAAGAAAGAGTAAACATTCAGAATAGCTTTTAACGAGGTCTAGAAAATTCTGAGCATATAGACCCATGATTCCATCGAAGAAAACAGCAAGAAATTCTTGCTGATTCTTCAGCTCTTCAACATGAACTTTTAGAATGTCTATTCTCTTATTTTTATAAGATTATTTATATAAGGAAAATTTATGTTAAATATACTTTAAAACAAATTTTTTTCTGTAAAAAGTTTGATACTTTTTTTAAGTTGTAATAATCGTTTCCTTTCGGCATCGTTATCTGGAAATTGGTGAATTTTGGCTGACTTACTGCATGTTATAAAATCTGAATTTTGGCTGACTTACTGAGTGTAAAAAATGCAAACAGGATTGTAGTTTCATTGCCGAGTTTGCATGAAAAAAAAGATTTTCAAAACGTTAATCCCTTTTTTATTTTCAATTTTCTAAATCCCGTCATTAAGTACATTTTAAATTCAGTACCCACTACATTGGTTTTTTTCTAAATCTTAAGGGGATATTTAACGACATTTTGTCTTCAAGAGTAGCTTCATATTATTATACCGAAAGATTAAAGCACGGTCATCATTTAGGACTCATGCTGGATCCCATCTGCATCTTAACAGCAACAAAAAATATCCAATACAAATTAAATTTGACAGTTAACATCTTACCCAATGCACAGATATAGACCAGTTAATTTCGACATTAAACTCTATCAACTCCATGACATTAAATTACAGAAACTCCATGACATTAAACATGTAACAATCCACGATGCAAAAGACTCCACGACATAAAACTCCATGACATGAGACCTAATGACAAAAAAACTTCGTGACATTAAACTCCAGAAATATAATTTTTGTCATTTTATATAGCACATCGGTTATTATTTCAGCAGTCTTTGAAATACGTCCAATTTCTCGCACTTTATCAAAAAGACCATTTACTTCTAGATTACTAAGCAGTAATAAAAAGACACCCAAGCAAGTTGCGTAGATAACGTTGTTGAAATTATTTCCACGTTCCTTGTTTCAGTATATATGATTTCTACATTTTTAAAGAACTTTATTTCGAGGAACTGAAAACTCATATATAAAACATAGCCGTATTCAAAGTGAATATAGCTGCATGTTTGTTTGCAAATGCAATATGCGGCGTTGTCATTAAGTAACAGAATTTATAATAGTAGTAAAAGTAAATATTATCCTTACATGATGAAAATTATCCAAAATACCAATAATTGAAAATTGAGGGGTCATATAAAATACTGCTGATAATAGCTACTCGTGTTATAGGGTATCTCTCCCGCCTTCTTCACATGCCTTCGTCGTGTAGTGGTCAAGTGGTCAGTACGCTTAACGCGTATTCGAGAGGTCCGTGGTTCGAGCCCCAACGACGGCATTGCTTATTTTGCATCTCTCTTGTTTCCAAATAAAGCTTAATGTCTCTACAATGTTAAGTTTTGAAATGAATAGTTTTAAAATACAATTTTTTATGCCAAAAACATTAATGTAATTGATTCATGGATTTCATTTCCAATTCGCAAAAACGCTAAAATTGATTCAGAATATTGTGCTTAACGAAATCAAGCATCATAAGGGCCCTAACTTATATTTTCTGCTTGGTAATTTTAATTGCTAATTTTGGCAGTTTTTTATGTTAAAGAACAGATTCCTTCACTGAAGCTTCTTTAGTGGGCCTGTTAAATGATTAATAATAAGGATTTTTTCCGTGAAAGGCTGTACGGAAAATCGTCGTCGTATAGGTTCAGTTTTATTCAGTGAGAAATAGGACGGACGCTGCAACTGATATTTAGCTGCGTAATGCTTGTGAAACACCTTTATTAATCAAAAAACTAATTTAAGCTCGGCATTAATTGGCTGTTCTTCACGCACCAAGTTTTCTAACTTAGATAATTTTATAAAACATTTTTAACATGATGTAAAAATATAAACAATGCATGTGAGAGGAAATAAAACTAAAATATATATGTATCTCATTTTAGATATTTCTAACGTACTAAAAATGTTATAATAAACAGTAATTCATTGTAGTTTGACAAACAAGTTTTCGTCCTTATATTCGATTTATGTATAAATTTATATGAGACAAAATCCGTAAGAAAACCACTTAATGAATTTAACGAAATTAATATTTTTTTTTCGGTTGCGTTACTCGCATTAATCAAAAAATATATAATTTTAAAAAGTCCATCCTTGGGCGTAAATTTTCGCAATTCAAAACTAAGAAGGTGAATGTGCATTCAGATAAGCGTAAATCAATCAAATCCACTCCGAACAATCACGTAGTTAAATTAAGCGGGTTTTTTATATTATCTGAACACGTGCTAGAACGCGGGGTTGAGCGGATGTTTGTAGAAGTAATGATGCTTTCTCTTCAATCGTATCAGCACCAGCCAATTTTCCAAATCACTGCGCGTGGATAGCAATCGCCCTTTTTAACATCCATTCAGACCCCGTCGAATTAGAGAGTTTAAACCACAACAAAAGAAAAGGATTTTCAACTGTGTTTCCCAAATGGCATACTGCAGAACTTCTATGAAATAGAATTTGGCGCTTCACATAATTGAAAAATGTTAAAAATTTGTACAAAAATTTTCATTTACCTCTATTGTTATATTATTAATTAATGGATATGTGAAATGCATTATAGTTTAAATCTGTATTTTGTTTCATTTAATCACTTCATAAAATTATGACTAGAAACAAACAGTAGCATGCTGTTTTAGAGCAGTTTGGCGCGATTCTTACGAAAAGCTATCTGATGGAAAAATGTGTCAATCAAAATAATTAAGCATGCTGTCATTAAAACGATTTTTCTAAGCATTATTATTCTCCGTCTACTCTTAACATCCTTTATCGCACTTATAAGAAAATACATTTTGACAACTGAGTTTTCATGAGTATAAGTACAATCCTGTTGCCCTGAGAGGAGAGAGCTAACTAAAACAAAAATATAAAGGAATTTTTGAAAAGAAAAGAAAGAAGAAAAAAACAAGCGGTAATTTAAATGATAATAAAACTTAGAGTATACTTAGATAAGTAATAAAACTTAAAGTGTAATATCCAGAACTTTTTATTTGAAAAAGAGCAGAAAATAATATTTGATAGTAGATATTTAAAAAAAAATTGTTGAAGTTAAAAGTGAAAAAATTGTTGCGTTTAGGAAGCATTAACTTACTTTTTCCTTTAATATTTTAATATCTCAACTTTGAAGTATTATCCGATCCTAAAAAATCTTTAAGACAGTTTAAATTATGTGATATAAAAATCTCATAGCATTAAGTCATTTAAACATAAAGATTATTATTAAAATAAGCTTATAAATGCTTCTTATTGCAAAACAATAAAATTCAATATAAAATGTTTACTTAAAGTTTTAATTACGAGAAAAGTCGTTATTATCAACTTTAGAATGACGTTATTTATTATGACGTAAAAAACATCAACATTAAAATAAGCTAATAAAAACTGAGTTATTGCAAAATTAAATTAAAACATCAGCGTTCAAACAAGCATATTGTACTGGTATGCTTATATAATTTTATTGTCTCAAACTGCTATATTTTAAGTAATTTTTATCGGTTTTTAATAAAAAATAACAAAAAGTAAATCATATCTGAATGCATTTCGAGAAAACTAGAATCATTTATTGATCCTGTATTTATTTTATTTCACTCTTTAGTCTGTAGAGTCATTAGGTTATTTCGGAAGCGGGAGGGATGAAAAATGAGCAACGCCTTCGCCGGGAATCGAACCAGGGACCTTTCGGTTACGCGTCAAGCTTGCTGACCACTACACCACGAATGCATGCGAAGAATGCGGGAGAAACACCTTATATACTCTCCCTTTTAAAGCGCGATTGGCGTTTTGAGTACCCATCGCCAAATCTCGGTGGTGGAGAATCATCATCCACCACCTTTTTAGTTCGGGCGCCAGTGTAGAGTCATTAAGCTATTTAGCAGCAGGAGAGATGAAAAAATGAGCAAAGCCTTCGCCGGGAATCGAACCACAGACCTCTCGGTTACGCCTCGAGCATGCAGACCACTACAGCACGAAGGCATGCGAAGAAGGGAGAAATACCTTCTAAGTCCACTGAATATTTATCAGTGAAAACGTCTTTTCAATGTTTTCATTCTGAACATTAAATGCAAAAACAGAATTAGTGTATTTCATACAGCGCCGAAAATGATATATCTTCCATTTGAACTGTATATAGCAGGGATGGCTAAACTTCAAGACGACGGGAGCCCCATGATAGGTTTTTATGATCGTTCGAGAGCCGCGAATCCAAATTTATATCGTTTTAAAAATAATGACACATTATTTGAATATAATGTATAAGGTATTTCTCCCGCATTCTTAGCATGCCTTCGTGGTGTAATGGTCAGCACACTGAGCCGGTATTCAGAGGTCCGTGGTTCGATTCCCAGCGAAGGAATTGCATATTTTTCATGTCTCCTGCTTCGTAATAACCTAATGTCTCTACACTGGCGCTCGAACTAAAAGGGTTGTGGATGATGACTCTCCACACCCAGGATTTGGCGACTAGGTCCCCTAAAACCCTAGTCGCCCTTTAAAAAGGGGAGTATATAAGGTATTTCTCCCGCATTCTTAGCGTGCCTTCGTGGTGTAATGGTCAGCACACTGAGCCGTTATTCAGAGGTCCGTGGTTAGATTCCCGGCGAAGGAAATGCATATTTTTCATGTCTCCTGCTTCGTAATAACCTAATGTCTCTACAAATGAAACTTTTGAAGCAAATTCTTGCATATGTGATTAACATGATTACATATAAATATGGATAAATACATTTTATATCTACTGTTTTGTGTTCAGAAATGTTAAGTCCCAAGAAAATAAAAATTTATAACTCTTGTACTAGGTAACTGAGCATTTTTTTCATCAGGTAGAGAAACTAAATATTTTCTTCTGATTTCCTTAATATCTCTCCGTTTATAATTATTCTTGTTTTATTTTAGTAGAAGTCGAATGAATCGGAAGCATATTAATTAGTGTACAGTTACATAAGAAATGGCATTTGAATAAATTATAAATCATTATTTAAAAGAAAATTGAGTGTTTTTTGAACTCATGAGCTGTCTTTTAGAAAGGATAAATTAAATTATATACGTAAACGCGCACTGCAAAGAAATTGTTATTTGAGAAAGAATATTTATTTCAAAAATAAACTATTAACTTGTTTAGGCTTTTTCTTAAAAAGTAATATTGTTTCTCCACACAATTAACTTAAGGACTAACATTCGAATCTTTAGATCAGCACTTTTAACAAGATTTTGGTATAACTACTTTTACTGATGCCCAGTATAGAAGAATTCATACACACACACACACACACACACACACACACACACAAAGAATATGATTGCAATTTCAGTGATATTTCAATAATCAGTATGTCTCATGACAGCCCTAACTGATACAGTATTTCAACCTGGCATCTAACGGAATCTGCCAGAATTTTTAGTAATAAATATACTGCGCATCATTGAAAATTCTCGAAACTATCTTTCGAATCCTTCCGATAATTTCATACATAGCTAGCGAAGTTCACGCGCATCATTGAAAATTCTCGAAATTATCTCTCGAATAGTTCCGATAATTTTAGACATAGATAATTAAGTTCAGATTCAGACGCATCATTGAAAATTCTTGAAATCACCTCTTGAATTGTTACGGTAAATTATTGCTAATAAATCAAGTAGTTCATACCGAAATAGTATATAAAAGATTCGTCGAGCACATATTCCATCTGTCTACCAGCCGAACTCTTCAACCTATCTGTTTCATTTTGAGCTGTTTTTTAAATACATAGCAAATCAAAACTAATGTTACAGAAAGGAAACAATAATGAATTTATTTCGCAGATTCAGTTCGAACATGAACGCCTAACTCTTCATATTTCTATAGTCACACACAGATGTTGTTCGATTTGGAGGACTTCCGTGACCCGTCAGACGTCTGCACAATAGTTTAGTTTCTAAGCTCTTGCCGAACAGGTGTACGGTACCAACATATTCTAACTGTTGTATTCATAAAGGCGGTCGAATGATTTACCATCTCGTCTTGAATTTCTAAGTAGAATAAATCAGAAGAAAGTTTAAAATAAATTGTTATCAGCCTAACGGTTACATAGTACAACTTTCCATTGGGTTGCCTAACCTGTGTATAGAAAATAAACCTCAAATGGTGTTCCAAATGGAGTCTGTAGGCAGATGATAATTTAGAAAATAAAAGATCAGACTTTAAAAATAAACGTTTAAGGTAGCAAAATTTCACATTTCCTGAAATTTGTAGCGGCCAAGCAGTGTTCGTTTGGCTTCTAAGTTTTCATGAAGGACATGTCAGACGCACATAATGATCTAAAATTAGGAAGACAAAAAATATCAACAGATTAAAAGCAGTGTAATACTGGTATCAGAGCCGAGGCAACCAATGCAGCTGCAGAGCGGCAGTACAAAGGGGTGAAAAATTTTAGATATGCCGGCAGCAAAATGCCTCTAGTCTAGTGCGATATTTACCGGCGACTCTAATCTAGTGCAGTAAAATGCCTCTAACCAAGTGCGAAGTAGAAAAAAAGAAGGTCATCAAATAAGAAATCGAAAAATAGTAGAAAACATCACAAGCTAAAGAGATTTTACCAATATCGATATTCCGATTTTGACAGAAACTTCGGAGAAGAGGGACGTTTGTATTTTGTTGATCTTTCATTGCTTGATGTAACGTTATTGATATGAGATTTGATAATTAAAGTGAACGATCTCTATCTGGGATACAATATTTGATAAAATGGGAAATAAACATTTTGACTAAAATTTAAATCTTAGTCAAACCACTGATTCTTCTCACGACTCCAAATATTTCAGCATGCACAACCACTGGTGAAACAAATTATGATCTCTGCCTCAAGGAATTATTACGAAAGACAGAGGTTCTTGTGGGAAAAGGGTTTATTAAGCATATTATTGTGAATGGCTGCGAAATCTCTGAAGCAAATTGCATAAAAGTGCATGACTTGCTTAGGGATAGTAAATTAATTCTGAAGCAGTTACACAGAAAATTGAGACAAGTCTTCTAACTAAGTAAGAGGCTGAAGGTTCACTGCACCAAAAATAAAATCCTTCTAAAATTCTTCTACAGATTAAAAGAGCTCTATATGGATTGCAAAGCGCAACTGGTTTCTTCAGCAGTTACTGAAGCCGTTCAAGGACAGAATAAAAGTAGTATGCTAGAATGAATAGCAAAACTTCCAGGTGGATCACAACTGTTGTAACCAATGGGATCACACAGGAATGTAAGCAGATACTGCCTGAAGTGAAATTAACTTGAGAGAAAAATTATTAGGGAGAATAATGGAAGGAAAATATTAGCATTGCGTTTTAGATTAACTTCATATTAGTGTATTCTGATGACTATTACCTGTTCAAGAAGTAATATAACCGGAATAGTAATTACGAGAAATGGAATTATTTGTAATTTTACGTATTTTTGCTCTGGCGATAAGCCAGCAGTGGACAGATTGAAAACTACCAAAGTTTGACATATACAACATCAGAAATTAAATTAGCGATTGATAAAGAAACTTGACACTGCATGATTTCTATTTCAAATTCCATTTATATTGAAAACCTTAACTATAAACCTTAACTATTCAAAATAATTCGCAGTTCAGATGGCAAAGAAACTCAAGTAGAGATGTCTCGCGAGCCGCATTTAAGGTGTCGGAGAGCCACAGTTTGGTCATGTCTTGTATATAAAAACCCTGTCTAAAAGTAATCTGCCTCAATCTTCTTACTAAACTGAGGTATCAAAACGATTCTACAGTTCTAAACGTTTGCCCGTGTAGTTACTTTTAAATGGTTGCGAATAAATCAGATCATTTTTAATCTTACTTTATCCAGTCAGAAATGTTATTTTAAATTATACTTTGTACTGCATGGTATGCAACTTCCCCCGGCCAGCAACTATTTCGTAGAGCCGCTTCTGTTCCGAAAAGAAATATGTGCACAGTCTCAAGATTTGCCTCTTTGTGATTATTTTTATTTCCAAAACTATTGCCTTTCTAAGGAAAGTTTTCTTGACATAGAACAGACAAAATGAGTATGAAATCTGCTGTTACAGGCATGTCAAAAGCAGAACTCTACAAGCCTTCTGTATCAGTCTGTCGCATTAAGACAGGAAATAGCATCAGTGCAAGCTCTAAAACAAATTTCTTAATCCATTGTTGTTACTTAATTGCCATACAGTGAATATACACTAAAACGTCGATTACTCAAACTTCGGTAAGTCGGAATTTTCGACGAAATAGTTGTCGGAACTAGGAATTTGAATAGAAGTCAAAGTGGATATCCAAGCATGCATTTCAAAAATAAAACTAATTCAAGGTCGAATTTACAGTTTTTTTTTCCTGAAAGAATTCCTTCTGTTTTGGCTCATTGAAACTTGACTATATATGGATTGATTCTTTGCCTTTTTCCATAAAAGAGGAAATCATGTCACAAAAGTATTGTTTTCAATTAAAATTTTACAAGATTAATTCAGCTTTAAGTGCTTGAGGCCCACCAGTGGCCTAGCTGTTAAGTTGCTAAACACTGGTAGTTCGATCTGGCGTTCCAGTCTTGACGAGCGGGCTGGATGCATGGGCGTTTTCCTAGTTTTCCCCAAGTGTTAACGTGTATATGATCAGTTTCTCTTAGAAAGTCCTCTACGAAGCCATTCCTCCTCTTATACAGATAGCCTTACTGCACTTTGCCATAAGCTAACAAAACAAACCAAACTTCAAGCTCTTGACAGTTCGAGTCATATCCCAGCTTTTAGTAAAAATATATGAAACACAAATTTTCATATTAATAATCTTGCAAAGAATATTTCTGGCAACTAGTTTTCCCTTTATTAAGTAAAAGCACATTGTTGCGTTCTACGGATTCGCGGATTTGGAGTGACTGATGACAACACTTGATGAAAAATCAGAGCACAATTTATTCGTCAGTATTATACACGAGAGTTCCAAAGACACATTTGAAGCCGTCGAAAAACTGCGATAAACACGCTGAAACAATCAGCAAAACAGCCTTCAACCTATCAGGCTCTTAATGGTGAAGTCAGCTACACGGCAAAACACTAAATACAGTTCCCGACTCAGTCGATCACTCCGAAGCTCAACACACTTAAGATAAACGATAAACTCACAACACAATGCTATTCAGCGCACAGACAGGGTTTACATACCTTTTGACCTGTCTTCGAGAACATTCTGGGGTAAATCGGTAAGAATCGGTTCTAGAATGTTCTCGCTCCGTCTATGGCATATCGCCAATTTTGTCACCAAACATCACCAAATTGGCGATTTTGCACAAAATCGGCAGAGTCCCGCAGAGAGGGGTTTAGGGTTGCCAGAAAATGACTTGAAATATTCTTTAGAAATGCGAAAGTTTAAATTTAAAGATAAATGTATTACTATCATATTGTTACGGATTTTGTATTTAGTTAGCTATTTTTGGTAGAATTGTAATTAAAATTGTTTTATTTCCATGTATAATGCAAGGCGTGACGAGTTTTAAGAGAAAGCTACGCGCAAAACATGAAGATACATAAGCAGGCGCATTTAATAAATAGATATCTCGTAATTTATATTTAAATTGAATGAATGCGAATTGTGTGTTAGCTGTAACTGTAATTCTACGCTTTTGCTTTCCAGAAACCTCAAGATATTACGAGAAGCTTCTGTTGACTGATTTTGTTTAGTTAGCCACTATAATTTTGAGATCGGATTACTTTTCACTGCGCTTTGAAGTGTGTCCTATTTAACGTTTTAGTAGTTTAAAATATAACTACTGTGTATATTGTAAGAATATCTGTGAGGAAAAGTTTCAGCATTTTGTTTTATTTCCTGTGATAAGAATAGATTTTATTAAGTTTTCATCAGACTTGTGCTTTCAATCTATTACGAACCCGTACGCTCGCAACAATATGAAGACAAGTTAAAAAGAAAGGTTGGTAACAGCAGACGTAAAATCATTTGATAAAAAAAAAACTAATTTTTCAGAAACATATTTTCATAGTAGAAATGAAAGAAATTATATGTGGTTTAATTTTAGCAATAAAATGAAAATATGAAATACTTTCCGATTTCCACCCGTTGTTAACCAAATATCGTTACTTTGCCTACAGAACGTATATTATATGACCAAGTTAGAGTTTGAAAAAAAAGAATGCTGTCGACTTTACTTCCTTGAAAAGCAAGAAAAATTGAATCTTGAATATTGATGCGATACTTTTTATATTATTTCAATGATATTGATATTTCTCAAAAACGTAATTTTTATTTTTAACATTTAAAAACTGTAAATTATCATATGGGTTAATTTTCTGAGTACATAAAGTAATGATTACAGGTGTTATAAGTGTTATGGTGTGATTTAACATGGCTTACTTTGCTGAATATCAAAACGCGGAGATATTATTAGTTTGATTATATACAGGGTTGCATATTTTCCTCTTTGTCTCTTCTCTCTGGTTCAGTATTTAATAAATAATACAAGTAAGCGTGCGCATTACCTACAAGTTATACATCCGTTATACATACTTAACTTCTTTTTGGTTAGAGGTGATCCATTAATTACTCCAAAAATATAAAAGAAAATAAAAAAAGAGAAATCTGAAAGGTTTCAAATTTTCAATTACATCCAAAAGGGCGTTTTTTAACGTTTTCTGTGTTACCTTTATTTATTAAATATCACATTCTTCGCACTTAAACCATAAAATTCGGTTCAACAGCAATATCGCAAAATGAATTAAAATGAGCATATCTTTAGCATTTCCGATACACAGTTCCGGGCGCTGGAGATAAAAAGGTTTTTTTTTTTCTCCGTTACGGGAATCAATCAAGTGTTGTCATTGCTCGCTTTTAAATCTTTGAGTTTGTTCATCAAAAATTCGTTTAAGTTTTGCAAAATATGAAATAGATAATAAAATGAATTGCAAATTCCAAATTTGGGATTCCGGATGCGCATATTCGGGTGGAAACGTACGTTATTCAAAATTGGATAGCTCTAGGTACCGTTGTCTTATCACATTTGGAGAAATATCCATACATTTATGCAGATTCTTCATTACTTAATTTCTTTAAATATAATACCAGGCTATAACTTTTGGTGGCAACAATTTGAAAAGTGAAACTGACATTCAGAGTGATTCAACTCAAAATCGCAAAACGAAAACAATAGTCCTTCAGGGACAAAGCCCCTTTGGACTAAAAATGAGGTAATTACTCCGCATATTTACACAAATCATAAATTAATCGTCCGTTATAGTTTCAAGTTTCAAGTTTCAAAACCTGCTTTAAATATCATGTTTCTCAGACTAATTATTTTCGTCAGACGTTGTTCTGTCTTTCTGTTACCGGATTCGCTCAAGACTATGTACTGCCAATTGATATCTTCATAAGCCGATACAAGCGTTGGTTGGGCGCATAGTCTAATATTTTTTCATTAATATTAAGTTTGTCAAAGATACCTCATTCAGAGTTACAAGCAGTCCCACATCGCAATCAAAGATAGAGTATTAACTCAGTTAAAAAGCTTTGTTAGTTTAAATGAAATTAAAAATAACTGTTTTCATATCGATATTAATTAATATAAAACATACTTTTCACATGAGAGTTAAACTTTGTCGTTGGCAATTTCTCTACAACGACGTATGAGATAATAAACTAAAATACAGATACTATACATCCAAATAAAAACAAACTAATATTTTTATCACATTCAATTAGATGCACGAGTCTAATATTACTATTTAAAAAAGCCTCTATCATTTCAAAATTTACAAAAAAGTGTAGTACAAAGTTCGTTTGTCATTACAAAATTTCGAGAGCAATAACAGAATCTGGTTTGTGCTAATTTTAATTCCTTCAAAAGTTTCGCTCAAAGGTTCTTTTAAGTATCTCATCAACTCAGATTTTACAGCTTTTAAACATATCTATTTTTCCCAGGCTAATGACTCAAGTTTCTCATACATACAATTCAGTACTAGGGGGAATTGCTGTATATTTGTATGGACTATATTAAGTTGAAAGGAGAAAGCAAAGTGCGAGTATAATAGCAGGAGTTGGTTAGTTAAATTACAGCTGGTACGGCCTACATAGCGTCCCTAAATTAACCAGAATATCAAAGCAATATTTTTGTGAAGAGGACTTTAGAGAATGGAACATTTCTCTTTATTATCTTAAACTGAAAACATATAACAGAGACTCACTCCCCCCCTTTTTCGCCAAGCATCTCAAAATATTCTATATTTACTATAATTTGCATCAAATTATTTTACAAATTTGATATTATTTATTTTTTTTTCTTAAACAAACCGTTCAATTTAAAACTATTTTTAGTCAAGAAAGTCATAAAATCAAGACATTCTAACTTTAAATCGAAATCCATCGAAAAATTAATTATTTGCATAACACGTAGGAACAGAACAATTATTTCATTCTAAATGAAATGTTAATCAATAGTTATTAGATTTCAGAGGAGCTTTTCCGACCTACACTTTCTGCTGCCGTCCTTAATGACAACCTGCACGAAGATAATTAAGAGCTGTGAAAAATCAAAGAGCCAACGTAATATACTCTATTCCAGGAATTGCTTCATGTTACTTTGAGATGGATGGTTCTGTATTCCAAGCCTAACTTATAAAATTATTTTGCCCTCACTACGTTCTCACTACAAATTGTATTTTTGTATGCTAAATACAAATATGCTAATTTCTGTATAGGGGGCGCTCGAGGGCACGTTACCCCTGGAATGTGCCATCAAGTCATCTGTTAGTGTCCCGATTTTACGTTAAAAACTAGAAATGCTGTACCAGCTTTTGGATGTAAAGAAGGGCTCAATAGCATATATGAGTCGCAACCTTCAGCTTTGAATCAATTTCTTAAAAATTATTCTTTCTTCAATCATTTTCCTGATTTGTATCTGTTACTCTGGCTTACAGATCTTCTACTTTCTACATCTATTTCCGTTATAGGCAGTTGCAAAAAAAATTTTCAACACAAAAGAAGTCTCGATATTTGGGTGTCTGTAATCCCTTTTAAACGATTGGAGGGCCTCCTTTACTGCCGAGTAAGCAATCTAACCTGTACATTGAGCATGAAAAGATCATTCGATCTTTATATAGTTCGCAAATAATTTAATTCTTAAATTAAGATTTTATGACTTCATTGGTATCTCATACTTTTTCAAAAACACAGGAAACCTACAGGAGTCAAACATCAGTAAAATGCAACATCTACTGCTACAACGAAATCGTTTTCCAATATAAAAAGTACAGAACATCGTATACTGACTATTTTCTGTTCTAGCCAATATGAAGAATAATGGGAGTTATTCTATCTCGACTACTGAATTATTTCTCCGACTAATTTCTTAATTTTGTTTTGCTTCTAGATGTATATTGGCAAGCAAGTTTCTCTTTTAATCCTAGCTCGTGTGACGAGGCCACGCTTTTTTTCTTTCTACTTTTTTTTAAATGCAGCCCAAAGTGCTCATTTGTGTTGATTGCTATTGTAGAACCTTCGCTTTGGCCACGAATCGAATTCGTGATCTCTCAATCTATAAACGATTGTTTCGAACATTGAATGGTCAAAGCCATCTTCATTTCTACTTACGTTTATTCTTTTTCATACAAGCTATGTGTTTCAGTAAAAAGAAAAATGACAAAAGTTACTAGAGAGTAAAATTTATTCTTGCAAGAAATAATAAAAGAACTAGTTTCAAGTTAAGCTATTACTTAAGGTAAATTTTAGTTAAAGTACTTTAAATGTTTATATAACGAAGAAACATACAAAATGAAAAATAAAATTTAATAAAGTAATCTACTTATATTGGAGTAGTAGGTTTTATATAAAATTCAAGCTATGTACTAAATATTTACTATCATTATTTAAATTATGCCTATTTTTGAAACTTTTCTCCAACTATTGATATATTTTACAGAAGAACATTTCATATCAGCTAACGTTTTCCTGAACTAATTTAAACTATTCAAAATGATAAGAAATTCATCTGAATGGATGTAATATTTTCAAATTTCACATACTAAATGCTTAGCATTGTTATTTCCAACTGATTCGTTACTATTTATAAAGTTTCTGTTAAAAACACTTAAAATGTTTTTATTTCCTTAATAAGAGCTTTAACCATCCTTTGACCACTTTCAGACTGAGTCTTCAAGAAAATTGTCATATTAAAATATCCGTTTTTTCTGCAAATGGTCTGCGTGGAAATTTGCTAATGTCCACTTATCACTTGTTGCTTCATCAGATTTTCGAGATTCGGTAAATTGTGCTTTATCTTTGAAAATTGGAATTACACGAAATTCTTGTCTTTTGTAACTTTTGGAAAAATAAATATGACTCTTTCTTTAAGATGTAGGCGTCAGTTACTTATGGAACAAGTTCATAATCAAGAAATTTTGAGAACTGATACATATCAACATGTAATGTAAAACTCTCTTTGCAATTCTGAAAATATTTTTTGGTAAATTTTTCAATTTACCAAAGCAATATAAATAGCAATAACATGTATTTTAGTCAATTAAAATTTTATTTTGGAAGTATTTTTCAGAAATACGTTTTATTTAATATCTTTCTTTGCAAATATATTTTAATCGATAGACGATAATAAATAAAGTGTATTATCACTTTCAAATGCAAGAGAAAGTTTAAAAAATATATTTTATATACACAAAAACTCAAGATATGAATAAAAATTACATTTAAGTTTTCAAAACGTAAGGACTTAGCGAATTATGTTTCAAATAAATCAATTCATATTTACAAATTAAAGAGCTGAATGAGGCAGTTTATGAAAAAGTAAGAGACTTTTGTAATGATGTAAGGCGTTTCTGACCATATTATAAAAGAATCGATTAAAAACTAACTAACGATTCTAAACTTAACGTAACGTGAAAACTAGCATATTAAAAGACAGTTGTTAACAGCGCGTATTTGTAATAACGTTGTGTCAAATAGCTAAAACTACTACTTTTTAAAAATGGCAATTAATTCAACTTATGTTAAACATTTAATTTTTCTACTATTAAATATTTTTGGAAAACTGAAAGTGAGTTTGTTTTCAGGTACCGAATAGAAGGCATATCAAAACGTGCTACCAGTAAGCATAATTTAATATGTGGGTGGTCACATTACATCAGATATAACCGAATTCTTTCATAATATGGGTATATAGTTTTTCAGTTAACAATAAAATGTCTAAACTGTTACAATAACTCGAAATGACAAAAGTTGGTGATATTTACACTCATGTCCAAAAATATCTTAACATGCATGAAATCATGCATTTCTCAGAATCTGTGAACTACAATTTTATGAATTTGTGTGGAATGATACATAATACAAAATACACATCAATGCAAAGATAAAATTTAAGAGCACTCCATAGGATATAAAACTGCAGCATGAAACCATAAAAATGGTAATAATGCGTTACAGGAAGAGTTCAGATAAAAACGTACAAAAAAATTAAAGCTTATAAATTTATTATGGAATGTGATCTCTTCTGACACATAAATAGATATCACGACGTGTTATCATGCTGGCAATAACGCTGTAAGCCACAGATTTGGGAATTAAGCTCTACTTGTCCAGCAATGCGATCTTCATGACATTTACTTATTTAGGAAGATATCTGTGTGGAATTGCTTTTACAAGGTAGCCGCATAAGTTCTCTATCAGATTACGATAAGGCTATTTTGTCGGCAATGGTATTCACTCATGTCTTCAATTTCAAGAAATTCGTCAGCGAGGTTTGCTCGAAGTGGACGAGCATTATCTTCAATAAATAAAAGTCCATATCATAGGTACCTCTGAAACGTCTCACATAAGATTCTAATACCTCATCACGATATGTCTTGCTAGTCACAGATCCGCTTTTGAAAACGTGGAGGGTGTGTGCGTCCATTCATCATTATTCCTTCCAATTCCATCACACCTGCATTATCGAAAGGGTCACCTTCCATAATGTATGAACAAAGATTTCACATTCTTGACTCCTTCCAAATACGTTTAGAATTAATTATATGTTAAACTAAGCCTCGACTTTCTAGTAAACAGAGGACCATAACTATTCAGTCCCGTTTTAATATCGTTTGCACCAATTAAAGCGATCCCTCTTAGCTGTAATGACAGCGAAATGGTTTTTTGTAATAAAGGTATTTGTCATTAAGCCTTCTACACATAGTTTGCCGTAATACGACAGTCTCAGTGGTGTTTGAAAGCTCTGAATTTAACTGCCGAGCAGTAGAATTCCTGTTATGACAAACAGTTACTGCCAGATATCGATCCTGAAAAGCTGTAGTTGTTCGTTTACGAACTTATCCAGGCCTTTTTACAAAAGTTCCATATTTCTGAAATTGTTTCTATAGCGTAGAAAGTGTCTGTCTTGAAATATTCACACATCTCACTGCGCCTATGATTGTCTTCTCTGCTTCTAAACGGCAATGATTCGCCACGTCACAAATACTTTCAAATGATACTTCGGAGTCATAACAAAGTGTTTTGAATCCTTAAGTTGAAAGTTGTGTTACAGAAATTCACTCAGATATTCACTTTGCGCAAAGCACTTTTTTCAACATCAGATGATGAAACGCCTTGATCTGCGTATCAGAAACCGTTTGATCACGTTTGAATGAATAATGGTAACGAGATTTGTTTTTCACATGTTCCCTGCAAAAATGGATTACATCGATTGGGTATGCTATGGAATACCATTGTTTTGGGGTCTATAAAGATAAGTTTGGACATGAGAGTATTCTATGCTATCGCCTTCTTTTATATTTTCTTTTTACTGAACTTCAATTATATGAACATTATTTTATTGTTATCATTATTTCTTCTCACATGTTATTTCTTGAAGAGTGTTGATATGAAATTTAAATGTTTAAAAAGTGTTTCAGTAAATTGAATATTTTATTTGCCTAAAAATTTGCGAAAAAACATTTCGGTTTCGGCAAATGACTGTAACCTCTTAAAAAAAGCGCAAGAAAATTTTATCTTTGTTCGTGTTTCTCGCATTTGTTTAGGAAACTCAACTTCTTATTAATGCCAAACTCTTCATTTCAAAACAGAAATTTTCAGTTAAGTATATATTAGAACTGCATTTTCATTTAATCAGATTTATTCAAATTTTTTAAATTAATTTAATTATAAGGATTATCACAAGCTGAGTGAAAAAGGCTTTGAAATCTGAGCTACTAAAGGGGTTCATTGCGTTGGATTTTAATAATTTTAAATTAGCCGGTATCCCTCAGAATTACTTAACGTAGGATCTATCTTTCTTAATCAATGATTACTGAATGCTTTGTCGTAGCTAAATAACTTAATTTATTTTGTAAGACCTTTAACAAAATATTATGTGAAACTTATCTTAAGTTCCCGCTTTCTTGTCGGAATACTTAGAGTTCTAGTTTTACTGTTAGCGTGGAAATCATATTTCTGCTGATGTGCATAACATGATGTGTTGCGATTTATTCCCAGAGCTGTTGTCACAGGTCCACAAAGCATTAGGTATTAAATTCGTATTAAAGTTTAACAACTGAGTGCTTACCTGTTAATCAATTAAAATTAATGCATATTTCTTAATAAACGTTTGATACATTTCGAACCTCAGCCAGATTATAGAGTATCTGATGAATCTTGCTGTTAATGCAATGTTTTCAATTAGACTATGATCAATAAAAATGATTCAGTAATAAAATTTAAATCGGAAATGGGGACATCTATTAATAGTTATGAACTGTCTGCAGATAAATTTGTTTTTGAAAGGTTTCCAAAACATATATATTATCAAGATTCCCTTTACAGATAATGGTATTAAACCAAGGAAATCTGAAGAGTTAACCTCAGGCAACTTATAATAGAGTTCTATCATTTTCCCATGAAAATTTCTTTTAAATATATAAATTTCTTCTAATGTGGAAACTCAAGTAAACGAGATAGGGACAGATGTCATCATTTATTACTGAAAGCGCTAAGCTCTCAAACGAAAACAGCTCTATTGATAAGAAAAAAAAAAGGTTTAAAAGCTTGAAAGGGTAATGCTTTTATTTCAAAATTAGTAAGATTTTCCTTTCAATTTTTAATCCTCCTGGGCTAAAAATTCTCGGCTTAACCCAGGAGAGGCTCTCTGTTTCAGTTTCATCAGAACGGAACCTGCTATGGTCATACGAATAGAAACTGAACCCTTAAATGTAACAAATAAAAAATATTTCATTGGCAGAAGATGCACGTGCTGAATCAGGGGCATCCGATCATATCGTCTGGAGTTCAGGAGTAATTTGGAAAAATGTTTGCGAAAGCCCAGAAAAGGCAATGTCTCATTACTGACTGAATATTCTTCAGATTTTCAAGAATTTCCCTGATCAGAATACAAGCATAGATATCTCTAGCAAGTTATTTATAAAAGAAGTAATTACGAAACTATTTATAAATTTGTTGCCAAACTTCATGGAGAAAAATTAAAGTTCGTTACGTAATAAAACATGTGTGCCTGTAGTAACTGAAACGATTAAATAAATAGTTTAATAGAGGAAAATTGCATAAATTATGGTTCGGAGAAGCTTAACTATTTCATAAATAATTTCATCATCAATGTAACTACAAAAGACGCTTCTAACACCATAAATTATCCATCTTGGTTTCAGAATTCTTTAGGTTATGACCCATACACCTCAACCTTTCAGTAGTATCAAAGCAAATATTTTTAGCAATATTTCATCATCAGCATTTTCGTAATTTCTCTATTTTCATATTGTATGTGAGTAGAAATAATGTAAATAACGTAACTAACTTTACAGTACCCTTAATTTCGTGCAGAAGTAACAATAAAGAAACATTTTTAGTAGAACTTTTTTGTAAAGAGTTAATGCTGTATGCAGTGTTCGTTCAAGATATGTGAATATGAGCTACTTTAATTGAGTTCTAAAATACAATAGAAGTAACAAAAAGGTATTATAAAATATTTAAAGAAAATATAGGAAAATCAAAGTATGCGGGTTACATCAGACTTTTTTATTTCGCAAGTGGATGTCCGGTTATTGCTAGGTTTCCTAAGGAAGGATTAAACGAATGGTAGCGGGAAAAACCTTTAATGAATGAATGCAGAGACACACAAATGCGATGAAATCAGTCTCCGAATATAGCAGACCCCTTTCCTTAAGATGACTCGCTCTTTTGTGCTGTTTTTTGAGTGTTTTACTGGTGGCGTTTGCGCCAGGAAAGGACCTTGACGGCCTCGCAGCTCGCTGCACAAGCAGCTAACCTTGAGGATGATGCAGAAAGTGATCTATCAGTTGATGTGCGTTGTGGATAAGTGAAAGTGTATATTTTCATTAACAACAGGAGGGATGGAATTATTCTGAGTTCGAAGGTGCAATTCTTTCCTCCCTGTCCATCCTTTTTCTTTCTCTGTTTCTTTTTTTTTTTCGAAATAATAAGCTTTACCGATTTACACTTCTTGTGCAGTGAATGCGTTGTATTTTCAAGACGACAAGATGATTTATTTTATCCCAAATAATAATAGTGTAAGGCTTGATTCATGCCCTGTTTTTTATGTTCCCCCCTTTATATTTTTTTTCTCTTTTGAGATACTAATGTACCTTGTCGTTTGGCTAAGAGAAAGAAATTTCTTTGCCAAGGCATTCATTCTAAAATCGTAACTTAACATAATGATTAGAATTCAAACAGCAACTGTCAAAGCAGTAAAATTCGAAACAACAAATTGATGATTTTTCAGCCCTAAGTATTTCGCAAGGAACGTAACTGTTTTGGAACAGCAAAAGAAAATTGCTGGCAAAGATCATCTTATTCTGGATATAGGTGATAAGTTATATAGGATGGTTATTAAAAATGTATCGCTAATAAACAAACAAAAAAATCTGCTTTTACTTTCATAACAATTGCATTTTAAAATTAAGCAAAGTTTCCACTGCTCGAGAAGTCAGTTACAATGTCCGCACATTTAAAAACTTGTAAACTTTTGTGCATATTTTGATTCTAGTGGGTTTTCTGCTTTTATTTGTTTCGGGCTATGTGTAAAATGTTGAAAAACACCAATTTGGTGGGGTATAAGAACGTATTTCTTAGAAGCAAGAAGTTTGCAAAGGTTTTGAACGTCTTCATATTGTGTGTCGAGTAACTGCTTCATTCGGTGGCAACATTACTAATTCAGTCCAGATATTTTACACAGACGATTTCGTCTTAATGGATATGTCTTTAGTATAAATTATTGATATGGAGCTCTAAACTTGCATCTGTTTATCGAGTCTGACTTTTTTATGACAATTTTGAGAAAACTGTCATTTAGCATTCGTCAAGGTAACGATTTGGATCCGTTAATTTTAATCAACCTTTTATGTTGAGACTTACTGTAATATTGCATAAAAATTCATTACTTTATTTATCGAGAATGAATACAGCTAAAAGCTGCCAGATTTTATATAGCACATTCTACCTTCTCGAAGATATTAGAACAGTCCTTGCCTCCCGACAGAATCGTACCAACAGACTACGGCCATCAACAGTCCCAAACTTTACCAGTATAAACCAATGTTTGTTGGAAAACTTAACAAATTGTGATCATAAATAATGTACACGTCTTGAAAAATTTAAAAATGGACAGCACCGTTACCAACCCAGAGTGTAGATAGGGTAGTGCTAACATTTTTCTTGCATCGATTCCTTTTAAAAGAACAGTTTGTTTTATCGACCCCCCACACATTTTTCTCTGTCATAATATACAGCATACAGCATAATCATAATACAAATAACTTAAAGATAACAATTAGACTAAGAACATGAATGAAAATTTTGAAGAAAAAGTAGGTTAATACACTTATGTTTTATTATTTTTTGTATTCTTCCTAGTTTTAAGTTTAGAAATATAAAAAATTATCAGACATAGACTCACAGATTCTAACTGCCCAAATGTTCGATTTTAGTTAATATAATGTCTGCGCTTGATGTATTAATGCAACGTTTTAATATTTGGCATAAAATCGCTTAACTTAATCCTTAAATCTCTTTGTTCAGAAATATTTGGCCTGTTTTGCTTTTTCAGCAGTAAGTTATTGCCTTGGATAAAGTTTGCGTAGACTGGGTTAGAAGGGGAAAAAGTCAAAAAGTCCCAAAATAAAACTTTGGTAACAACTTTTATTTCGGGAATTTCCCTCGGATAATTTTTGAATTCTAAAACTTAGCGTAACCATGTACGAGACTTTACGTGTTTGACTTTACTTGTTTGCATGAAAAAGTTTTATATCAATAAACAATAATATTAATACATGTTTTGTAATTAATTGGATCTTGATTATGTGAATCAATTGCCAGTGCATATTCGGATATTGAATCCTTGATCATCATACATCCCCCTTCTACATTTCATCGATCCCCAGGTCGTCCATACGCACTACACTGGAAACTACTGGTGTATATAAAGAAAAACATTATAAGTCTGTTAGAAACAAGAAGAAATGCGTAGAAAAATACATTTCAGTAGAGGGGATCATTTGCAAGGTGGGCTCCAGGCAAGATACGTCTCATAAATATGTAATCCGACTATTTCAAGGAAAGGCTAGTTTCCAAATTGAAGTCCCTATACAAGCAAATTTAAGAAAGATAATTTTTTAAACACGAAAGACGAAATTAAGCGAGTTAGACGTTGAAATGGATGGAAAAATTTATCTACAGAAGTTCTTAGAACTTGAAAAAACGCGACAGAGAATAGGTTTACTGAAAAGAAACGAGTCATTTTGTTAGATGCACTTTATGCATTGAATTGAAAGTTTACTTTCAGTATTTTATGTGTTCACAAATTATTAATATCAAATAGTAAACCTTTGTATGAACTGAAAGATAAGAAAACATTAAATATTTCCAAGGGATAGATTATACAAAATGCTGAGAAAAAAAGACCAACGAAATATTACAGTAATATTTACTGTTCTTTCGAATCATTAATAAAAAATCAGGGATAGAAAAAATAGAAACAGACTGTGATAATTTCTGCGTGATGAATATCATCTGCAATTAAAATTTATGATCTTCTGATCTGAAGAATTAAGTGTAAATATGTTCTTAATTGACCTTTATTGTAACGACAGTTGGTAACAAAAAATATAGTCAAAATTATTTTAAGTATTTAAATATTCACGCTTTGGCAATGTTAAATTTAAAGAGATCAATTTTTCAAAAATTATGAAGCCTAACATTTTATACGTTCCTGGGATTTCTAAAGTTATGTTCAGTAAAAGTTATACTCATTCCAAAAATTAAAATACGAAACGTTTGGCCCCTGCACGACACAAATTGCTTCATCAAGACTGGTATTTCGTTTTATCTATTTGGCGGACATGACGTGTCCTGACAGTGAGTTGACTGCAAACTATGTCCTATGGAGTGTAACAAAGACGACAAGATGAGAAGGGTTAAAATTACCCTTTATTTTTCCACGTTTTCACACTCGCTCCCTCACTTCGGGATACAAAGACCAACCATTTGTGGTCTGAGCTTAAAAATATAAAAATAAACTTAAAAATATACTACTAACTAACTAAAATTTAAATAAGAGCTAACTTTTAACATTTTACACAGATGACTAACACTAAGACTGGCCTTTTAAATTACTACGTTTGTAGTACGCAAACTGCGGAAAACTGCAATACATCTTTAGCTTTCAAGAGGATTAAAACCTCTGGCCTTAAAGTTGGACAGTAACTGATGGCAAGCTCACGTGAAGACTCGTGGCAAGATGGCTTACTTTCTCTCCTTCTACTACGCTCTTAGCAAAAAGCCACAACTTAAATCCTTAAGCGTTAGCAAGTAAAATTTGCATAAACATATTCACGCGTTAATTCTGGCCGGAAGTGGAAAATAAGATATGATAGTAAAGTTTTAAAATGAAATAAACGTTAGTCAAACTTAAGATCCTTACAGCCAGAGAGATTAATTTTAAAGTATGGCACTTTTAGAGATTTTACGGCATCAGAAAATCAAACGTATTGCTCTTCTTGAGGAGTCGATTAAAAATAAATTTGGCTAATTCGAGAGTAATTTTTTCCCGTTAACATTATTTAATGTTATTCTTTTGTAATTTACTGGTGTGTAATATTCTTTAATTGATTATGTTATACTTGCTATGCGAAAAGTATTTTCATATAAGTAATTACAAGTTTTTAAACATTAAAGCTATGTCCGTAATATTAACAGGCAATTTTATTACTTTAGGATCGTAATACAAAAAGTATAAAACGTTAGAGAACAACTTCATTGCATCGGAAATATTATCGAATTTTAACTAATGCAAATAATGTTACAAGTTGTTTGTATGCCATTAACTGAAATTTGACGTTAATTTCCATATCACAAGTTCCATAACATTCTGCGAATAAAATTTCTTTTTTGAAAAAAATTCTTATTAATCAAAACTCTTCAGGACAATATGGATATGAATGCTGGTTACTTAACCTATTAATATCAGAATATTAAACTGATATTTTATTTTTAGTTGTGTACAAATTTATATATGTGTCATTTCTTAATTTGTGCCTCCTTAATTTTCAAACAAACATGATCTGAATTTTTTTTATTTTTTAGAAGGAGTGAAAAACGTTTACTAAACATCATTACAGAGATCAGGGAACCGTGTAAAAATTTAGATTTCGTAATTTTCGCGAAACTGACTTTTTGTAAACTAAAAAGTTCCAAAACATAGATACTTGCGTCACTTAAACGATTTGCATGATTGGAAGTATATGTTTGACCCACACACGAGAAAATAAAGACTGCACAAGGAATTTTATGGACAGAATGCAGAAAGTTTTATAGTCAATATCGAGGCATGTTTAAGTAAACCTAGACCGAAAACAATGAAAATTATGGCTTAAATATTTTTCTTAATTATTTATAATTTTGCATTAATTAATAATGATAATTTTGCAAATTGGAATGAAAATCCTTCGATACGCTGTTAAAACTGAGAAAAAGTTAATTTAAAACGAATTAGATACCTATTCATTAAAGCAAAACCATGGAGTAGTTTGAATGAAATAAAGCTTCTTAAAAAATCTTAAGCTATCTGCGCATAAGTTTATAAATTGCAGTTTGGTTTTAATGACTAACCAACTTATATAATCTAATTAATATTGTTAAATCTGTGAAAATAAAATTTTAAATGATACCCAAATTACCTTAAGCAACCTGGAATGATTTCTTCCTGATATGAAAAACAAAGAAAAAAATATCTTAAATTAAGAAAAAAAAATATTGCAATAATAAGTGAAATTATTAATGGTACAAAATAATATGTATTTTATATGTACAAAAAGCTTCGGATTTATATTGTGCTCTTGGGTATTTTCACATCTGCTATTGCATATTGCTATTTTGTGTCAATCATATTTCGGATGTCAAAAGCAGGTATCTTCAATTCTAATTTTCTTATTTTTATTTTATGTTACTAAATTCCTTTTTTAATAAGATACATTTTTTAAAGCATCTCGTACATTTATACCCCATTTGCGTTTTACAAAATCCTTAGTTTTATTTCGGAGCAAGAAACAGGAAAAATTAGCAATGCTGTCGCTGGTCTTCCCGATTATTACGTGCACGCACTTCCAGTTATACCACGAATGCACGTGGTAAGGAAGGAGAAAATACCTTACATTCTTCCAAATTTAAAGGCAGGCGGAGATCCAGTCGCCAAATTCTTATGAGAGCGAATCATCATTCACATTTTAGTTCGTGCGCTGCCGCAGAGTTCTTATATATTGACTGGTTTTCAGTTAAGAGTACGTTTGATAAGTTTTTGAATTGACAAGAAATGAATTAACGATAATGGTTCACATTTTCACAGTTTTGATTCATATATTTAGCTGCCAAATTTATTACAAGAGTTAGCTGAAATTCAACAGAGATGCATCAGTTGAAGGCAAAACGAAATTTAATATGAGAGACATATGCAATAAGCGATACGTCTATTTAAAGCCTGTCATAATGCCACCAAGGAAGGAATGCATTGCACAATGTACTAAGTCGATGTCTATGGGGGAATGGACAATCACGTACCAGCAGATGAAATGGAAATACTAAAGACATGAAAATACCTCTGGATCATGAATATTTTCCTCACTGGCTTGTAACATTGTAATATGTCACGTTTCTCAAGGCGAAATATTACAAGTAGTGTGCGGCTTGGAGAGGTCTTTAAGTGTTTAAAGGATAAAAATCCTTCTTTGAAGGAATTTATCAGTCTTTCCTTTGAGGAAGAAAACTGGATAAAGATAAATTTATTAAGAAGCACTTTTATTTATTAAAATCATAATTGGTTGCTGACACCGTCCATGATAATGACGCTAACCTTACCTTCACATACTATAATTGTGAACACAATTAAAGTATGTGAAGTCCACATCCTCTGATTTCTATTTCTCGAGACTAATCAATGGTAGATTATACCGAAAATATAACTTATCAAAAATGACGGTCAGCATAATACAGGATGTGCGAAATGCAACATAGAAAGAAACAGTTTCTTGCATAACGGGGAGAACAACAAATATAAGAAAAGAACTCGTGAATATACATAGCAGAAAAGAATAAAAATGTACCATTTATGCGACATTTATCATTTACCATGGACGAAGGGACGAACACGGCTATCGCATTGAATATATTACATACGGTTTTTAAGGTTTAATTTTATAAGTAATTTTTCCGGCAATTATAACTTTTACTTAATACAGAACATATTTTAAAATTTTTGCAAATCTGGGGTAAGATATCGCATACAAGCCTTAAATAGGGCGGCTAAAGGACAGGTTTCCTATACACTGAAGATCTAAAACATTGCGACTACCTACTCAATAACGCGTTGCGCGACATTTGGCCTGCAAAATAGCTCCAACTCGTCTTGGCATGGAAGCCATAAGTTCTTGGTAGATAACTGGAGACAGGTTGTACCAAATGTCTAAGTAGCGGTCCCGCAAAGACGAGATATTCCGACATGGTGGTGTTTGAGCTACGAGGTGCCACTCCATGACATCCTAAATGTGCTACATTGGGCTAAGATTCTATGAGCTAGGTGGCCAGGATATTAATTGAAATTCATTCTTATACTCCTCGAACCAACGCAATTCGAACCTCGTGACATTGGGCTTTTTCCTGCTGGAAGATTCCTTTTCCATTTGGTAAGACAGACGTCATGTAAGGGTAAAATAGATCCGCAGTTATGGTCAGATAGTCCACAGCTTTCTTGGTCTGTTCTACCACAACTGAGGGTACCAGAACCACCCATGAGAATGTGCCTCCAAAGCATAATATCGCCATCAGCAGCCTGTATGTTACCTGAGCAACCGTTTGCCTGGAAAACGGCGTATACTGACAGGGCCATCGATGTGATGAATGAGTTATCCTGATTCATGCGACCAGGCAACTGCGTTCCACATAGCCATGGTCAAGTCTCGATGTTCCTAGGCCCATTGCATGCTTATTTGACAATGACGCTTGGTCAACAGAGACACATGAGTGGGACGTCTGCGGCGTAGTCTCATCCAACAGTGTTCTCTGAACTGCGTGTTTTGAAACACTTACATTTGGACCTCCATTGTATTGGGCTGTTAGCTGAGCCACTGCTTGGCACCGCTTTTGCTGTACCAAGCGGGACAATCTCTGACGTCCTTTTCCTTTGATGACGCGTAGACATTCAACACCTTGGCGTCTACTTCTGGTTTCGCAGTCATTTATACACTTTGCATAAATAATAACAATGGTAGATCGTGAACAACCTACCAGTCGTGCAGTTTCGGAGATACTCGTTCCAAGTCTTCGGGTCATTGCAGTCTACTGTCTGTCAAACTCGCTTAAATCAGGAGCATTTTCCATCACTCGCAAAATAAGTGCGAGAATGATTCCTTACCTTCTCCAGCAGCAGTTAAATACCATTCCCACTTAATTACGCGTTCTGCACGTCATC
This sequence comes from Stegodyphus mimosarum, assembly GCA_000611955.2. Lineage (NCBI taxonomy): Eukaryota > Metazoa > Arthropoda > Arachnida > Araneae > Eresidae > Stegodyphus > Stegodyphus mimosarum. The sequence goes on from KK114811.1 coordinate 259,914, forward strand.
CAGACAAGTTCATTGAAATATGGGGATGGTCATAATGTTTTGGCTTGTCAATGTATGTTATTACAAATGCAAAAATGATTTTAAGTTTTAGTAGAGAACAGACAAAGAGAAAAGAGCAAATAATTTTTATCTTGATGACTATTAGTTTTTCAATTAAATTCATTAGGAATATTTGCGTCTTACATAACGCTTACAGATTTTATTCCCCTTGAGTCGGCAACATATTCTTCTTTTATGAAGACACTATTTAAAAAAAGATTAAATTTAAGAACGAATTAAAAGTTTGTAAGGAATTTTACGTTAATTAATTAGTTATTTATAATTTCAGCCTTTACTATAACCTCTCCCTCCTGCATTTTTAACCAGAATACAAATAAATAGCCAATATTTAAACTGAGGTATTTATATTATAAAACAGAGCGTGTTGCAGGCATCACGTGAGCGCTACGTTAGTTAGTTTCCTGCAACCTCTGAAAATTGTAATTATTCGGCTTTGCGTTCTATCGCTGCTGACATCTCATCTCCTACGCTTCGGCAAAGCAGTGAACCAGGTTCTACTACAGCAATTAATTGTGTAGTCTTTGACTTCTGTTCAACGTCGGATTCAAATTTGACTGTTCTATTTAGTTACTTCATAAGTTGTGGCTTATATTGTAGCATAAGCGAGTGTTTTTGAGTTCTATTTTCTGTTTAAATGAAAAGGTTATTCTTAACCTTCCCACGACTTTGTTGTTGTTTCAGACCTAGCGACAATTCGCTTCACGTCTGTTAGGGTTGTTGGACATAATTAGCATTAACAGATCAAGTGAAACCTTACAAGTTGGTTAACTCATACTGAATTTTAATCAGCTGGAAAGTTGATCTTGGTGTAATTTGAGAGTTTTAGTAATAAAATGGATGTTCTATAAAGATGTTCATTTTATAATTTCAAATAAAGTATTTAACGATGTTACATAAAAATAAAAATTATACAATCAAACATTAAAAGACCAGAACAGCGCAAAAATATCGCATATAGACTAAATTAACTCTTAATAGTAAAGGGTACGTACTATCAGTAAAATCATATGTGGCTTCATGCTTGAAGTATGTAGTGTCTAAGAAATGTAAATTAATTAGCCCATAAATTAGTGTTCTCAATAAGCTGCTCTCAATAAATAAGGCTCTCTTAATGCTTTTGGGGCAATTGTAGGAGATAAAGAGACGAAAAGGTTCCTCCAAAAACGAAGTTAATACGAAAGTATTTTTTTCATTGCATAATTTTATCTCCAAGTGTACACTTCTCATAAGTTTCGAGTTAATAAGGTAACATAAATAATGCTAAATTTTCAAACTATAAAAAAACTTAAAAATTCTTGGAAGCTATTTAGGAAAGTTATATTTTTATCGACTACTAGGACTGCAAGTATAAGTTGCTAAAAGCTTAATAAATAGTTGAGAACAAATGGTTATGTACATCTGATGTCCTAACGGGTAGGTACTGTTTGAAATTTAGAATATAAAGATGCGAATGTAGGAAATTTAAACAAAAAGGATTTGCAGTTAATTGTTTCGTTCATAGAGTTAAAAGGACGATCATTCAAGGACAGCTGGGCGGGAGACAGAATATTTCTTAGTCTACCCTAGAATGCTTGATAAACTGGACAACAGTGTCTAAGTTCGAAGAACGGAAAACTCGCCCAGGATTGCAAGTTCAAAACCAGACTACAAAAGAAAATTACACTAATAAAAAAATCGCAATGTCTAATACAGTTTAAAAAAACTCCCCCGTCCTTGAACTTCTCACAGCTAGCAAGAATAAGTTTGGATAATATCTTATACTTTTTATTATCTTTCGATAAAATTATTTAAAATTTTCTCAACCTACAGTAGACAAGTTTTTCTGAATTTATGGAAAAGGGAAGTGGACTTCTTTGAGGCATTTGCTAAGTTCAAGAGATCTAATATTGGTCTAATAACTCCATAATGAAATATACAGAACAATCTAAAAGTTCTTGCACTTTAAACAATTAATTATGAAAAAAAGCATAAGCAATAGGAATATAAAGCTGAAAGATATTGTTACAATAATTTAATAAGTTATTTATTATAATGATTAACCAATTTGTTTTAGCATATAATTATCAAACATCAGCATGTAAACTTTTGACTCCAAGCTCTGCTGACAAATTGTAACTTTTAGTCTTCAGTATATACCAAAAGCTGAGTGAGATTTAGCCTCCCAGTTGCCTAATTTATTAACATTTTTTTCTTTGTAACTCACCTGTAATATATTTTATCTTTGCCATACCGTCTAACCAAGAAAATTAAGAGGTCAATTGGCTCAAAAATGGAATGACTCTGAAAAAAGTCACAATCCCCAATAATAGATTCCCCCATATTATGTTAGCAATGTACCAATGTATGCACTGAATGTCATTTATGTGTATATAGAATTTTGTATTGTTACTGTAGTTTATCTTGAAAAGCAAACCATTTCAAAACCAAAAACTATAAAACAACTATTTTTCTTTTTGATTTATAATCTGAAACTTTTTCTGACTATTTATATGAAATATTAGCCAAGTATATTTCAATATTTGCTTTGATTTACCACAATGTTAGGTGAATTCTAACTATGAATTCTCTAACTAAGCTCTAACTATCCAGCCGAATTCTATAATGAAGTTGACGATTATTTTGTTTTGATACTTTTGTAATCATACGGTAGTATAAGAAAGTGTAAAACAAATTTGCAACTGTTTAATCTAAGAGAATCTTTTATTCCGCGCTGCTAAACTCTGCTACAGCATATTTTTAAGTCATTTTCAATGCATTACTTTGTGACTTTATCTTTTAAACCTGCTGGCATTTCAGTTAACAATAATAATTCCATGATAAATATTATACAATTTCTGCACAATAAAATTTACTGCGTTTTATTTAATGAGATATAAGGTACATGTCTACGTGATAATATATAACTTCTAAAGTACAAAAACATAATGTTCAAATGAGGGAATACTGAACACACTATTTTGAAAGAACAAGAACAAAGCATCAGCGTAGTTTCTTCGCACTATTGTGGGGATGAAAAAGAATCATTTGATGATAAAATTGCCGAAGCTTACAGTAAGAATTCAATGAATCACTAATTCCGCGATTAATATACAGTATAGTGATGTTTAATGAAGGACTAAGAGACATGTTAAAAAATGTAACTAAAGATTCTAAACATCAGTGCCTGAACAGAAATTTTTTTTTGCTCGAGTCAGATTATCCACAGTAAACAAAAAGCACATTTTAGGAAATATTTATGGAGTTAACTAACAAAAGTAAAACACAGGAAAGCGAACGTAAAAGATATCATCGTCGTTGCATAGAACCATAATAACGCACAAAGATAAAACTCAGTCCAAGCATTTATTTACTATTTGTCGAATACACCCAAATTAAAAGTTAACAAAACCTTCCCACCATTACCTGCCAGGTTCATATTAACCCAAAGCATTTAAGATAAGATAAACTGACGCCTACAAATTTTGCACTATAATTCATCTTTGCTTAACGCTAACCTACGAACAGATAAATCAAATCTATCACGGTCGTTTAATAGGGCAACATCTCGGAGACATGGTTCAAGATTGTTGACAGCGATGATAAGCAGTTAACGTGGCGTTATCAGTCCTGCTAACTAAAGATTTACTGCCTTTTCTACTTAAACTAAAAGTAGTTGCATTCTGATGAAAATCGATTAAAAAAAAGACAGCCAAAATTCGCATAAAAGAGAGATAGAGAATATAATTTCGCATACACTATACGATTAATTATATAAACCTTACAAATGTATGTGTATGGATCGCATCTAGGCATTTCGAAGGCTAGATAAAAACCGAATTCTGAATTTCGATTTTGCTATGGTTACTGCTACAAAGCCGCAATTTTCTTTTTGATTGCTGTAGTGTTAATAAATAGTCCTGTAAGAGTTTCATTTTGGAGGGAAAATATTCGTATGCAAACGGATGAAAGAGTATAAAACAAATTACGTTCAATTTTAGCATGAAAAAAAAAAGCAATGCTAAATGACAAAAGGAATTTTATTTTAGCAGGCAAAAAACTAGCTGATTTAATTCTTCTATGGAAATCATCCTGAAGCCAAATTTAGGTAATTTGGATTTAAAACGTTAGTTTGGCAGCTTTAGTATGAAGTAGATCTTCGCTTCCTAAAACACGTTCAAAACCAAACAGCTATTAGTGAGCAAGAAACGAGAGCCCAAAGAAATCTAAAATGTCTCGTTTGGAGTTCTTCTGAAGTGGAATTTGGAATTTTATCATAATACTTACATTTAAAAAGAAAGAAAACTTAATCCTTTCGCGGCAATTGTCACGTATACATTCCAACAAGAAATGCACTAATTCCCGGCCGACCCCTGGCGTGCAAAAGTGTTTTTCTTATTCATCCCCGGCCGTCACACATTTGCGCCACTCTCCTGGAACGTTTTAAAAACAATAACGTTTGGTAAAAGACGGCATTGTATGTCCATATAGTTTTAGAAACATGTAGATTTGACCTTCAAAGCTTTTAGATTTTTTTAGCCCAGAAGGGCTATTAATTTTGTTTCAAGAGACATCAAATTTTGAATAACGTAGTCCGCCACTCTAATATGGACATCAGGAAGCCCAAATTTGGAATTTGTTTTATTACCTATTTCATATTTTGTAAAGCAAGCACGGATATTTTATGCGCGAGGGTTTTTTACGTTTCTTACTGGTATTATATTGGTAGTGCAGCAACGCAAAGGCTTTACAATGTCTAACGGCATTGTGCGTCGAATGATTTTGAATGTTTGCATCGCTTTTCAAATGCCGTTTTGAATCCTCCGTGAAAAAAAGCCCTTTGGGAGTAACATAAAATCTGAAAGATTTCAGATTTTATTAGCCCCAAAGGGGCAATTTGTCCAGAAGGCTATTAATTTCGTTTTGGCGTTTTGCAAAACGATCTAAAAGCGTTGTTTCACTTTTCAGTTTGATGCCACCAAACAGTATTGCCCTGTATTATATTTAAAGAAATTAAGTAACGAAGAATCTGCATAAATGTATATATATTTCTCGCACTGTGATAAAACAACGGTACCTAGAGCCATCAAATTTTTAATATTGAACGTTTCCACCCGAATATGGGCATATGGAAGCCTAAATGCGAAATTTGGAATTTGTTTTATTATCGATTTCATATTTTGTAAAACTTTAAGGAATGTTTGATTAACAAACTCAAGGATTTCAAAACGAGCAGTGGAAGTGTTGTACAGAAAACCCTTTTTATCTAAAGCGCGTGGAACTGTGTATCGAAAATTCTAAAGATATACTCATTTGAAAATTATTTTACGATATTGCTCTTGAACTGAATTTCATGGTTTAAGTGCGAAGAACATATTTAATAAATAAAGGTAACACACAAAATGTTAAAAAAATGCCCCTGTGGACGTAATTTAAAATCTGAAACCTTTCAGATTTTCCTTTTTTAATTTTTCTTCCTTTTTTTATTTTTATTTTTTCACATTAAGCTAATATATACAAAAAAGTAGTAAAAAATTGGAGCAACGAAGTTTCCAGTTCTTCTGAAATTCATTCTTTTTTTGGTTCCATTCTTAAACGACTGATTTTTTTAATACTAAAAATGAATTATTCATATTTAATAATGAAATCTCGTTGTATTGTATGCAAAAGTAATGAGTTATAAGTTTTCTACCTGAAGACGTTTCTCGGGAATTTTCGTTTATTAATAAATGACGTCAATTAAAATTTCCATTGCGCTAAATAAATGCTTAAAACGAAGAACTACCAAAAATAAAAACATAAAATACTTTAACAAATTACAAAATATAAAAAATGTTAAACGAGGGAAAGATATAATGTACGCAGTGTAATCTGGTAGTAAAATGTAATGTACTCGTAATATAACGTGAAAAATGAAAAAAGACTTTAAGCATGCGTTTTATTCTATAAAATGAGAAAAAATGGAGGGAGGTTTAATTATACCTTATCTTAAATTCTTGCCTGAATTGCAATACAAGGAATAAAAAGCACGCTGAAATTCATTACACGCTATAACTCATTTGATATAATGAAATCATTAGAATCTGGTCAAAACAATGACCATTGAATGAATGTTATCCATTTGGGACTATTTCTATTAATAGTCTTTTAATTTCTTTAAATTTACTTTATTTTATCTTTTCATTCTTTATTTTTTTTTGGATGCACTGGATGTTGATTTCGAATGACTCTCTTATCAAACTGGCAATGTTCTTTCTCTTTAAAAAATTTTTAAATGAAGTAGCAAAAAAGATACTTTTTAAACATTCCTTCAAAATCGTTTCAAGCCATTTAAGCAATAATTTTCGCACTCAAAGACGATACCAAAACAAAAGCAGGAAACAAAGTAGTTGCATCAAGAACTGCTTCTTGAGGAAGCGAATATCATTCTTGAAAATTGTGTAAATGGACGAAACTGGCACTTCAAGTTAATCTCCTGAGGCATGGATACCATCTGCAGTAACACCACATTTCGAAACAAGCTAAGAGTGAATTTTTCTGCTTTCGCTCGAAGAGTCTCCAGGGGATAATTCCATTCAGAGAGAAAGTTTCACATTAAAAAAACTGAGTTGAAGAAATTCTGTCCTGTATCTCTTGAATCTATCGAAAAGAATAAGTATACAATCCAGAAATTAGAGTCAGGGTCAAAGCAAACAATAACATTAGGTATCCGAGCACAAATATCAGCTCTTAATCCTTATCTGCGACAACAATAAAGGGAAGTTAGGAATCTAGATGCATGGCCCACGCTGCAAGTTTCCCGCAAAAGCGCTTCTTAGACACCTTAACGCTTATAAATATGGGCATATTTGTATGCCAAGAATGTAATAACATTTTAAAACTATGACCGTTGACTGAGTTATTTAATTAATATATTAAAAGGAGGAATAAAAAATAATAAAAGGAAATACATCCCATGTAACCGAATATTTTTATATGATGTCTCACACCGCAAATATTTTTCCGAAGGTAGCGAACATTGCTCTTTAAATTCAAGGAAATATTGGTTTGCAATTGCATCAGTTTTTATCTTGAGTCAGTTCATCCGATATTTTATCAAAATATATTGATGAAATTTCATTAAACCTAGATTACGCATCCGCTACAATATTATTTTAACCTTTTAAATATTTGATATAAGACAAAAATCGGGAGATAAAATGAAGCTGAGTGCTTCTCTAGGTACTGCTCTGCCAAATGCTTTTCGCAAAAATCGAAAATTAAGGTTGTAGAATTATTAGGTTATTTGGATGCTGAAGACGTTAAAAATGAGTAATGCCCTCGCCGGGACTCGTTCCTGGCCCGCTCGAATACGTGCCGAGTGCGCACCACGAAGGCATGTAGAAAGGAGGGAGAAAATATCTTATAAGGTTTGTAAATACTTATCCTTCTAGATAATGTTTGAAGTGTCTAACTGAAAGACATATGCTTAACAGATCTATTATAAGTGTTAATAATTTTGCTGAGTGCCATTTAATTTTTCAGAAAAAAATGCTGTTCATTTCCAAGATGGATTTGTTTGCTATTGCAATACTAAGCCGATTCCCGTTTCTGTAAATAACGCCAGAGATATTTCGAAATTGGGAAAAGGCAATTGTGCAGTGTTCTTCAGGTCATTCTTACACTTTTCAAGCATTTTTCAGCTTCTTCAGTCCATTAAATTTTACGTTTCATTCTCTTTTCAGCTCCTTTAAGATAGTCATGTAACAATACTTGCTTCTTCACTGCATCTTTTAGGTAACTGTATTAAAAAGGTTAAGTTTTCCAAGAAAAAGTTCTTTCTAATTATTTGCAGTTGATAATGGATCTGGCAAAGAATGGAAACTAAGTTGTAATTACGTATCCTGAAATCTCGACTTGTTGAACAGTGAACACAGATTTATCAAATTTTTATTCTTAAGCCAAATGTATTTTATTTTTCAAAAATTAATTTAAGCTGATTTTAGTGTTCTTCATTTTTACTAGATGCAGTATGTATATATCGTTTAAGTAGGGGAAAGCAAATTCTTATCCTCTGAAGATTTCGTGAAGAAATCGTTGCAACGTTGCAAGAGCACTTTTTAAACCGAAATTCATTACATTAAATTCGCACGAACCAAAAGCGGAGGATGATAGTTGTTTTACACGTGTCCTCTTGTGCAAACGGAATTTTAAAATAAACCGGTTTTAGAGAAAATATTCGTGCCTTTTAAAATATGATGAAATTTCTCAATACTAAGTAACGGGCACCGATCAGGTATGGTCTGTGCATTAAGGCGACGGTAGTCCCCACAAGGCCGATATGAACCGTCTCGTTTCGTAACAAGATGCAGAGGGCTTGATCACTGAGAATTTGTCGGATGAAATATTTTATTGTCAAAAGATAAATTTAAATTCTTCTTTACCCGTCACTGATAGTTTTGGATCTAGGTGTCCTGCCTTCGAATAAACCAGTTACAATGAAACCGAACTTTGACCACCAGTTGCAATAAAATGCTTAGCCCCATGTTTCATTTGCGTAAGACTTGTTTGTAAGATCATATTTAGAAATTTCAGAATATTTAGAAAGAAAATAGAAAATGTTTATGGATTTATTCAATATGGTTACATCGTTACCATTCGAAATAACAGCAACACACGCGCTGGAGATTACGCTGTGTTATACCATCAGTTAAGCTTTTCTTCTTTTTTATCGAAGTCAAATGAAAGAAAGTCAGCTCCTAAAATACCTTTTGTAGCAACATCAGCTATGAATGTAACCTGAAATTTGCACGCAATTCCAAATCAAGGGTTTGATTTTGTATGCTATATGCGGAGATGTCTGTGCTTTTAGTTGCAAATAGTTTGTATTCAGTTTTATACTTACTCTGAGAAGTAGCTGGAACTATGTTTACGTCACCCTTGCTGTCCACAAGAAGTGCAAATATGATCTTTGGTCATGAACGAATAAAGGAAATTTGCGACAATGCTTAATATTTTCTGCAGAACAGCTCATCGATGAACAATATGCAGATTTGAGTTTTCTGGTTTAGGGTATGGTTGCTTGCTATGCATATGAAGTCCAGCATTTGTCTGGAATGTACACTCACGTTTGTGAAAATTGCAACACCATGAAGGACTTACGCGAGAGAGCTGAAATTTTCAGGAAATGCAAAGTAGCGCATGATATGCAAATGATTAGAATTGCAAATCCGTAGCGCATGCGTATGCTGAGCAGCGCCCTCTGAACGGCTGATGGATCCGAATAAATAGACGGCTGTAGCGAGGCGTGTATGGTTATCGGTGGTTATCTGCTAGTGGTAAACGTTAACTCAATCTGTACTTATGCCTCGTCGACGAAAGAGAGCGAGATTTGAACAACTTACAGAGTTTGAACGAGGGAGAATCATCGGCCTTCGTGAAGCTGGATTGTCGTATCGTGCAGTAGCCTCTCGTGTGCAGCGTAACAGCAGCACAGTGATGCGCGTTTGGAAGCAGTGGACGGACGAGTGTCGGACAACTCGGAAATCCGGGAGTGGACCCCGAAATGTGACGTCAGCTCGCGATGATAGACACCTGGTCCGCATGGCGCGGACGGACCGTACAGCTTCCTCTAGACAATTGGCAGCACTGTGGTCAATAGCTACAGGTGTTTCATTGTGTGCTTCATCAATTCGTAGACGTCTGCTGCAGTGTGGACTGCGCGCACGGACTCCTTTATACAGGATCCCCCTAACGCACGACCATCGCCGCCTGCGGCTACAATGGGCCAATCAGCATAGAGACTGGCGTGCTGATTGGCAGCATGTCGTGTTTTCTGACGAATCCCGCTTTAATTTGTGGTACCATGATGGCCGCATTCGTGTCAGACGCTATGCCGGTGAACGCCACCTTCCGGAGTGCATTATCGAACGCCACAGTGGACGAACACCCGGAGTTATGGTCTGGGGCGCCATAGCATATCATAGACGATCTCAATTGCTACGAATTGTGGGCAATCTGAACAGCAACCGGTATATCCGTGAAGTTCTACAGCCCGAAGCTGTTCCCTTCCTTCAAAGCTTGCCAGGCGCTGTATTTCAACAGGACAATGCCCGCCCTCATACTGCTCGGATTGTTAAATCCTTCTTTGCAGCGCAGCAGGTACAGCTTCTTCCTTGGCCTGCGTGTTCCCCGGATATGTCGCCAATTGAACATGTGTGGGATGTCATTGGTCGGCGTCTTGCTCGTGATCCTCGTCCTGTTGCGTCTGCAGACGAACTTTGGGTACGCGTACAAACGATATGGAATGCTCTTCCTCAGTCAGACATTCAAACTTTGTTTGACTCCATGCCACGTCGTGTAGCAGCACTTATTGCGGCGCGTGGTGGCCACACAAAATACTGATTCTGATCTCTTGTTCTTGTTTGTTTGCTTTGAACATTTAATCATTTATTTGTACCACTACCACTCAACTGTGTATTAAATTGCATTCAATTATGACGATTCCTTCTTGATGTTGCAATTTTCACAAACGTGAGTGTATTTTGCTCAAAACAGACGGAAAGAAGTTTTGCTATTTGGATCATATTGCTTGCGACTTGGGCTTCAATATCGTGAATGGGATTTACGTGAATCAGAACATCTGCATCTTGATCGGATGGTAAGTTGATCAGATTTTTATTCAAGAGAGGTAATTTAATGCAAAAAATCATTTACAGAAATGAAAGACCTATCAGTACTAAATGCTTCTGGTTTCTGATTCATATCTGCATCAAAAGATCATTTTGTTACATTTTCGTCATTAATTAATATTAACGTGGTCATAAAAAAACTTCTCCGTTATACAAACCCCTAGCAACCTAACCGCTCAACCAATCGAAATGGAATTTTACATATTCTCATTTGAAGATACTAGTTCCAGATTGTGATGATTTAAGCCATTAAGAGCTCTCAGAGTTACGGTTACAATGAAAACATTTCGAACCCAAGACCCCCTTTTTTTCTTGTGCAAACTGATCGGCGAATTGAGAAAACATAAATAACGCTGCAACGATACATGTACAAGGAGAATTGCCGACGTAATACATTTGCAAAGAAGAGATCATCACCATTTGCCATCAGTCCTCATCAGATATGATGAAGATTTTAGGTGGCCCGCTACGGATATTATGGATGGATAAGGCACATTTCTCTTTAGCTGGGAACGTAAACTCCAAAAACTGAGTTCCTTGAGTTGACGAAAATCCTTACGATGTAGCGTCAGTGCCTTTATACGACGTTAAAGCGACTAATATGGTGCGGCATCGCCAGCACACACGTTCTGGGTACGTACGTTTTCGAAAATGTCACTTCCACAGGTATTAGAGATAGATTCATCTTCCGTAACTTCGGCGTTTCGTGGCCACACGATCCCGAACCTCATTCCGGTAGATTTTTGGTTCTAGTGTTACTTGAAAACTAAGGTGTACACATCAAATCCATGATATTTGTGAGAATTGAAAGATGACATAAATGTCCTACTTTTTTAAATTTCTTTTATACTTTGCTCATTTTTGAGGATATCGTCGAACGTAAAAATAATTAATCACTTTTGTGTAAATTCGCAGTGTTACTACAAAAATTTTTTTTTTTGCATTACTTAATCTCAGGCTACATCTCATGGCTTTCTACATTATGTTACTCACCACCTTAAACTATGATAATTATTTAAGTTCTAATTTTTAGGCATTACACCAACTTGTTTTGCGCTCCCTGCTGCCTTCTGTTATTTCTCAGTTCGACTCACCTGAATTTATTTAAATAACTCAAGGATTTTTATAATAGCAGCTCGAACATCTTAGATGTGTTTCCGCAAAATGTCTGTAATTATTTACGAATTGTATGACCTTTTGATAATTTAGATGACTTTACAAGTTACTATCAGAAGTTATTTCGCAATTAAGATATGTTCGATAGGGTTAGTACACTGAAACTAAAACTAAAAATTAGGGATAACAACTACTTGTTGCCATCCAACAAAAAGAAATATAAATATTCAATATTAACCGAATGTTAAAGTCATTTTCATAAAATAATTAAACCGAGAAAAAATGTAAAATAGTTGAAATTAAAAATAATTATTACTCATGTATAACTAAACTGGCACAAATTTCGGCTCCCATTTTGTTTATTTAAGAGGTAAATATTATCATTCGAATGCGGCGTAAACTTTTCCTCTGTATCTTCTAAATTATAATATTGTGATATATTGCTTATTAAAGTAAAAAAATGAGCCATTTAATAATATGTACTTAACAATAATTAACAAAATGTTGAGTTTTATAAGATTATTTAATTATTTTTTTAACATTTACATAATGTGAAAACATTAAAAAGATGTATATAATGTCACGAACAAGTACAGTATCCACCGCTTATTATACTCAACTGGTTAATAAACGCACCCGCTTATTACATTCAAATTTCGAAGAACCAAAACAAAAAGTTTACTATCAACAAAAAAACAAGTAATTAACCTCATTATTAAACTCATCTCAGCTGATTATTAAACTCAGATTGTTGAAAGACTGATTTTTCAGAGCAAGTATATCCTGTTTTGTACCCATCAAAGCTTTTCGTAGTCCATCTATTGTGAACTGTGACCTTTCTCGTTCAAGTATGGAGTGTTTCAATAAAACGGGTTTGACTAAAATGTTTTTATCTCCTGCTTCCTATACCTGTGAGACACTCTTTTTAGAGTTTTTTGTCCGCACTGGATTTCAGAGGGGCATAATTTTTTCATCTTAATGTTAACAAAAACAACCTTCTAGAGTAGAGACATTGTAAATGAGTGAGGGTTTATTCTCGAATGCTAGCAGATAGGTGGTGGAAGTGTAAATTCTGTATCTCATCTTTTAAAGTTTGAAAACTCATAATTTTCCCGTTAGGCCACACACGTTATATACACATAGAGTTCTGAAGTGAATGAGAAACATATCTCTGATGAAATTAGAGGAAGTAAATTTCAATTAAATGCAGGAAAAAATGCGTATAATTTAATATCTGTGCAAAGAAGTCATGTGGTGTACACATCAGATTTTTTAAATCTGTGGTGTGCTTACTTGTAAGATGTCGAAAATTCCAAGCAAAAGGACTTAAGAATCGAAGAAATAAATTGTGAAAAGATTTTAATATTCTTGATAATTGCAGCCAGAAAAAAACTACATTTAAACTGGGAATTTCCGAAACAGCATTGAACAATTTAATAAACAAAGAATTATAATTAATGAAGAACTGATCAAAATGGAACTGCCTCAAAGAGAAAAGAAAATCAAGAGACGCTAAAACATGTTTCTATTTCTAAAGCTTTTTTTCACTAATTTGTTAATTTTGTGGCAACTGAAACATAGCTCACAAGTTGGGGAAAGAGAAATCGAGTAATGTTCATCAAGAATTGCCTGGTGAGAAGGAAGAGGCAGATCACTATGCGGCCGATAACTGGATAAAAGATACTTGGAATTACACTCTATAAAAGAAATTACAGTGGTTGAAAGATTCTTGGATTGCTAAATGAATACAAGCCAAGCAAAAGTTACTATACAGACAAAACTTTACAATACAGCATTACAGGGAAATTTACAATACAGCGTTACAAAACATTGCAAGAACACTCATTAATATTTAAAACTTAAATAGCAATTGATTTACGAAACTGAAGGAATAAACTGCTTTTTTAGTAATGTGCAGTGTGGACCCAATAATTGAGAAGACAACACTTGTTACTGACAAAAGCAGAAAACCTCCATATTTGAAAGGAGTCAAAAATTTACTTCTGATTTACCATAACGAAACAACTCATGTATAACAAGTAGTATTTTTAATTAATGTCTTCCGAAGTGGGGGACAGAACTGAAAAATGAAAAGTAGCTTTACTAATTACATAAATGTTCTTCACGCACAACTCTGATATCTTTCTGAAAATCATTAGTGTTTTTTCTATATGTAAAGTTTCTAAGTGTTTAATTTTTGGTATTACAAAAGCTTTCAAACATCATTACAGAAAAGATATTCATAAAACGACGAACAAAACTGAACTCTAGGAAAATGCAAGCACTTCGAAGCAGATAAGTAAGTTGATATCTTTGCTAGAGGCCATGCATATTGTAATCAATGTAAGGAGCTAATCTCTTAAAATCAGTTAAAATCTGTTTTCGAAAATTGGCTTTTATGTAGAAGCCTCAGCGGAACTACAAACTATAGCTAGTGTTTCATACATAGAAGTTACGAGAATTCATTTTTGGAATATATGTCAGCTTACAGCAATATTAAGACAACTTGTATAAAAGAGACTATGAAAGTGATAAAAGAAACTGACAGAGGAAGTGATGCAGAAAAAATGATGATACACCATCAGCAATTGAATCTAAAAAAGTACTGCAAATTTTAAGAAAATGTCTTGACCTGAAACGTGCTTATAAAAAAACTACGGGGAATTTTATGGAATTAAGAAAACAATTGAAAAACTATGGTTGAACAAATATGAAAGAAACACAGGTAGAATAGCTGTTTCTGATAGAAAACATTTCATCAAGATAGTAATTATAAAAATGTTTTAATAAAAAAATGCAAAATTGTTTAAATAATTTTATTTTAACATTAATTTTTAATTATTATTTTAAGATCCATTATTAAATTAGTTGTTAGTTATCATTTTACTTAAGAAGCTTAAATTGATATCAAAATTTGCAGTACACAAATCGCCGTCTATTAAATTCAGCCGCTTAATAAACTCAAATGCGTTTGGAAAACAAACGATTCTTAAATAGCGACGGGTACTATAGTATATGTTTTCGCTCCAACTACCCTTTCCATCTATATAAAAAATAAAACGCAATAGAACAAAAAAAAAGAGCAGTATGAAAATTTAAACGATGGATTAACATTTCGAACACCTTTTACTGCTTCACACCCTCTTAACTGCTCACTGATAGAAATATAAAAAGACAGAGAGACAGCTTACTGTATCTTCAAAGTATGTTAAACACACACTCGAATGGGGTTTAAAACAAACCTGTTTATAAACACGTCAGCATGACGGTTAAACAAGCTATGCAATAACAGAAACTAAAAAAGCCGTTAACTGAGAGAAATTTATAATAAAATTCCAGACAAATTAAAATATTAAATACAGGCTAATGCCGATAAGTCAATAAATTTAGTAGCCCATGGAGTAACAAAGTAACAGGCCAGAGAAATGATACCTCCTACACACGCGATTTCTGCTCTTATAACATTAATTAATTTGCCCTAAGCTGTAAGTGGATGAAAATGAAACTGATGGTATGGACAAAATAATAAGATACCCGACTTAAGTAAAATAAAACCATATAGCTGCTCCATCAGAATTTAAATTATTATGAAACGAAGATTTTAAGGATTTTGGATACGTTAGATCTTGATGATTTCAAATTCTAGCTATGCTATGATAAGACTCCTGTTTGGTCTATTAACTAGACGCACTAGACCCCATACTTCAAAAATCTAGGCTAATATCGCATTTAATTTGATTTAATATCGGAAGTAAAGTGCTTCTGAAGAGGCTTCCAACAAATTTCACGCAAATTTCATTTTCGCTAATTCTTTCCTTCCATTTATAATTTCTCATATACACTTGGCAAATTTCCTACAACAAATTGCTATTATTCTCAGTCATGTTTCTTAAATATAATCGGACTCTTTACGGTCTTATTAATACAAAGAAAAACCATATTTAGAGAAAACGTTGTGGTATATTCAAAATAGATTATAGGTTGAAATTCTCAAATAAAAAAATAAATGAATAAATAAATAAATAAATCTTCATTTGAGGTAAAATCATTGCGATTACCAACTTGCTGTAGACGAATAAGAACACCTAAAGTTATACTTGAATAACACAGAAATTTCTACTTATTCTTGAATTATACTTCGACTACTTCCTCTTGCTATCCTGGATCATTTTTCTCTCGAGAAATTGATGGACTACATCAAGTACATCACATCTTTAGTATGGACCTGAGTAGATTTTTGCCTTCATGTTGCCTTGATCGCTTCCGTAGCAACCCTGTTTGATGCTGTTAGCTTATTGTCAGGTAGTTTCTATCTCCTTGCCACCTTGTTTACTATTTTGCTTGCTCTTCAGACATCGTGCTGGTATAATTGCTGCAATATTTTTCTTGCTGAGTGGTGGGTCTTCCTTTTTTCCTTCTGGTGAGTCCTCGGACCATCTTATAACAGTAGCGATAGTCTGATTCCTCTTCGGAGCCTGTTCCTTCCTAGACAGCTTCACGCTTTCTTCACATTCGGTCATCTTTTTTGCCCAAACGCACCAGAATCAGGCGTAATGGGGCTGACTGTTTGATCTGACCTCCTTCCTTCAAGCTGATTAACTTCAGTTGTACACCGCGGAAAAAAAAAAAAAAGGTTTCAAATTTTAAATTACGTCCAGAAAGGGCTTTTTTAACGTTTTGTGCGTTTCCTTTATTTATTAAATGTCATGTTCTTCGCACTTAAACCATAAAATTCAGTTCAAGGGCAATATTGCAAAATAATTTTAAAATTATAAGGTATATCTCCCACATTCTTAGCGTGCCTTCGTGGTGTAATGGTCAGCATACTGAGCCGGTAATTCAGAGGTCCGCGGTTCGATCCCCGGCGAAGGCAATGTTAATTTTTCCCCTCTCCTGCTTCCACAAATCCTAATGACTCTACAGTGGCGCCCGAACTAAAAGGGTTGTGGATGATGATTCTCCACACCCAGGATTTGGCGACTAGGTCCCCTAAAACCCTAGTCGCCCTTTAAAAAGGGGAGTATATAAGGTATATCTCCCACATTCTTAGCGTGCCTTCGTGGTGTAATGGTCAGCATACTGAGCCGGTAATTCAGAGGTCCGCGGTTCGATCCCCGGCGAAGGCAATGTTAATTTTTCACCTCTCCTGCTTCCACAAATCCTAATGACTCTTCAAAGAGTCATTAGGGACTTCAAGAGTCAAATTCAAGAGTCTTCAAATTCTTCAAGAGTCATTAGAGATTAGACCTTCACTGAGTCTATCTTTACAATATCCGATACACAGTTCCGCGCGCTTTAGATAAAAAGGGTTTTTTTCCCCCGTAGAGTGTTTCCATTGCTCGCTTTTAAATCGTTTGAGTTTGTTCATCACAAATTCGTTAAAGTTTTACAAAATATGAAATAGATAATATAACAAATTCCAAATTTGGGCTTCCAGATGCCCATATTCGGGTGGAAACGTACGTTATTCAAAATTGGATGGCTCTAGGTACCGTTGTTGTATCATATTTGGAGAAATATACATACATTTATGCAGATTCTCCATTATTTAATTTCCTTAAATGTAATACAGCGCTGCAAGATTTGGTGGCAACAGTATGAAAAGTGATTCAGACTTTTAATATTTCCAAGGCAAAACAGCAAAACGAAAACAGCAGCCCTTCAGGGACAAAACCCCTTAGGACTAATTAGAAAAAAGAAAAACTGAAAGGTTTCAGATTTTAAATTGCGTCCAAAGAGGCGTTTTTTTAGCATACCTTTATTTATTAAATTAAATTTAATAAATAAAGGTTTATTATTTACTTTTAATATTTCCAACGCAAAACGGCAAAACGAAAACAGCAGCCCTTCAGGGACAAAACCCCTTAGGACTAATTAGAAAAAAGAAAAACTGAAACGTTTCAGATTTTAAATTGCGTCCAAAGAGGCTTTTTTTTAACATACCTTTATTTATTAAATATCACGTTCTTCGCACTTAAACCATGAAATTCAGTTCAAGAGCAATGTCGCAAAATAACTTTAAATTGAGCGTATCTTTAGAATTTCCGATACACAGGCTCACGCGCTGAAGATAAAAATGTTTTTTCTGTACAACGTTGCCATTACTCGTTTTGAAATCCTTGAATTTGTTAATAAAAAAACATTTAAAGTTTTACAAAATATGAAATCTGCAATAAAACAAATTCCAGATACCCATTCGTAATACGATTACGTCATTCAGTATTTGATGGCTCTAGGCATGTTTTATCACAATGCGAGAAACATACATACATTTGTACAGATTCTTCATTATTTAATTTCTTCAAATATAATACAGGGCAATAATATTTTGTGGCAACAATTTGAAAAGTGAAACGGACATTCAGAGTGATTGTTACAAAATCACAAAACAAAAGCAATAGTCCTTCAGGCACAAAGCCCCTTTGGGCTAAAAACAAAAGACAGTTCTATGTCTCCCGTTCTACTGGCTGATTGACGAAATTCAATTTGCCTCTTTCATGTTTCGAAAGCGTGACCTAGGATATGTGTTAGATTTATATACAGTATTGTTGTGATATAGGTATTTTGACAGAAAATCGGACTTTTTCTGAAATGATGTGTCCATTTTTTTACAAATTTCTATTCTACGCCTCAATTTATGCCTACATATTAAATTTTGTAAAATTTGGTGCGAAATTTACTGAGAAATTTAAAAATTTATCTTGGAATTTTGTTTTCAGTTTGCGCAGAGAATAATTCACTTGGCCAATTTTTTAATTTACAGCAATCTATTTCCCTTTCCTTTTTTTTATTATACAGGAGCGGGAAAATAATCACGTTCATTACTTTCAAATAATTTTAACGAAGTGCGTAAACCACATTTGGCATTATTATCGCTTGTAACGAATATACCAAATTTCAAAAAGCGTCAATGTAAATTCACGTATGTCTTACTAAGTTTAATAAAAAAAGAAATATTGAAAAATAAATGTCAATTAACATTGAATATAGAAACATTTTGAGAACCAATTTTTTAAAACCCACTAGCGCGATATTTACAAAACTTGGCAGTTTGACATAATTTGAGTCGTAGAATCGAAATATGGAAAAAAATTGGCATGCCATTTCAGAAAACGTCCGATTTTGTGGCAAAATTCCTAAACTAGAACAAGGCTATATATAAATCTAATACATTACCTAAGTTGCGTTTTCGAGACATGAAAAACACTATTTGAATTTAATCAACATGCCCATTAGAACGGGAGACATAGAACTGTTTCCTCCTTTTTTTTGTGCAGTGTACCTAGCTATTTTTTAAGAACTCTAGAACTTTACGAATTAAAGGCATACCAGCCCATTGACAGAAAGGGTTGATCTGATCCACATTTGCCTTAACTATGGGCCCATCTCTTCCTTTCAGGGAAACTACCTCAGATTTACTCACTCAATGAAAATTGTAATTTAAATCTGGGATAAAATTTTCTAACTATGGCTTTCGGAGTAGAAAGATAAAAAATATTAAATTTTCAACTCTTTATCCCGAAAATTAAAATTCTCCTCAAGCCTTTTCTTATTAAAATATAGTTTTTGTTTGATGCTGGTTTTGCTGGAATTATTGGCTGTCTCGTCTTCTAACTTTTAAATATATTTAATATTAAATTCTTCTTTGATACAAAGAACAGTTTATCTAGGTACGTTACTAGCTTCCTTCCCAAGCATAGTGCTTTTCAGACGTTTGCTCTCAAAATAAAACGCCAAGTTCTAGATAAGGTTTCTGAAAAAGTATTTAGTGATTTAGAGAAGAAAAACGATTTGTTGCCGTGTGCAAGTTGTTTAACAAATAGACGCAATTTTTGAGACACTTATTTTGAAATAAACGCGTTGTTTGTCTTTTAATCCCTTTTTACCCACAATTTCCACTACTTTTCAACACAGATAATGACTTTTAAGCCTCGTATTGATTATTTTTTCAGATAATGACTTTTAAAATTCGTATTGTATTTATTTATCATCATCTATAACAGGAGATAAAGCTAGATGAATCGGATGAAAGATGACTTGATTGAACATCGCAGTGTTATTTTCAAGCAGGCATTATGCCCAGAATAGGTTGCATGTAAAACAAGAAAGAGGATTTAATGGTTAAGTTTTAGCAATTTTTTTAATTCCAATAGCACAACAAACTCTCTGTCTTCAAAAATATTTATTTTAAAATTCTAGGACAGAGTTGGAGTTTGATTACTTACTCAGTTTTTGATTAACTCAGCTTTAAGACTGAGGCTTGCATAAACTGAAACTAGACTAATATATCTATCACTCTAGCTTCATTGATTGAAAAAATTTCTGCGTCATTGATTTGTGGCAGAGAACATTCTTTTTAAAGACAGTGAAAAACCTCTCTTACGCATATCTTGCATATAGGTGCCGAAAGAACTCATCGTACTGTGATTTTCACTGCGATTTTGAATTTCAAGAAAAGAACTGATTAAATGATATTTTTAAGGTTGTGATAGTTTTTTAAAACAAGTTGAGCTTACGTGAGTAATTGAGAATTTAATAAATAATACTAAATAATGATAACATTAGAAATTAAACTCATAGTTCGGCAATTTGATTTAAAGAGTAACAGCTCAATTTACTCAATTTATAGAATTCTATCTGAAGAAAGTAATGTAGAAGGTTTACATATTTGGCATTCATTAATATATCAGAAAAACTGGAACTGGTATTTTTTTAAATCTTGACGTCTTAGAAGAATTTTAAAAAACTATCAGTTCCAATATCAGTCTTTTCGCTAGTCGGTTGTCATTTGAGTTTAAACTTGCACGCGACTTCAGATCGAGTTATAAGCAAATACAAAACATACAAAACATTCACTATTTAAGTAGACTTTTATAAATTATGGGTATTTAAAGAAATTTCCTACTGCTTCATGAAAGTTTTATTTTCACGATATCTGATTCCGGAAGCATACAGAATTTTGCATTTGTTTCTATATGACGCATATAAGAAGTAAAATCAGAACTAAAACACTTCATATGCATTTATTGAATATACAATTTGCAGTCTGTGCTAAAGGTAATCAAACCAGATAAGGATACACTTGTTTATTTGTTTCATTGAATAAGAAACCTTGGAGGAAACTTTCTAAGCAAATCTGGCTCGAATTTATATTAGGCATTGAAACCCAAACCATAAAAATATTCATGTAACAAGTCCGTGATTAGAAACCCATTCATTACTTGTGTCAGCAGTTGGCAGCCTCATGCACTATTGGTTATCAATTTCGTCAAAACGTTCGTCATTGATGATCAGAATCCCATATTTGACTATTTGTATTAGATTTTCTATAGACTATATTAGAAGCTAATTCTTTTACTATAATGCATTTATTGATAAGTGGATTCATATATATATATATATAGATAGATAGATATAGATATATATAGAGATTTTTTTTTTTATTATAGTGGATTGAGTTTCATTCAAATATACAGGCGGAACGAAACACGATCAAACCTCAGCAATTGTTGTGGTTCGATCGAGAAAGGCTAATTCCCCTTGAAATGTTAGTTTTTTTCCCACGGGATCTGCAATAGTTAAATTTGTTATTAATTTTTAAGTAATTTTTCTCCAGAATTAAATGGCAGTTATAACTACGTTTTATAAATATAATATTTTAAACTCTTCATTTTCCAATGATTTCCTCTTTTTTTCATAATTATAATCTTCGTTTTCCAAGAGGATAATCTCTTTTATTGATTTAACAATATACATATATATCAGAAAAATTGAGCGTTCAAGATTAGAAGATCTTACTTGTTAATGGTTCATATAAAACAGAACTCGCCTACACACTGCAAATGGTGTTCTTGATTTCCTGTATGAAAAGTTTATTGTGTGCGTAATGTGACATTAGTTACTTGAATGTTACAAAAGTGAGAAAGTGTGGCTCATTTAGCGCAGATATTAATCCATGTGATTTATTTTTATGGAATTTTTTAAGATAAAATATTTGAAAGGAAGCCTGGAAATGTAGCGCAACCGAAGGCTCTTATCGTGCAGCTGTGCCGTGCAATTTCGAAAGACGTGTGCGGAGGGATTCTGACAAATGCAAAGGTTCGTTTGCAAGAAGTTGTGAAACAAAATGAACACAATACATTTTGCACTAAGCTCACTTCCCGTGCACAACTATGCATTCATTTCGCAATGGCAATCAAAACAAATCGTATGAGACTTCGTGTACCACCGCATATTTAAAAAAATATACGAAATAAAATTCGTGTAAACATCATTCCAAAAACTCTAGAGATTTTCTGAAGAAGTATAAATATTTTTAGTAAGTCGCTAGAAAGTGCAAATATATACAGAGAATATTAATTCGTAGTACGATAATAAATTCAATTAAAATTAGTATAAATAATTGCAATTATTATGATAATTAAAATTAACATACATTTAAAATAAGTGCTTATTTCTTAAAGTCAAGGTGGGATTTCTTCCGAAGCAAACTGGACCAAAGTAGAAGAAAAGCGAAGACGTGAAGGGTGATGAACACTTAAGGCTGGTAAAGAGAATAAATTTACAAATAACGGTTTACATTATTTGAAAGTAAATGTTTTAACGCAAAAAATGTAAAAAATTCTATTATATATATATATATATATATTCCTCACTATTATTTAATAGATTTAATTTCTTTGTGATGTGCTCACAAATGCTCACAATTTTCGTTTGTTAGTATTCCTTCCACCTGCCTTTATTTTAGAAATTTAGCTTTGAGAGTAAAATATGCATAAACAACAACTGCATGTAACTTTGTAACCGAAAAAGAAATCAGATTTAAATTTTAAAAGTTAAATACGCAATTAATTTTAGAACTATTTATTCTTCAAAAATGTCAAGTATTTGATCATTAATCCTATCGTATTTCCAAAATTGTTAGTTTAACATTAAACTCTAGTTTCTTAGACTGGAATTTTCTAAAATAAAAGTTTGATAAAACTGTAATGAATTTTTGAGCTAAAAGTTTTGATAAAATGTCTTAATAGTAATCAAATTTTCTGAAGCTATAGTCGGAATAATTACGAGAAAATTGAAATAGGATCCACGGGCACGCACTGACTGCAGCTACGTATTCCCCAACATGTCCAAAATGCTTTTACGTTCAACGTTTGTTTTTGAAAATTCCTTCAGAAGAACAACGAACAGATTTTTTTTTCAGGATTACAATGCACACCGCACAAACGTATAAAAATAAAACGAATTCTTGTGGTTTTGAGAAAATGAGTAGTCACTTCTTTTACTTTAAAGAAGTTAAAATGTGGTGCTTATTAAGATTTTTGAAACTATGACAACGCCTTGGTATGGCAGTTAGAATGCGGATAATGCAGCATTACTGTTTTTTTCTTTCTGAATTTTATTTTTAATTCTCCAAATCTAATATTTTGTAATAGAACTTTCTTCAAATTGCGATGTTTTTTTGCTTCAGCTGTAGTCAAAGTTCCTTCTACCTGGAGATGCTTATTAGCTGACTACCAAACAGTAAACCGTCTCTGTTTTGCCTAGCTAACCAGTTGCGTCATATAAATTATATTTTACTTTTATATACAATTGTTTTTAATAACAAGGTTTAATTTTGAGAAGATATCTATGAAATAAACAAGCATTAAAAAGTAGCGCATTTTCAATTTTGCATTATCCTTAAGGTCTTGTTCAGTTCTAGTTTTATTTTA
Organism: Stegodyphus mimosarum; assembly: GCA_000611955.2. NCBI lineage: Eukaryota > Metazoa > Arthropoda > Arachnida > Araneae > Eresidae > Stegodyphus > Stegodyphus mimosarum. Next base: position 283,450 of record KK114811.1, read on the forward strand.
CTATAGGAGAAATGGTTGTATTATTAGCAATTTCATAAAAATTTTGTATTATGATCATAATATAAGTTTATCCTTCAAACTGGAGCTAATGGAAAAAAAGGCTTGAATATTCACTAAATGTTATTCAAAGCTTATGTTACAGAAGGTCAAAACATACAACATTTATACTATCATCTAAAATGCTATCATCTTATACTATCATCTTTATATTATCATCTCAGTGTATGAAAGAGAAACTTACTAATGTAAAATGTAAAATTAGGAAAAGGATTTTTTATCTTTTAGAGAAAAACCTTGCATCATTAACCCTCAAATTCGGCAGAATGTTGCATAAAATTATGCCAGTCTAAATTTGTTTTTAGATAACTTATTCACTACACTATTGCTCACTTCAATAAGTAAATTTTCTCATCAGTTTTTGAGTCTCGAAATAAAACATTTGTCGAAAAATACCAATAATATAACAAACAACCACTCTCATAGCATGATTAGGAAAATTCATTTCATTACACGTTTACTCAATTTGCTTGAAAAATACCGAGTAATTTATCAGGTGGATCTGCGACAATTTTATCGATATTTAACTTATGCAGGTAATATAGAATTAAACAATTAATATTGATTTGCCAACTTAAAATTACAAAATGGTAACAAAACGTAACAATTTCTGTTTATCTTCAGATATTGTTTGGATTAATCATCTTCAAATAGATGTTCATAACTATTCAGGCTTTTCTGAATTCTTAGAACATTATAGCTTTCATTTTCGGAGAATTTCAAGCACTTAAAATAATAACAGTTGGAAATTTATTAGAGCTTTTGTCATGAATGGGAGCAAATTTTCATTTTATGTAAAAATATCTGTCTTAAGAATTAATGTAAATAAATTACGCTCAAACTTTTCGCTTTGGTAAGTTTCTTGAATACAAATGTTTTCAGCAGGTACATAAAATACCCTGATATCCTGCAGAATCATACACAAATTTATGATACATATTTTTAAGTTTTATTAACAATTAAGCTTAATGAAAACAATAACCGAATTTCTTTTGATTCACATCACGTATATTCAGGCAGAACAAAAAGTTAGGCAAGGCAGATTAACTGAAACTCAAGTAAGATAAGTTGACTGCAAGTCAAGTTAGATAAGTTGACTGCATATCACTCTTTGTAGAGAGAACGCCTGTTCCTGCTGTCTCGGAGAAATCACAGAATTTATCCTAATTATCTGATTAGTTTGCCGGTACTTTAACTTTTATTTAGTTCAGTACCCACCTGAATGCAAATTAGTTAAAGTATATATAAGCGTAGAGTTTCTCAGTTTGAGGGAGACGTTGAATCTGGCTGGCCGTTCTTCTGTTACGCTTTGCTTTCCCACTGATTGAATTCATTTATCGGCTTTAGCTTCGGTAGCCACATTTACTTCTCAAATATTTAGGGCAGAACCAATATTATTTACTCACGTATTAATTTGTATTTCATTTTCAATTTTACTTGAACTTATGCTCGAAAGTAGCGGAGACATGCTTCTGTAGAAAGAATGCTTCTGTGTCTCTTAGAAAAGAGCTGGGAACACTGTGTATGGACCATCCCGCGATCACTCGTATATACAGAGGAAAGAGTTTTGACCAAGGTTAATACGTCGGGCTCGGTACGCAAGAGTCGCAAGAGCACAATTTGCGTTGGGCTCCATCGCAAGAACATATGTTAAAGATAAAACACACCCTTTGAAAGGAAAATATCGTGGCTGATGCTTTGACAAGAGTATGACTAGGTGATGAAGGGAAGAAATTAAAATGTGTCATGTTAGCTTCGAAAATTTTAGATTCACCGTAGACGGTAAAATAATGAATTGATGTCAGAATGTGAGTTCAAAGATATTTATCCTTATTTAATGAATCCTGATAATTTTTAACCCTCCAACATTACAGAGATTAAAAATCGAAGAAACAGTTGTGAAGTAATTGATGACTTTTGGTTTTACATAAAGGCGACAAATAAAAACTCAGAATTAAGAATGTTAATACCAACATTCCTAAGATTAAGCATCTGAAAGGAATTATAAGATACGTCTTTATCATGACGATGATGAAGGCATCAGGATTAAGAAAATCAGCTTTTTAACGCATGAGAGGATGGACCTCACGGGAGGAGCCAGCAACCAAGAGGAATTTGCTTAATCAAGTTAAAATTGCCACTCTGGGACAGCAGGTTTCATTATAATAGGAAGTAGCGCAGCTACAAGGGAAATACAACTGGAAATACATTCATTTTTCTATTCAAATGCAGCTTATTTATTTTTATCGATGTACTGCAAGTTGTTAGTCGCTGTATTTCACATCAAACGAGGATTCCTTAAATTTTAAATACTACCTAAAATGCTGTTTGACTTGAGAATAGTAATGTAAAATGCAAAGTTTATTTTACATGTTACCGTAAAGCGGTCACAAAACTGTACTTTCTGAGCATTAATAAGACTATAAATAGTCAGACTATTTTTAAGTAATGAGAATTGTAAATAATGATAAATTATCGCACGTGAATTGTGAACTGCATATGAGAAATTTGTGTATGTTGTAGTATAAATGCAATGAAAGGATTAGTCTTTTAGTCTCTTTGATGTCTTGTGTTTGGCAAACTAACCAGTTATAAATTGAGATACAGTGACGTAGTAGAGGGGGACAAGGGGTGACAACTACTCCCGGCGCAGCATCCAGGGGGCGCCAAACTGTTGTTAGGAAGTTTAAGAATCAAATGTTTTCCATTCTTAGTATAAACAGAACGTGGCGCGAGATCTTCAGTTGCCCTTGGGTGCTGAAAGCTATGACTTTATTGAGATAAAAGGTAGAAGTTAGATATTACATAAACGTTGTTTTACACGAACGTTAAACTAAACAGATGAAAGCAATAAATGAGTTAATGAAAATTTCTTTGTAAATGTACAGGTAAAATACAAAGCAATATATGCATAACATCTAAGAGTGTGAAAATGCACTGTGCTATGTACCAAACTGTTTTTACTTCCAAGAAAGTTGAAAGAAAGTCGTGAGATTTCCTAACTTTTTTTAATTATTCCAACTAAAAACTAACAGTAAGTGGTTTTAGGTTAAAATTTGAGATATTTCACAACTATATATAAGCTTTGGCTCCAGTTAGTTTAGAATTTTAAATGCTTTACTAAAGTAATTAAGACCTTTGTTTTCGAATTGTTTAAATTCTAATGGGGGTTATTATAAAGTTTTTATGTTAATTAACCCAGTTATATTATTAAAAATAAAGTTTAAATATAAAGTTTTAAAAATAAAGTTTTTTGAATTGTTAAAGTGCATTTGTGAGTTTAAGTTGATACTAAGCAAAAGGATGACTCGTCATCAGCATCGAAATAGCTGTGAAGTACCATTAGTTAAGCATACTTTGGAAGACTATTTCAGCAGTAGATTTATAAATTTAGACAAAAGGTATTAAACATGATAATCACTTTGGTTTGTCAATATATGTTCAGGAAAAGGTCATTAAAATTTCTATGTTGATTAAAGGTAAAATTAATATACCAGCTTTAATTACGCAAATGATTATCCTTAAAAAATAAAATTAATTTCTTGATAACTCTGCAGTAAAACTGAACTTTATGAAAGCAGCACATTTTGAACATGCTTAACATTTCATTGCTTATAAATTTCCGAGATTAAGAAAGCTCTTTTACCCCACTTAGAACAGCATTAAATGAAGAAGGAGAAGTAGAAGCTCTTTTTGTTATAATATAATCAATTAGAAACTTTCTTTTAAAGATGATGCACCTTCCGCATCGCTGATTTCATTTCGTCCATGAACTTACACTGCTGAAAACCCTCCAGGAAATATTTTCTCTAATGGTAAACAACCAGAGCGCCAGTATGTCTAGAAACCGACTGAACGCGTGAAAAATCGTTTCTAAATTGTACCTGTTTTCCTGTATTTCCATGACATTTTCTTGCTTAAACTGTTTATTATTCATTCATGATTAACGTCATATTCAAAGCATTCAACTGGCACTGAAGTATGACTTTTCCTGATGATGTGGTCACCCACTCTCACCTTTCACAGAGGATTTATAGCTGTTACCAACAAATGTAAACAACTTTACCAATAAATAAAAAATATGTAACTATAATAAAAGAACTCTTTATATATTCCCGGTTTTTTCCCTCGCGGCTTAGTAGCTGTCCGCCTACACATTTTGAGACATCTTATTCACTCTATGTGGATGTTACGTAACCTTCTAATTTCCATGATACGGAAGAAATGGGATGGTAAAAGTTTGATAAAGAGCCTCGGCAAACATTAGTCTGAACCTGTCGAGAACTTGTTACAAGTTTGGATTTTGCTCTGTTCTTTATACACTACACAGGAAGAGCTTCTGAACCCTTCTGAAAGAGTATGGTATGTTCTGCACTTCTTAGATCAGTTACCTCAAAGATGACATATTTTTTTCAACGAGTGTATAGCATTCCATCTTTCGAGAACTGGATTTCCCACAAAATCGTGTATAAGATCCAATAGATAACCATATCTATGGTATTCATTGTGCAAACATAGGCTCAAAATAAAATAGTATTAAGTTTTTGTTATTGGCAAAGTTTAAACACACTTAAAAAATACATACACTATTTTTAAAAATTATTATCTAAGCCAATTTAAAGGTTAGATTATTCAAACCAGAAAAGAAACACGCCAAAGTGAAACCTAAAATTAGTAAAAGCAACCTTGTATTTGGCTTAGATTTAGACAAAAAACTCAGGTAAACAGATTTAGACAAAAAAGTCTTTACGAGAAAGTGAGCTTAAAACACACATAAAATGCAAGAATTTATTAATTTACTCTTAACTTTAAATATACGTGAAAAATAATCCCTAGAAGTTAAAACCGGAAGGACTCCAAATTTGAATATTAAATCTAAAGTTAATATTGCTACTTTAAATAAATGTTCAGTCTGAGTTCAAATAGATTTATTAATAAAGCAGAGCCTGTAAAAATAGTAATAGGCATTTTGCTTAGTAAAGTTATTCAACTGTATAATCAATTTCGAAATTATAAATTTTATTTGTCAAAAATAGCAATACAGAAACAATAGAATTTAAAACATTATTTCAATCCACTCAAATAAAAATAATTTGCAGTTCAGATAAGATTATACAGTTATAATTATTTTCAGTAGAGAAAATTATACCTCTTATTCTACATGAGTATCGCAAGCATTAATTTCAGGAGTTATTAAGAGAAGTTTCAAGGACACAAAATTGCAGTTGGAGTCAACCATCAACAGCGTCGCGGCTTATTCTAACTAGCAAAGTAATTTCTTCTTTTATGCCTCCAGCCTTACTATTTAATAGTAATAATTCTTTTTTTAAATGATTAGCTTTTAGTTCAAAAGAATATCTGCCTCCAGGCGGTTCTGATTTGAGCATTAAAAAATATGAAAACAAACGAATAAATTAAAAATGCAATTAAGAATGATAGTAATAATATATTTTTTCCGGCTATTAATTTAGTCAAAATGCAATTATTCAGTCTGCTATTAACTTATTCAAAATGTAATTATTCGGTATGCTTTCAATTATTTAAAATGTAATATTTAATATCGTTACATAATGTAGAATGCAAAACAGGTTGAAGTTTTCCAGCTAAATGTAAGGCATAACATATCAATGCACTCTTAGTAGGGTGTAAACTATCTAAAATTTTTTCCATTAACATTTTTAGGTAATCTCAAATATTTAATTCCTTCGTAATCTGCTAACAATGCAGATGATTATTTATACAGTTTAGAGAAATAATTTCCACGTAATCTACTTCTTCAATGATGTAAATATTTTAATTTCTGGAAAAACACATAGCTTTATACAAATATCTAGTATTTAGTAAATAGGGAGTTTAAAATATCATATGCCGCGTAAATAAACTCGTTACTCAAACGTGTTTCACTAGCCAAAGGAAAAAAACACTTCCAGTGTTATAAACAGAAAAGTTATGTTCTGAAACACGCTACACTCATGTTTTTGGTAATACCGTAGTATCAAATATGCCGAATTATCGTCTGAGTAATTTGTATGGCTGTGTAATGAAATAATATTCTTTTTTTTACGTATGTTACTCAGTACATGATATTACGAGAAAGGGAACTTTTAATAAAACTGTAAGTGCAGTAGTTACATTAAAAATGAAACAAAATATGAAGCTGCTGAATTTTCAAATATTTATGAATCATAAGCTTTCAGCACTATTAAGCCATCACGCATATCAAGCGCATGCGAATATGCCTGCTGCATTATTGGTAATGCGAACCACTGGGCTCGGGATTATCGGATTTTTATGTGTTCTTAAAATTTATTATCAGAGGGTGGAGAAAAAATATCGAAAATTTTGAGGAATGAGTGCTTTTCATTCATTCTTGTTCAGATTTCGTTCCTTTTTCTAACTATTCACAAAATTATTCTACTGAGAATAAAACTTATAAAACGATATTCAAGAATTTGTTTCAATATTTTAAAACTGTAGTTCGAAATCACGTTTTTTCAGATAACAAACTGTACATATAATTTATAAATTTGAAACATAAGATTAGATTTTTAAGCTATATCCATTTGATGATTCTGCATAATGACTAAATTCTTTAACACTTAAATTTGAAGGTGATAACCTACACAGCCTCCTTACATTTTTGTCCTTTGCAGCTGTGAATTCTATAACTGGATAAGAAAACTAGATTAAGAAATTTTGATGAACAGCTTACTGGTAAATAAGTTCATATGTCTAAAATTTTAAACTATGTATTTTTAGAAGTGTTTTTCAAATATTTCCTATATCTAGGAAGTAGTTTTAAAAACATTCAGTCACTGAGTTTTTAATTTATTATTTACTTACTTATTTATTTTAATTCTTCAAGCTACCTTGTTTTTTTTTTTTTTTTTTTGGCTGGAGCAGCTTCTTCCTGTTTATTTTGATTATTTTAATCTTTGCCAGCTCTCAAAATTTTAGTATATTTTCAGTTTTCATTTACCTGTCACAGGCTGCTTATCATTAAATCTGTTATGAATGCTTACTATCAATTATATTGTGGAATAGTTATTTTTTATCATTTCTATACAACAGTTATCTGCTTTTGAGATAAAAAAGAACTAAAATAGTCCTTCAGAGAATTTCAGTTCTGAACAACAATCGCTAACTGTAGTTGCAGAATCTTCTCACAGCAATCAACCAGAAACGATGAACATTAATTTACAATTTGGCACGTTTATATTCGTCTTTTCAGTCTCATGGAGATTGAAGGGAAAATAGTTTCATTAAATAAGTAATGATAAAATGGAAAACACAATACTGATAAACAAAGCTAATAAATAAAATCTGAAGAAATCCGCAATAGTCAATTCATAAAATCTGTGCCTAGATCAAAAATCTTATATTCCGAGAAACAGAACAGTTTCCTAGAATAATTTAGAAAAACTGATTAGTACGGTAATTTCAGCTTGAAATTAAACTGAAAATTACAGCTTATATTTTAACGCCCTTACGTTTTACACTTAAATTTAAAAAACGTTCAATTGGATAAATATAAAAAAAAAACTTTTAACTCATAATTTCGGCATTTGCTTCTACATTTCATTTTTAAATGCAAATTATTAAAAAATAAAAAATAAAAAGTTATGTATTTTTTTACTTATTTTTATTTTACTTGTACGAAGTAAAGGAAGTACTGTAATCACGAAAAATTCCGGTTACAATATTTCAACGAAAATATCCACACAAAGTTTGACAGATATCGAATGCAATTTAACGATGTTTTTGCGTGACATCTGTACGTAAGGACAGAATACAGGACTCCTTTTCCTCAAACGAATTATAAAACAGACATAAAATGGGTTCAGAAGAGATATTTTTCGTAACGTCTGTACTTACGTGTCTCGCGTAACTTAAAAACGAGTAATCTTAGAACGTTGAAATTTTGTATATAGGACTGTTATAGCATGCCGTTGTGCACCTCCCCTTTTGATGGCAATCGGCCGCATCAAACGGGTGTATATATCCATTCTGTTACTCGGCTCCCTGAGCTCAGTTTTTTATTCTTATATGTTGCTAAATTGTACATTGTTTGCTTTAAAAATGATTTAATTATGCTGTTCTTAACTTTCGGTAAGGTTTTCATGCGTTTAATTAACCTGCATACAATAGCTGTAGAATTACCAACACTTTAAAAGTTGTTTAAGTGCCGAGAAGCCTAATTTTTTTACCATAGCAGCCATATTTATTTACACTGCTGGCTACCCAAATTGCAACAACAAGAAACGCAAGAGATATCACAACAAAATTTATTTAGTAGATAACATGTTAACCAAGTATCAAATGATTAAATTTATAGACTTCTGTGAAATGTGGTTCCTACTAGAATCAGTAGCTAGAGTAACCGCCATTGTTGGAGATCAGCGCTGTCACACACCTCGGCATTGATTTAAAGAGACTTTGGATGTGTTCTTGGGGTACAGCAGACCAAGCAGCTTCCACACGTTGCCAAAGTTGAGCTGGTGTGGCAGCTTGGGATGTAATGTGAGTCAATCGTTCAGCAACCATGGACCACATCTTTTCTATCGGCGAAAGATTCGGAGAGCGAGCCGGCCAGCAATTCAATCTGACGATTGACGAAGAACCCTTGGACAATGCATGCCACGTGTGGTCGCGCATTATCCTGTTGAAATAGGGCTGTGGGCAAGCCCTGAAGATAAGAAAGGACAACTGGCTCCCACACCTCGGAGATATACCGCTGGCTGTTTAAAGTACCGGCAATGCGTACTGGAGTGTGAGAGTGATATCCAATACCACCCCATACCATAATACCCGGTGCAGGACCAGTGTGGCGGTGCATAACACAGCTGTTCAGCATTCTCTCTCCACGGTGTCTCCAGACTCGAATCCGACCGTCGTGGTGTTGCAGACAGAAGCGTGACTCGTCAGTAAAGACAATTTCTTTCCATTCTGCCGTCCACATTCTTCTTTCATCGTACCATTGGCGGCGGAGACGTCTGTGGTTCTGCGTCAAGGGTAGACGAAGCAATGGACGTCTTGCGGACAGACCACTCTGCTGTAAACGGCGTCGAATGGTACGCGCAGACACTGGATGATCCGTTACAGACTGAATGTGCTGTGCTATGGTTCGTGATGTGACTGAGCGATCCAGCACTGTCATGCGCCCAATGTTCCTGTCATCACGTGAAGTGGTGCACTGAGGTGGATGCGATTGCACACGTCGGTCCGTCGTACCCTCCTGCATCCAACGGTCACATATCCGCATTACAGTTGTCTGTGTTCGTCCAACACGACTACCGATTTCCCTGAAAGATAATCCAAACTCTCGGTAGGCCACTATCCTTCCTCTGTCGAACTCGGATACTTGATCAAACGATGATCGCTGTTTACTACGAGGCATAATTGATCTTTAGTTTTGGAAAAACCAAATAAATAAATAAAAAATAGACACTATTGCCGAAATTGAAATCGTTGAATTGCGCTTTGAATAGCTTTTTGAAGTGGCGCCACAGGCGCGCGTGATGTACGTCTACGCTGTAATTCTAATCATTTGCATATCTCACCTCCACTAATGGATGTTGTAAATTTTACGTTATTTGCATGCTTCCTTCAGGCTGCTGCATTTACGGTGGCCAGCAGTGAACATTTTAAACTTAGCAGAATAGTGGATTTGTTGCCAATCTAGAGAAACTAAGCTTCGCAACAACAAAGATAACATCTACTTTCATTATTGCGAATTAAATCATGTTTAATCCATTCTAGAATTATCATTTAAGTTATTAAATTATCCCATATATTAATTCAGCGCAGCATCTACAACAAATTAAGTCAGTTTCTAGGCCTTCAGTGTCCTTTTGCCGAGTGAGACCAAAAGTAAATTTCAGCTTTGTGTAACAAAAAATCTATCTTCTTGCCCGCTGGCCGAATTGCTTGTTTTTGCGTAGAAACTCTAATTTTATTTGCAAAAATTATTCTTTAAATTCTTTTAACTGTACTTATGCTTTATATTTTTCTACATTTTTCAATTTTTAATAAAGATATTTTGAGAATTTATGTATTTTTTGCCTTGTCGCGAAGTAAGAACTGAATTAATAAGAAACAAATCTCTAATTAAATTCGAGGAAATGATTTTAAACGAAATGCAGGAAATAATGCTCATAACTTAATATTCCGTACACAGAAGTCACGTGGTATACATATCAGATTCTTGAATATAACCAAGCAAATGAATTTCAAATCACAGTAGCAGAAGTACTGAGTAAGTCACAGATCTACAGCTATGATTTAGAGCCGTTCTATTATTGTTCAATATTTGCGTCAATGAAGAGTGAGCTGTGATACGTAGTCTTTCGAAATGTACGGAACGTTTTCTTTGTAATCCATAGCAATCTAACGTTAATGCCTCTTAATTTGAATGTTGGCACGTTTCTTTTAACGGTCGTTTTAGCAAAAGCTCATCATTGTTATAGAAACAACATGCGTTTTATTCTGAGGCAGATCTTGAAAATGAGCTGTACTTTCAACCGAGAATCGAATCCAGGGCATTTCTTTTACTTTAAGTGAATACTAAATCAGCAGAGCAATGTAGAGAATACTGTTTTTATCTTATTATAAACTGTGCAAAAAATTAATAAAGAGAATTTCCCATTAAGTAATTTTTTCATCAATTATTTAGTTTTTAGGCATACATTTTAGATGAATTAATCTTCCTTTTCGATAGTTTTTCCATTCTTTATCGAACATGGCAGCAATTATGCCACGTAGTAAATTTGCTTAAGAAGTAAAATCCCACAGATCATTAAAGGTCCACGGCAGCATACCTTTAGATGCACTACACAGCAAAATGCTTATTTTACGATCAAAACTTTTTACTATTCCGAATGTAAATGGTGGAGCAAAGTTGCTGATGTCAATGTCAAGTTTTTTTTTTTTCAAATGAAGAAAACCCGAAAAACTGTTTTGTTTACGAAAAGATCTAAAATATTATGTCTCCTGTTTCTCTTGCACAGTTCGAATATATTGTTTAAAATTTTGCTTGTAGTATGCGGCGGAAAAACGTGGATCTCAAGTTTCGAAGAAACAGCTGTCAAATAAAATTCTCATTTAGATTTTGCCAACTAAAATTATGAACTTTTAGCCTTATGAGAGCAAGCTGCGACGGTCGTGACTAAAATGAAGAAATCGGATTACGCCCGCAAAATTCACCGTTTGAATGATATAAAATATATGTCACTATGCCCTTTAAATTATGTTCCGCCCATTATTTCCGACTCTCTAGACGTATCTCAGCAGATGTAACTGAGTGCTCGCATATATCCATCCATCGACCTACGTGGGCAGATAAGGATTGTAGCCAGAGAAATGCTGTTCACTTTATTCACCATTAACAATTCTAAAGGTGGTGCAGAAGGCTGTTGCCCAATTAGTTGAAAGTTTGAATATTCCTGGTAATTTTAAATGATAGCGTGTGCGTTTTGAATTCTATGAAAGAATCAAAGAAAAAGGTTGTAATTTGTCCATTTTATATGGCCGTAGAATGTTACTTTATCTTAAGATTTCAATGGCAGTTTTGTATCCAGTTCGACATTTGATGCTATTAATGCCAACTAATTTTTCTCTCAGGACTGAGGAGAAGTATTTCGAGCAAGACCGCATAATTTATATAATGTATGTAATCTCTGATTTTTATGGAATACTTACTAGTAAATTATTCCTGTAGAGTTTACTAGATGAGCTAACTACAAAAACAGGATTAATATCTATGTGCTCTATAAATGTTATTAATCGAATAGATGTTCTCGTGAAAAGTATCTAAAGTAATGAAATTATGTCTTGCTAAACGCTTATTACAAACATTTATGATCAACAGTCATTTGCTATAAAGGAAAACTATCAAAAGAAGTTTTCACTGCATCTGTTTCAGTTGATATCAGAGTAAAAATCCTTAGTTAACAGAAAATATTTATATTAGATTTTTCTGGATGATAGTCAATATCATTTCAGGCTGCTTGAAACAAATTCAAGGTAACTGTAGCCATTGCTTCCGTAATGTCAGTTTGTAGGTAGCAAAAGGACTATTAGTCTCGATATGATAGTCAAGAAATCATGGTTTAATTCCACAACAGAAATAGTATCTAGAATTTGATGTGATTTCAAAGGTACCCTTCAGCAGAAGTTTCTCTAACAGAACTTTTGCTTAGTTCTCGCTATTCCTGAAGCAAATACTAACCCCGGCCGGTGGGGACTGCCTTCTCTACCGTGTTGTCACTTGAGTAACAAACTCCATTCTAACCATAACATACATCATTTACCTCATTCTATGGGATGATACATGCATCTCAGATGCTATATAGGGAGTGAAAAAAGATTTAAAAGGCTCTGTCAGCAGTTGCACCAACCAAATACACAATTTTCATTAATACACATTTCCAAAGAAACAATTTGAAGCTTTCATGCAAATACCCCAGATTAAAGAATAATGATCCAACTTTGATGATGGAGCCATAATATTGTATTTTATAACAGTATTATGATTATGCAAAGATTATTGACTAGATATTTACTGGAATTTATTACTTGATTAATAACTTGATTAATTTATTACTTGATTAATAAATTCCCTCCTAGTTTTGAGTACATTTTTAATGCATTTTCCATTTTGTTTTTGCAGAAAGCTTTCAAGCTCCTGTTTTCCTACTCTTGATTACATAAATAAATTATCAGAAAACTAGTGAAAAGAAACTAGTGAAAACTTAGAAAATTTTTATTCTTCGTGGGGACATATTTAATCCCCACGAAGTGTGCGTGATAATTGGATTTTAGTTCATTTATATTATGAAGACTCAATTAAATTATGAAATAACAGGTATGTTTAGGATGCCTAAATTACACGCTAGATGCTATTAAATACTTGCCCCTTGAGCAATTTCTGTCCCCTCTGTTACAATGCTACATAATTTAATTTGTTAATTACTAGATTTTACAACTCAATCTAAGAAGTGTTAATAAAGAATTCCTATTGTGTTCGATAAAATTCTTAATTACAGTATTCTCATAAATTCAAAAATATTATTATTCAATACTTTCTGAAGCGAAAACAAACATATGGATATACTCATAAATTTATATCAACAAATTAAAGACACTACGAATAAAAAGCAAGATATGGAAAGTGAAGAAAAAAAATAGTTGTAGTGATAAAAAGTATCATAGTGACAAAACTTTCTTATGGAAAAAAGCATCACATTATTAAAGCATTCAATAAATGTCAAAAAGGAAATTTAATAATTGATTGATTGGTATTTTGTTTGCTCATAGAAAGGAAGGATAATAAAGAATAAAGCTCAGCCTAATGAAAGGAAAATAACATTCGAAGATTCTCATGTGTTCAAGAGAAATGAGCATCTTACATTAAATTGTTATCCCGTTATTCTACAATTGGTTGGGCTTCTAAATTTTTATATCTGGGAAATTATAGAAAAGTTACACATGGGCAAGATCTTTTACAATAAATAAGTAAATTAATAAATAACCAAGTTTAAATTTTCCTTCCTTTTTAGAAATTTTTTTATTTATTTTTTTAAATTGTTATATTTTTATAATTTACACTTACATAATTTGCTGTGTTTGAAATCTAGTTTTTTTAGATAATCTTGGATTCTTTATTAAAAGGAAATGCATTTAGCGTCTAAATGCAGAACTGATACGTATTATAAGAATCGGCGAAGTAACAAAACAGTCTATTCTTTTAGGTCCCAGAAAAATTCGTTCAAAACATCATTTTAATAAAAATAGAAAGTGGAGTTCTAGAAGCCGAGAGCTTTTGCTCTGAGAATTCATAATGAGAGAGAGCTTTAGCTGTTTAATGGTAATAATTCATCATAGTGTGAGTGACTAAGTATGGAGAAATTTCTTTCTTAAGATGGATGCTTAAGTTAATCGAAACGAATATAATAAATTTTCAACGATGGAAGCAATCGATATGCATAACACTTCACTCCCAAACAATACCCCAGCTTGCAAGCTGTAATTTTCATTAGGTTCTTTTACTTCATCGGTTGATAAAAGAGAAGTATGCAATTGATTCAACTTGAATGATGGATGAATAAAATTCCAAGCGTTAATTAGTGAGCAAAATTAATATGTTCTTCATAGGGTACTACAAATCCGAAATTTCGCTTTCAACTCGCTGTACTTAATTCAAGACACGTGCTACGACAACATGTTCAAGTGAGAAAAATAAGTACTCTGTTATAATGTCACGTCCCATTTATCGAAATCAGAGGGCATTTACTTTTCATAGAAAAAAATAATATAATAATAAAAAATGAACCATGAGAAACTACTATAGTATAATTTTCATTTTATTTATTTATTTATGTATTAATAATAAATGTTCCTATGCAACCTGCGTACAGCCTATGATACATATCCACATTTTTCTGATAACAAGTGTTGGAAATCCGCGAATAATTTAAAAACGAAATAAATCCGAATGGAAAGGAGGCAGGTTATTGAATAACAAAGACAATTAAATACAAAATTTAAATAATCATATCATTTTTAATTCCACACACATGTACTGAGGCTTTCATATTACAAACAAAATTATGCCTTGCTAAAATAGAAAGATGTGACCCTCTAACCACAGATAGATCTAATTAATAGATAGATCTAATCAGTAGATCAGATTGTAACGTTTATTATTGTTATTAATTAGAGTAATAAAGTGAGCAGTTTAAAACTAATTTTTACTTTTTTAATAATATTTTTTTTATTTTGTTTCTCGTTGTAAGATAATATATTCAGGTTAATGTGCAATGTAATTATTGTCGTCAAATATCATGATGGATATTCATACGTTTAATTCATTGAAACTTGCATTATTACTACAATTTATAAATGCATTTCCAACGCAAGCACACAGACTATACAAAATTTTATCTCTTACTCGTTTAGTTGTATACTATAATCTGCATCAAAATAGTGTATGTACTAAAATATATTAATAATAATAGTAATAATAATAATAATATAAAAAAATCCGAAAGGGTCCAAATTTTAAAGGTCCCCCAAAAGGGCCATTTTAAAGTTTAATATGGTTTACAAGTAGAGATTGTAGAGACATTAGGTTACTTCGAAGAAGACGTATTGAAAAATGAAAATGGTTTCGGGGACTCAATCGCCAAATCCGGGTGGTGGAGATTCATCATCCACCACCTTTTTAGTTCGGCGCCAGTGTAGAGACATTATGCTATTTCGAAGAAGAAGTATTGAAAAATGAACAACTCCTTCGGGAATCGAACCACGGACCTCTCGGTTACGCGTCGAGCGTACTGACCAATACACCACGAAGCCATGCTAAGAAAGCGGGAGAAATACCGTATAAGATTGTTCATAGAAATAGCCCAAGTGTGATACCGAAATATTTTATAAGATATTGGATCAACATGCATTTACACTAATATGGGAATTTTATATATCTTCTGTATATGTAAAACATTAAACAATATATAATATAATTTTATAAAAATACTTAATGTTTTGAGTTAAATATATCTTAATGTAAATGCATTTTTATTTAAATTGATCAAATTAAAAATAAAAAAAATATTCTTAAGAACTGCATCGATTGCTTTTAAATAATTTAAATTGTTATTTAATAACCCATAGATAAAATATAAAAGAATAATATCTTACATTTTTCCGAATGGCAGCAGCCTGGAATAAAAAGTGAAAAAAAACGCATTAAAGTGAAACTGTATAAATTTGTGCTAAACTAATAGCCCGGCTAATAAAACTGGTTAGCAATATTCTGTAGGTGATTATTTTCATTTAAAGTTTCCCAATACTATTAATTTTACTTACAAGAATATTTATGGCATAAAAATTCAAAATTTTTCAGAATATTTGTCGTTTTCTAATTGATTTTTTGGGAATTACTGAGAAAGTTGAAAATTTTCTATATGTTGTTGAAAGAATAAACTAGAAAAACTCGTAGAAATCTGCGCGGAGTGCTGCAGGATTTTTATACCATCTAATATGGGAAATGAAATATATGAGAGAATTATTTAAGGATTGTAAGAACCATGATCCCCTACCTATTTTTATTTTTTGAATTTGCTGATTTTATTATATACATTTGGAACAGAGAAAGTAAAGATTGAAAAAACAAAAACAGTGAAAACCAAAGTTAATCCTTTTTTATTTTAAAGCTCCAAACAGAACTTGTCAAGGAAAAAGTGTTTTGAAGCTTTAAACAAAGTCAATTAATTGAACAACAAGAACCGGTTTCATTCCGATCAACTCACTGAGACCTACTTCTATCGTCAATTAGTATAATGGTTATTAATTCTAGAAATTTTTTATGTACAATATTTCACAAAAATCTATACAAGTTTAAAGCTCTCATTGAGTTGGTCTCTTTTCCCTACCAGTTTTTGTTGTCAGAACACAAAAGTTACAAGGAAAACATTTTACCTGTAATGCCGCAATAAAATATTGATAATCAAGGGGGAAAATGGATGAGTTACAAACGAAAGAAATATCCATAAAATTGGTAAAATGAATGACAAGAATAGAAATAATAAATTGCTGTACTAATTACAATGTAAAGCTCAAATTTTTTATCGAAAAATTTGATTGTCAAATGTAAAGGCTAAATAAGGGCCAGGTTCGAATGCGTGAGGAAATAAACGATACAGTCTCAAATTCTTACACGTAGAGTTTTGTTAATGAACAGACAAAAGTAAGATTTTCTTAAAAAATACAGTTTAAAAATTAGTTTTATTTAACTTAAAATATTAAATTAACAGTACCAATCGGAAGAAACGGGCTATATGGGCAGTCGGCTGAGACGCACACACAATAGGACAAAAATGTTTAAAAAAATAACTCAAATAAGATATTTCTACTGTGCCAATACTACATGAAAGGATGCAAAGCACACTAGGACTATCTCCCTTTATTTAGTTAGATTAGAAGGGAAGGGATGCCTTCGTGGAGGACGTTCTGAAAGAAACTGGCTTGTATGCACATTACACATGGGGGAAAACCACGGATATGCCCCTGCAGACAGTCCATTCGCCTGGAAGCGAACCCAGGTTGGAACTGCCAGTGTTCGGAGATTTCACCGCTCGGCCGCTGGTGGATTCCAAGATGATTTGGACTTCAGTGTAAAGACCCATTTCAGCATTATGTCCCGGAAAATGTTAAGGATTTTGCATAGTCAACGTTAATTTAATTAGTACCATTTCATATAAAATGGCGATATTTTTAAGAAGAGAAATATGATCAACAATCAAATAACTGAGGCTTCTAGAAAAGTGTTTTTGACGAGATTTGCGTGATCGACAAGAAGTAAGAAATTTTATTGTTTTCATTTATTTTCTTATAAGCCTTATCATCCTATTCTAGTTGCGTTTCAAATATTTTTTAACCTTTTTCTGAATAATGATGCTCCTTTAAATTCGTGAACTTTGATTGCATAATAAGGTATTTGCTTACTATTAAAAAAAACTCCATCATTAAAGACTAACAAGTTTTAAATAAATTAAACAATAAGAACAAAACAAAAGAAAATAATCTTTAAAACGTTAAGCCTTGCAATCCAAGGCTTCAGATTACGAATTAATACCACATGAGGAGTGTAACATTAAAAATTTCAAAAATTTTAGAAAATTAAATACATACAT
>KK114811.1:301338-315050 GCA_000611955.2 Stegodyphus mimosarum
AATAGAGGATTTGAAAATACTAATTTTAAATACCTATTATAATACTGACTAAAAGTTGTTTTTTTTATTCTGGTTTTAATTGAATTTCTGTTCCTTGGAGATATTATAAAATATCTTCTGTTATCAATTTTATGTATGTATTACCATAATCATTATCTCATATATATATATATATATTATGATAGTTATTATGGTAGTTTATGTATTTATATATGTAAACTATCATAAAATTTAAAAACTTTCTGTATTAGTTACATCATATCTGGCTTTAGAAATATCCTTTTTTTAATTAAAACAAAGCAGCAATTATTCATAAAAATTATTGATCGAATTTATTATAAATTTTAGTATTTTAATTTATGTCTAAAGGTACATTAGTAAAAAATACAATAAGGATTTAAATTATTAAGAAGTTCGTTTGATTTTAAATCACTCGGTTTGTTAATCAGTGACATTTGCGCCGTGCAGTACTTGCCATCTCGCGTGGAGGTCCAAAACTGTTTTTAAATTCTTATCATTCTTTATTTGCCAATTCCTTAAATTTGCTCGGGACAACGGGTTTTATTTTGTCATGATTATTTGATACATTACCTGAAAAGACTGTTAATTTTATTATTTTAATTTCATGATCTATTTGAAAAATATATCAGTCTATTACCGTCAACTGGGGATTAAAGTTGGAAGCGTTTTCCACTCCCCGCAACTGTTAACGCTGTGTCTTGTATCTAGGATCGACATCAGAAAAATCTATTTATCTTAAGTACAATATAAATTCCTTTGAAATTTTAAAATTTCAAATGCAGTGATTTCTCATGTATATTTTTAGAAAGAAATGCGCTACGAGCAACTTGGTCATGCTCTAGCAAATCAGTATGAATGGAATTTGAACTCGATTCATACAGTATCCTTTGCAATCTGATGCCAAAATATGAAAAAAAATATTTTAAGAAAATTAAGAAAAAATGCTCCTTACAAACAATTTGTAATATAATTTTTATGCTAGAGTATATTTAAAACAATGAGATTTTAAACAAATAAAAGTTATGTATTTGCATTGTGTCAGCATTGCATAACAGTAAATTGAAAGAAAGTACTTGCACCATCTGAATTAGACAGAAAATTGCAGTAGATGTAAGTCTACCCGAATAATTGATATTCCGGATCCATCAAGTAGAATTTCAACCTTTCACACAACAGGCTGCCTCAAGAGAGGTTCACGAAAGGTCATTTGTTGCTGAACTTAGTGTAGGGTTACTGCTCTGTTTTGGAACTGATAACACTGCCTTTGAAAACTACCTTGCCTACGAAAAGTGCAACTGTTTCAATTTGTCAACCATCCGAAGCACAGAACTTGCTCAACAGTCACCTATCTCCCTCGATGAAAGGAGTAACTGCGTTTTGTCCTTGTATGGCTACAGAGCTAGGATAAGTGTTGTGAGGCGGTGGCGAAAAAGATTTTCATCACATCTGATCATTAGATAGGATGGGGGCAATAGTCTTTTGACATAAGCAAGACACTAAGTTGATTTTCTCTTCCTCCGTTCAAAGAGGATTACGTGCTACTTTGTAATATGGAAGAATAAGAAGACACATGGAAATCTCGAACTAAATAAAGGTGTGCCCTCATCTTCTTCTTTCTCCCCTTCTTCTATTTATTTGAAAGTTACCTCTTACCGAGGACAAAAATCAAGCGTTTTTCAAAACAAAGATTTTTTTAACTCTTCTGAAATAAATAACAATTATGAGAAAGAACAACAGATTCAGATTGCTGAATGTTAATACCTGCGACAGAAGTGCCAAGCTTAAGCAGTACCTCCGGCTATTTTACAAAAGAAACGAAAACCCTGAACTCAAGATTATTGATCATGTTACAAATAATAAAGATTATTCACTTTAAGCCTCAAATAATGAAGATTATTTTCTTTTCAACAAACAATTGTCAAGTCTCCCTTACCTCGGAAGTTTTAAATGACAAAGTGCGGATGAAAGGTAACAGAAATAAACTCAAGTCTAAACTAGAGAATATTAAAAAAAATCTATGAACTGAAAAAAGAAAGGAAAAAAGAAAAGGGAGAAGAGAAGCGGAGCTTTATAAATGATTTGCTTGCAACTGTTTCATCTTAGCGGCGAAGATATCCAACCCACAAACATAAAACTTAAATGCTATATGATTTTGAGAGTGTCTATCATATTTCTTTCTTGCATTTCTGGGAAGTCAGTCAATCTGCAGCTCTGCTTGAAAGACAAACATTATGAATAAACATTCAAAGAAATTTTCTGTTAGAAAAATTCCCAGATTTTCTTTATATTTTTCAATCTGTTGAAAATGCAGTTATTCATATTATGCCGAAAACAATAACACGAAAATTAAATGTATAGTATAAGACTGCCTATTGAAACAGAAATTTTTATAAATGTGTTCTTCTCTATATTGCTAAAAGACCAAGGATGGCTAAAGTACTTTTTTTAGCTTTCGAAGGTAGTTTGCGTTATAAAATGCAATATTATTCTGTTTTTATATAACTCACTCTCTAATATGTCTCATAATGCCCTTTTCGACAATCAAACACTAAATTATTTTATTTACTATATTAATTGCTCATTCGTGCTTATAAACTTTAATTACATTATGGGCATAACAATTCGAAGATGTATATCGTGTACTAATCATTAAAATGATGAGGAAAAGACAAAATGTTTTTTAGAGAGCGATCTCCGTCTGTTAGTTCAATCCTCGAGTGTGAGGGAAAAACTGAACAAATGTTTGTCAGGAATAAACTATAGTAAGTTTGTAACTTATTTTAAGATGCAATATCTGTGCAGTGCATACTTTCCAGTCATGCAAGTTTGAATTCTTTTTAAAACTGAGTGCAGAGCTTAAGGAGAAAATCGTTGATTCAATTTTTCAAATTACTGCATTGTTTTTCATTCCAATTAAAAGTTTTTACCTTACCGAAAGAACACTATGCCTCATTCATTTTTAAATGTACTTTTATTTAAATCAGTTAACTGTTAAAACCAGAGAACACTTTTTGTTTTGGTCTCTAAAAATGAATTCTGCATCCCGTAGAGAAGCTAAACATTTGTATATTGTATTATATAGACGTAATTTCCTGAATACCGAAAGAGAGCAACAAAAATTATTTACTTGTCTTTATACGTTATAACATTAATTTAAAGAGGCAAAATCCTTGTTAATTTTCCTTTAGTGACTGTTTTAGCACTTATAGAATAACTAGTTGTTGCTCGTAAAATATTTGTGACATTATGTTTACGTTTTAGTAACGGAATGTAATTTAATTTATTTATTTCCTTTCTGCCTCTTTTAGCCACAAGATTTATTCATTTCAGATTTAATATAGATTTGCTTGCCGCTCAAATCTATATTAAAGTTTAGATCACTACGAACAGAGGTGTGAGAGTTTGGCCAGCGGTCCACTGTCTTGCCGATTAAATTAAAATCTGGCGGCGACTCCTAGTGCTGTTTTAGCTGCAAATATTGTAGACTGAGGTTAGATCCCATGGACTATTTGAATTTCTGTCGAGATCTAAGAAAAACTTGCAATTTTGAGTGAAATTTGATTAAATTGCGAAGGAACCATTGCGAAGGAAAGCTTCAAGCTATAAACCAGATCCAGATTGCCCGGTAAATTTGCGTTTGTATATTTTAATTTAAATCGTTCAGAGGAAAAGTGGTTAGTGACTGACTGCCGTACCGAAGGGCCGGGGTTTCAGTCCCGAAGAAGGCATGTATGCAACAGTAAACATACCACCACAGTAAACAAACACCCCTTCCGTCATTATGGTGGCCAACGCCTGAAAAAAGGGGGGCTAGAGCCTGTCATAGAAAAATAAATTAAGCACTCACAAGGGGTGGGGTAGAATAAAGTGTTTTAATTCTGTGTCTGCTTCTTTGATGGTTAGATAATTTGATGATGATAATTTACTTCACAGATGATTTTAATTCACTGTTTTTTCTTACGTAAAACTTTACAGAAACCAGCTACCTATCTTCATATCTTGGTCGTCTCCACTACTCTAGTGTTGGAGGATACTATGAAACGTACAGTTATATATTTGAAAAAATGAAATATTGATATCGATTACTAAGATTATTATGGCTAATATATTTAAAAATACTTCAAATTAAAACTTTAATACCTATTTTTGCAATTTAAAACAGATAATTAACGAAATACCCGGTTAAGATAGTAATTCATCTCATAGATAACTGTTTGGAAAGTCTTTAAAGCTTAAAAAAGACCTAACAAAGTGTAAAGGAAAATTAGAAAAATTTAAATCAATCTTCAGACTTCGCAACCAAATCTTTTGAAAGGTGCAATAAAATTATCACTAATTCACTCAGTTGAAAATCTCTACTAGGTGGTTTTATCTAGAACTCTAGAATTTTATTCTACCGCCTGCATAAATAAACTTGTACCTCGTTGGCAAAAATGCATTGAGTCAGCTGGTGCTTATTTTGTTTAATAAAATAGTTTCTGAGGACTTGAGTTATGATCCTTTAAAGATATAGGTTAAAAACCTGCATTATTTTCCGGACAATCCAATAAATACCTATGTCACAGTGCTAACATCTGATAACGATTAGTGAAAGAACTTGCTATCATTGTTCTGTTCCGGTGTTTCTCAGTGTAACTTTTAGCTACAAGGTAATTAAATGAGTGTTCTCGAAGGTTCAGTGTGTCATCGACTTGTACGTCAATCTCAATAACGGGAGAAGAGGGGAATCCTTCCAATTTATTCGGCGTGTGTTCGCGAAAGGTTCTTCGTCTATTTTAAGATTTCTACGTGTTGGTTTTTGATATAAGAGTAGACTTTTTTTTAAATTCATTCAGGGTGCAACTAAAAGTGTTCTATAGAAAAGAAAATTTCTAATAATAAATGCTATTTTGCAATTTGAATATGTCATTTTGTTTTTTATTAATAAGGTTTTAGAAATTTAATAATTTCGCTGAACTAGTTAAGTTATAAATTTTATTACTTTAAAATTATTTTATTTAAGGAAGTTTATTAATGATTAAAAATTATATTTTAATTTACTGTTATATTTTAATTTACTGTTTAAAATTATGAATTATTATTAAAAGTTTGAATTATTGTTAAAATTATTGAATTTTTAGGAGAATGAGATAAACTGCGTAAAATTAATAAAGTAATTTTTCATAGTAGCTCCAAAAAATGATATAAAACTTGTGTCTTTGATTGTAATATGGAAAACATTAAATGTTCTGATACTGATTATTGTTATAATGAATATGAGAACTGATTAATGATTTAAAAGTTAAATTATTATAATAAAATCAAGAAATGTAATTTAAAAAATATATAGAAAAAAGTTATTTGAAATTATGATAAATGAATATTATATTACTAATAATTATATGTTAAATATATTGAGAGAGTACTAGCTCAGAGTCCTGTTTTTACCTGTGTATAACTGTTTCTTTTTCCCGTTTCATAAACGAAAAAGTTGAAAGTTCTCATTTCATGTTTGAAGGTTATCATTTGTATATTTGTATATATGTACTATTTTATTATCATTTCAGTGGAATGTTTAAATTCGATTTTCAAAGGCCAGGTACCGTATGTAAGGAGCAGATACCATCACAAGTAATTGCCGAGCGTCGCAGGTGCAGTTTAGTTAGAATGTCACTATATTTACGTGTTCAAATGTTGTATGATGCTCCAAGTTATTCTAGCTCGCAAATGTCTACCAAAACAAAACAAAGAATATTTAAATCGACATGACTTCAACATTCTTCTTCTTATTATGCATCTGCAACGCATCTTCGAGGTAACTAAATTATTACGCATACACGCACTTATATATATAATTTCATTTTATATATGTATATATAATAAAAAAGTACAGAGTAAAAAATAGTTAAAAACCTAATCTAATGGTGAGCTAAACACGAAACTTTCTAACTTTCTAAACTTCTAAACTTTTTTTGATGTAATATACTTTTTCATTTAAAAAATTTTGTTGCTCTGATGCTGCAGATTTTAACAACTAATTCCTCTTTTTATTTGTTTTTTCATATTTTGGATTATTCCTATACTACATGTTCTTGGTCTCGGTCCGCTTAAACTGAAAATTTTTTTGAGATTTTTAAGCTTTTTTTGCTTTTTTATGATTTTGATGCTATAATGTTTTGAAAAAGTGTGTAACCTGGGCTGTACTTCAAAATTTACATATGTTTCTGGTTTTGCATATGTTGGATTACTTTTATTTGCATATTTTGTTTTTGGACTCAGGCTGCTCAAAATAATATTTTTATTATTTAAAATTTGTTTGTTTTTGAATCTGTTTTGCAATTTTTTACACTTTTGGCGCTATTCTGCACATAGTTCAACCTGGCTTGGACTGATAAAGACACAGATTACTTTGATTGTTAACCTAAGATTATTTTAAGTTTTAAACTTTAATGTGGCTTTATTGGTTCGGAAACAGTTTGATTTATTTACTTCTTTTGTTGCATCAACTCCCTGATGACAATATAGCGAAAGATGTAAATTTCTTATTTCATTTATGGTTTTGGCATGTTTTGCTTAAGCAACTTCTTTTATAAATCTGAAATGATTGTTAACTGAAGTATTTAAACACAGAACCACAGTTTGCTTAATAATAACTGAAGCTAAGGCTTGTGAATAAGTGTAAAATTTATTAATGCTTTGCCCGCATATTTTGAATGTGCTATTATATGACAAAAAAGAAATAAAAATCCCTTGAAACATAAGCAACTCACGGAAATATTCAGCCCTTTCTGCAGTTATTTTTACTAAAACCTCAGTATGTAATGTAAAAAGTGGAACTCAGCTTCAAACATTGTGCTTTTACTTTTTAAAAACGAACATATTTGTTTTAATATAGACAGCCAACAAAAAGAATCAATAACGAATAATGAAATTAAAATAATAATTAAAATATCGAGTTTAAAATAATAAAAACGATGGCGACTGTCCGTATAAAAAATGAGATAATTTAATACTCATAATATATAATAACAGAAACAAATCTCTGTAAGAGCAATTTTCATATAAATTTCTATATTTTGACAATAGTACGGAATAAATAATGATTTTGTAGCATCTTCTCTTATTACACTTTTCTGCGTAACTGCTAGTAATATAAAGTATTAAATATATTGATGAAACTTTTGAAGCCTATTTGCTCGATATATAACAATAAAAAAATAATAAAAAAATGGCAATAACTGCTCTTTGGAATTTCTGAATTCTAGCTCTGACACAAGATGAACAACGAATTTGCGACGTCCTCGTGTACTGAACTTTGCTAGATTAGTAGAAAGTTACATAAAAATAGCAAACATAAATCATAAAGGTTAGAAACGAATTATAAAGGGAAAAAATTAATAATTTTTTGTGTATAAAATATTTTTCCATTCAAGTAAAAATTATGATAGCATGGTGTATAACAACAAGTGAAAAGGGAAGCAGAAGTACACATTCGTATAGAAACAATTAAATAGAAAGAACAAACTAATAAATAAAAGAACAATGCTTTTTTAACTCAGAAGGAGACAAAAGAAATTTATCTGCTTAGTATCTTTGAGAATCCTTCCTACTATTTTTAAGCATTTTAGAAACATTAGATTATTACTTTACTTCTGTGTTTTAAATTACAAAGATTAAATCTAAATCACATAAAAATTCATCATCTCTCGCTTAATAGTTGTTTTCTACTTTTTTTGTTAGAAGTCGTAATAACTCAGCAACATCTGGATTTAAATTCATTTACTTTTCCTATTGTTATTAACCAGGTCTTTCTCCTTAACTTTCATTCTCTTTTTACCAATTAAAGCATTTTCGAGAGCAATTAAATCAACAAGATAATTTTCTTTAAGAGTTTTATCATCAGTGACCGTTCTCCCGTCATATCAACTCAAAGGGGGATTAAATCAGAAAATTGCAGTCTAACACCTCTGAAGAGTATGTCATGAAAAAAATTTTAATTCAAAAAATTAGTAAAATGTCACAAATAAAAAAATATGCTGCAGCATCTGGTGTTAGTAACGTCTTATATTAAACATAACAAAGTTGAAAATGATGATTAAAGTTATCAGATGAATCTATTACAAGTTATATGCATTTTTATTGATATCAATTAGATACATTATTAAAAAAACTAATGTAAATAATTAAATCATTATAAGGTACATTTAATGCCTTTAAGTCATTCAGTTTAATTGCAGATTGATTAAATTTGAATGATAAATTAAATGTTTGAAGCATATTCCAAAAAAATTCCCCCATGGGCAAATTGTTGTCTGTTCGGTAGTTTTTAAGACATGATCCTGTTTATAGACTGCTTTTCCAGGCGAGAATATTGCTATTACGTCAAATAAAAAAATAAGCTTTCTTCTAAGCTTGAAAATGTGCTGTTTTCGAAACGCCCCCTTGCCTTTAAATGCAGCAAAGTTGTACAAATTCCCTTCCCCATAATCTTGCGTTTATTTATTAATATGACCATATTCTTCATAGGAATTGAAAATATATTAATATTCAAAATTTTAAATTCAGGACATAATTTTTCGAAATAAACGACTTTTCGTAGTAGGAACAATGAGAAATCAGTGACATCTTCGCCAGAGTTTCATATCTGAACATCCAATTGTTCGCCGGATATATTACTAATTATACCTAGACAGCAGGAAGTGAGAAAAGCGACAACTCCGTATATTCTCACCCAATTAAAGGACTCGGTACGCGTATTTAGAAGGTGATAAAAGGCTGTCAAGTTATTAAACAGGAGCACCAAACTTGAAAGAAACAGCTATGAGCTCGCCGAAATTTGCACCAAGTATCTTCCGATTGATAGCCAGGAATACTACCAGTTAAACGACTAGAGCACGCATTGGGGAATGTGAAAATTAATTATCTTACAGTTTTAACGGTAAATGAAACAGCGTAACGGCTAAAATATCGCCTGCCCCATATTTTTTAGAAAGTTCATAGATATAAATGTGTTTCTAAATACAGAGCTTCGCAAAATGCGCAAATATAATTTTATCCATTTTGATAATCATTCATTTTAACGAGAATAGATGAACTTACTAGAAATAAAAAATTCAGTTTATAATCATTTATGAAACTTCAGTTGTGCAGATAAAACGTTCTTATATTTGCATTGAATCCTCATATTTTCAAAGATTTTGCGAGTTGTCTTACCTGCAGCATACATCCCATATCAGGGATTTCGTTAAATTAATTATCAAATACGTATCTGAGATCTAAAGGCATCATAACGGAATTTTAGCTCCCTGTCATCGCATCCTTGTTATACATTATAATAGAACTAAGGTAGGCTTAACTAGAAATATCATCGATTAAGCTACATTTTTCTAAACTTCTAAATATCTGCTTGGAAGGGAAATTTTGCAAACAGAAGCTATATAATTTTTATTTATTGCATTTTATTTAAAATGCATGTCAAAGTACACTACCAGCTGTATGATGGTCAAATAAAAATCAGAAAATACCATCTAACTTAAAATTATGAAATTATGTTCTCTTACAGGTCATAATTTCATTTCCTAATAGAAAATTTTTATATTTGCATGCCATGAAAGTAGAATCGTTCGAGGATTCTTCATCATTGTCGCTTTTCACCGTAAAACATTTTATTTCAGGTAGAGAAGAGCAATGGGTGAATAATAAGAGGCATTAGAGCAACTACGTTACACGGTAAAGACAAAGCATTATTCCATAGTTTGAATCTTTAGATGCATGGCTTAGAAGTTAAAAATCTTCAGCTTACATTTCTTATCTAAAACGTAACATTAATAAGGTTTCTTATTTAAAACGTAACATAATATAATAATAATAAGTAACCTTTTGCAATGAATTACATGATAGAATTTTCAATCAAGGTAAAGTGAAGCGCTTAAGCGTATGTTTTAGTTGATAAACTTAAGCCATTTGGATGCTTTACTTCAATTTTGTTTTCTTTACGTATGTAGAGGCATTAGTTTTTTTTTTTTAAAGCAGAAGCTATGAAAAATGGGCAGTGCTCTCGCCAGGACTCGAACCACGGATCTCTCGAATACGCGCCGAGTGTGCTGATCATTACACTACGAAGGCATGCTAATAAGGCGGGAGGAACATCTTATATGATATCCCCCTTTAAAGGGCGACTGGGGATTAGGGGACCCAATCGTAAAATCCTGGTAGTGGAGAATAATCATCCACCATCTTTTTTAGTTCGGACGATACTGTAAAGACATTAGGTTATTTCACAGCAGAGACATGAAAAATGAGCAATGCCTTTCCCGAAACTCGAACCTCGGATCTCTCAAATACGCACCGAGTGTGCTGATCATTACACCACGAAGGCATGCTAAGAAGGCGGGAGAAATACCTTATACGTAGAATTTATAATGTAAAACTGTCAGACGTTTAGCTTAAATAGCAGCGCGTACATATTTCAAATGGTATTTGAAAATAACAATAGAAATTTAAGAATTGGTGAGTTAAACAAACGATAGGTTTTGGTGATATTACCATGTAAGCGTACAATTATTGTTTCCTGATTGATTAGAACTTAGAACCTCAGAAGTTTTACTACTGCCAGCTGTGTTTATAATTTTTGTAATTTAACTGGTAACAGTAATGATACTTGAACAAAAGTGTGAATGCATCTGCAGAACACATTTAAAAAATTACAGTATTTAAATCAAAATTAATCATTTGCTGTGGCATCGCAACTGAGAATTCCTACGCGGAGGTTTAAAAGTCCCAGCTAATTAACTGTTAAGACAAATTATTGCGCTGTTATTTAGTTATAAACATTGTTTAATGCTTTTCAAGAAACTATGAATATTGGTTTGCTATGAAAAAACAACTTAAAAGATTATGAGCCATGTAATGCATCTAGCATAGGTAATTACAGAATAATCTGAATTGCACTCTTTGATCTAAGTTCGAATTTGTAATGATTAGCATTACTTAGACTGTAAAACATTTGATTCAGAGATTAAGAAAAACCCTTCCGAAATATTTTTAATATTTCCGTTTAAATACTTTTAAGAAGACAAGTTTGTGTAGATCGAAGTTTGATAGCAATCCGAAGATTACTATGAAGCCCGTGAAAGTATATTTTAAACACTTCATTACAGTTTTCCTTCCCACTCCTTTTTTATTGTCTCTTGGTTAAATTATTTACTGTGAAGTCCCGATGAATTTTGTATCATTTGTATGTTTTAACTAATTTTATAACAGTCCCTTTCCTAAAAACTTGTTCTTATTGAAATGTAAACTTCAGATTTTATTCTTTGTGTTTGATTTTGCTGAAATAAAAAACGCCGTTTTATATAGGAAGAAATAGGATAAGAGCTTGCTTCCCTTTAGTTCTTTTATTGAAAAAACGCAAGAGGAAAAGCTTTATATGAAATAAGTAATTTTTTTGTATACATCATATCAAATGATTATTTTTATCTGGAAAGGCTGTGTACTACAGGGTGATTCAAGATGAATGTACCGATTACAAACAGCTATAACTATTTAATTGAAAAGAATTACCAGAATGCAGAAGGAAGTTCAAATTTCGTTAGTTGTGGCTTAAGCGCAACGAATCAGAATCCTGGGCAAGCGCGAGTTCAAACTACGCAATGATCAGAAATCCGGTTCATTTGCGACCATATCATAAGTGAAAATTGCGGATCCTGTACAGAAGGTATTCTGTATGTTTCAGTTTAACAAGTATCGTTCTGTTATCACAGTGCAGAGAAGAGTTCGTCAGCGGTGTAGTGAAGCACCTTCAAATGCCAACAACATACGCGGATTGCATAATATATTTGAACAAAAAGGATATTTGTGCAAAGCAAAAAGTTGTAAGGTTTTAGTTAACTAACAAAGTTTTATGTTAATTTTCTCTTTCCTGCAAGTTCTTATTTCAACTTCCCCTTAGAATGAGCGCGCGTTTCAGCTTTATGCTAATTTGAAGTGGAGCCAAATTTTGTATTTAAAAGGTTAGCAAGGAACTTCTTGGTGTGAGAGAGCTTTTAGTCTCAGATCACTGCGGCTCTGTTCGACGTCCACCTGACTAGCTAATATTTAAATTCTAAGATTTAGCGCTGTTACTCTAATACTTATTGAAATAATCTAAGTGCGTTAGTATTAGCTAAATCTTGCTACGCACCATTAATAGTTTAGCATAGAGGCCAACCTCGCGTTTATAGCTCTGAGAGCAACGACTTCTTAATTTTCTACTTAACTTTATTTTAAATTATTTGATTGTTCAGTTTAGACCCAAGTGCGGTCATTATTTTCTGTTATCCCTTCCAAGTTGGGAAGTGGCTGTAAATAGTCGTTTAACAAAAGGGTCATTTTAAAACCCTACTCGCGTGCAGTTATTCTACCACAGAACATAGCTGCATTCAGCTCCCTGTTCAAGATCAGGACTTTACACGGTTAAGACCATGTTCGCCAAAAGTATGCACAGAACACTCAGTCCTGACAAAGTAACCAGACGGCCGTGTGTATCAACGGAAAACGTTGAAAGAATTAGCCTCAGGTACGAACGAAGCCCACGGAAATCGATGCACGAAGCCAGTAAAGAGATAAAAATGCCACAAACAACAGTTTATCAAATTCGCAGAAAGAGGATGAAAATGAAACCCTGAGTAATTCAGATTCTACAGGAATTGAAACAGGAAGGCTACTTCAAACGTATGAATTATGCTACGTCAATGCTGAAAGCTTGAAGGATGAGGTATTTGTTGAACGTCTCATGTTTAACGATGAAGCATCCTTCCTTCCATGTGAGTGGAAAGGTTACCTGGCGCAGTATTTGAATATGGAGCATGGAGAAATACCATTTGCCGAAAACAATTCCAGAACTTCCAGAATTCCAGAATTACAGAAATGCGCATTTCTAATATGTTTGCTTTGGTGATTCCAGTTATGCTTCCTAATGTATGGCATGAAATGGACTACCTTTTGAATGCTGTCCGTGTTACCAAGGGGAGTCACGCAGAATGTTTACAAAGTATGTAAACAAAATTTCGAACTTCCTTTTGCATTATATGTAATTCTTATCGATAAAGTCTTTTCAATTAAATAGTTATAGCTGTTTGTAATTGCTATGTTCATTTTGAATCTCCATGTATTTTAATGACGGCATACATTATCCCGACTGTTCATATGAATTAATTATTAATTACATTTCCCAACTTATGATGTATATAATTGCAAAATAATTTTTTAACAAAATATAATCATGCCTAGTATTTTCACGCATTAAGCTGCTGAAATATTATCAGTAAAGACATCAAGTAAGAAACTTAGTACTTATGAATTTCAATTTTTGATCCTTGTGAAAATTTGGTTCTAAATTTCTTACTATATACTGTATATATATATATATATATATAGCATTTAAAATTTCGAGAAGAGGTTCCTAATTCCTTGGCTTAACTGGTAAAGTACGAAGTTCGAAATTAGAAGTTATGCACATAGGAATCTGTTTATGTACATCGGATGATTAAGACAAAAAAAAACACTAATTTGAAAAGGCAGAGAGAGATACTGGTAAAAGTAATGAGCAAGACACCAGAATATCAATGTCAGACCCTCAGATGCAGTCCCATCACACTTGTGCAGTTCCGTCCTAATTGCGATGAAAAGCACCCTGGAGAACGGATCAAAGGATCTTCTATCTTTCTTTCCCT
>KK114811.1:315120-346609 GCA_000611955.2 Stegodyphus mimosarum
ATTAATTCCAGAGGACTTTTAGCTCGCCAGTATTTTCTAGTTCCTCCGTACCTTACAGATATTATGCACTAATGAATATCCATTCCTTTTTCGGGACTCGAACCGGATTCAAGAATATGGCAGCCAGTATTGTTAACTGCTTCACCGATCAGATAGCATAATGCAGTTTTCACACCATTACATAGGAATAATGGACATTTTTACTATCTGAATAGATGTATTTTTCACTGGCAGGTGGCGCTGCAGCAGTCTCAGAGAATTAGCTTTTCGCACGGGGCTGCATGACGATCACTAAAGATCTTCTTTACAAATCCAACACGTACAGTAAATGAAACCAACCGATTTCAAGACATATCATGAATTCGCAAACTGGCTTTTCAACAAGCGGAAAGCAATGCAGACTAGCCGCAAACTTGTGATAGTTTGAGGAGGTGTACTTTTTGCTTTACAAAGGTGTAAATAAATACGACTGGCGCATTTGGGTGAGAGAAAACCTGTTTGGACGAAACATTATTGAAACAGCTTTGCAAGTGGCAAAAAAGAAAGCGTGGTCAGGGTCCCCTGTTCCACTCATTATAAGACTCTTTTTTTTTTCAGAAATTCCCCAGTGGCACATTTCGAACTGTTTCAACAACAGTCGAGCATTACGCAGCTCTTTTAACAGACAACATCATTCTCTTCTTGCATGAGAAGAAAGTGCTGTATGGTGAACGAAAAGTGCATCATTCATGACGAATGAAGAGTGCCTCAGCGTAGGCTCCTTTCGTCATCTACTGCGATCGATTTATAACAATGATTATCGCATCTGTCCCTCTTTTCTGGATGAATGGCCACCAAAATTCCCAGACCTTACACATTGTGACTTTTATTTTTGAGGCTACTTCATGCCACAGGTGAACAGATATTGGACCATTATGAAAGAAGTTATTCGTCATCATCTGGCACTAATTACCTCTGAAACTCTCTCCGATACTGGCAAAGTGTTGTGCCACATCTGAGGGTTATTCTCAGGAACGACAGCTGTCACACTGACAGTTTATATCCCTGACTACGCTTTGAACTGTTCTGTGTCGCTATACAAACTTCTGACACAACTAAAGTACCACTTCTAAGGAAAATGTTACTATTCTGCCAATAAAATCTTTCATTATTAAAAATTATTCCCTGTATTTCTGCGCATTTTCGTGAAACTTATATAATGCTGCTATCTATACTTTTCGAATTATTTAAATATCACTTTTTACGGTACTTTTACATCCTTTGGTATATATAAACTTTAATTAGATCAAATTGATGCATAAAAAGTAGGAATAAATAACTTGAAATTCTAGCGCTGATGAATATATACTAATGCAGGCCGATTTAAAATATCTATCAAAATATGAAGCAAATAACGAAAATACCGAATTGCAGCATCCAAAAATTAAACAGTAAATAAGAGGTTGGGGGAAATTTTTCAATATCAGAAACTGTCTATTATACACTGTCTCGTCAGACGGTAGTAGCTTACTACTCACAACCAACCATTACCAGACATGTTGCTAAGGGTACTGTTTGAACTTTATGTAATTCAGAAAATTTAAACATAAGTAATAATGTCAATATAGCATTTAACCTTATATTGGTAGCATTTCTCTCTTGTTTATGTTCAAATTTCCTAACTTACATAAAATTCAAACTGTAGACTCGGAAACGCGACTGTTAATTTGTGATTGTGTGTCCACTTCGATGAGAAAGCGCGTGATAGACAATTTATAAATCAAAAGACTTTTCTCCATCTTTAATTTACTGTTTCATTTTTTCTTCTTTCAGTTCATTATTTTCTTCATACGCTTCATATTTTGATAATTATTTTATTGTATATCCAGCAACTTTAAAATCTAAATATATTTAAATCTTAAATATAAGAGGTTTAACTCATTCATTCTTATGCATGAATTGGATCAAAATAAATTTTATTTTTATATTGCTCCTTTTAGAGCATATCGATATCTAAAGTTTTTTCGTTCATTTTGACTTCCAGTTTTATACATGTATGCTTCTGTATATCTACTGTTTTTGGCACACATTTTCCTTTTTCTATTATGTTTTTTACTTCCTTTTATTTCATTTAGTTATTTAGCCTTTCTTGTTAGTCCAAAGGGGCTTTGTCTCTGAAGGCCTATTGTTTTCGTTTTGCGATTTTGCGTTGAATCACTCTGAATGTCGTTTCACTTTTAAAACTGTTGCCACTAAATACTATCTCGCCCTGTATTATATTTGAAGAACTTAAATAATGAATAATCTGAATAAATGTATCTATGTTTCTCGCATTGTGATAAAACAACCGTACCTAGAGCCATTCAATTTTGTATGACGGAATCCTACTGCGAATATGGGCATCTGGAAGTCCAAATTTGAAGTCTGGAATTTGTTTTATTATCGATTTTTTTATTTTTAAAAACTTTAACGAATTTTTGATTAACAAACTCAAAGATTTCAAAGCGAGCAATGGCAACGTTGCACAGAAAAAATATTTTTATCTCCAGCGCCTGTGACTGTGTATCGGAAATTCGAAAGATATGCTCAATTTAAAGTTATTTTGTGATATTTCTCTTGAACTGAATTTTATGGTTTAAGTGCGAAGAACATGATATTTAATAAATAAAGGTAATATACAAAATGTTAAAAAAAGCCCCTTTGGACGTAATTTAAAATATGAAACCTTTAAGATTTTGCTTATTTTTTTTCATTTAAATTTTTTCATGCAATATTTACAAATATACAATGAATATTTTTTTAAATACTTATGAATAGCATAAGATAATGTGTAACTGAATGACACTTTTATTCAGTGATGTTATGACCGACTGTAAACAATGTACAAATTCGAACATAGTATCACATTTTTTGTCTAAATCTTTTCGCAGACTAGATAATCTTACAAAATTATTCTAATTTGCTTCAGCGTCCATAAATCTGTCATTTTTATTAGTCTTCCAGACGCCTACATCGTCTGATATTGTCTTTCTTTAATGTAGCTAAAATACTGGTTACTTTACGACTTGAAGGCTTTTCATGGATCTTAAGTATCATAAGCTGTCAATGATGCATAGTGTTTCAGTCTTTGTGTTCACCCACATCAAGAGATAGTTGGAGAGCATCGGAAATACCCGTCCTCAATCACCGAATTCCTCCTACACAGTCATACACAGCCTGGAGCTTAAAACGTGTATGGTCTCGCAGTACTTTTGATAACGATGAGTCAAAAAGTCAAAAGTAAGGTGTCCCTACTCTTGGAGAAGACCCCCCGTGACGATCACTAGGTCTTTGACACGACCGAGTAACCATTAGATGCTCAAGGCGACTTTCTACGAGACGAATAGGAATTCAGAAAAATGAAAGCATTGATAAAGATTTAGGGAAATTAATTGAAATCGTGTTAACTTCCGGTGGAGTCGACCGGCTCAGTAGCTACTCCCTAGTGATTAAAGTTCGCTTGAGTGTGAAACTGCTGATTTTACTCATTTTTAATAGATTCACTTGAATGCCATTTGGTGATATTTATTTTTTAAATGCGTCATTTACGATAGATTTAATGTTACAAACTCGACAAACAGCTTAAAATTGTTGCAGTTTTTTTTAATTAAAATTATTTTTCCAAAGATCGATTTTATGCATATTTAAATATTCTCAAACACAGAAATTTCTCAGTAATATTTGCTTTGGTAATCGAAACATTTTTCGATTTTTATTTGATCGCTACTACTTAGGTTAAGAACGTAAATAATTTAATATTTTTTCAAAAAAAAATACGGTATTTCATTTATAAATGTAGGAAAGCGCAGTTCCGTAATTCATTAGATATATCTCTTTGCAGCAGAATATATTGTCAGCTAATTGCTTTCGTTAGAAATGAAAGCATTATTTCATAGAAAAATGTAGCACTCGCTTGTCATTATACTAGTCTTTTCTGTGAAGTCACTGTCAAAGATATAACGTGGACATAAAAATACACTGTGTACGGAATACCTGTTTCTGTTGATCATCAAAAGCATTCTACAAATTGAATCTAAAGATTTTCAAAAAGTAAAAATTGTATTGAATCCAACAACGAATCTAGCAAATCTCAGAGTCGAAATCTAGCAATTTTCGAATAGGAACCGTGGTTTTTGAAATAACCATGAGCGAATAGAGGAGTTTTGAAATTAAAAAATTACAGTAATATAAACGCGCTGTGCGAAAAAGTTTCAGTTGGCGATAGATACGTACATTCATTCTAATTTCTGACTGCACGAATAAACTTGATAGCTCAAAACGTTCAAATGATACAGAAATAGAAGTTCACACTACACCGAGTTCAGTGTTGCTTCAATATTGCTGGTTTTTCACCACAATCTATCTACATCGTTATAGTATTCAAATATCATTATGATTAAACATTCCTTTGCTAAACATGGCTGCCTATTAAAAAAGTGCAATGAATTAATGCATTTTACATTATTCACGTAGTTAATTTCATATTCTCCTTTTTGTTCCTTTCCAGAAATCTTTGTTTTGTGAGTAATTTTCATTCCGCAAGAAAACTGCTTATTTTACATAGATTTATTAGTAGCCTGAAGTCATTCATTACGACATCACCTTATATTAGCGTACCATATGCTATATTAATTTTTATCCCAGAAGGGCTATTAGTCCGAAGCTGCATTTTGCGTCGCATCACTTTAAATGTCCTAATAACTTTTCAAATTGTTGCCACTAAATACTATCGTCCTGTATTATATTTTAAGAAACAAAATAATGAAAAATCTACATGAATGTATGTATGTTTCTCGCACTGGGGAAAAACAAAAACAAACAAAACTAAGCTCTTCACAAAAAGATAGAGTAATCAAATTTTGAATAACATTATGGGCACCCGGAAGCCCGAATTTGGAATCTGGAGTTTATTTTACTGTCTATTTCATATTTTGTAATAGTTTAACGAAGTTTTATTAAAAATCTCAACAATTTCAAAGAGAGCAATGGCAACACTGTAGCTCCAGCGCGCGAGACTGTCTATCAGAAATTCTAAAGATATGCCGTTTTTAAATTTTTAAAGATACAGTTTTAAAATTCTTAAGATATGTCTTTTAGCCCAGTGTATCTTTAACCCAAATGCTTTCAAAACGTGTATGAGTCTCTAAATGAAAAAACACCCGTTTGGGCGTAATATAAAATCTGAAAGCTTTCAGATTTTTACTTTTTATTTTCTTATACCAATACATTCTCATACTCTGATTTCTGTTCATTAAACGATCTATCTTTATATATATATTATTGTATCAGTAGCTCTCAAAGTGTGAGATGAGACGCCTTAGAAAGCCGCAGCCTTTATCGCAGAGGCACTAGGCACAAAAAAACCAGTTTCGGAATTCTAGCTAAGTGTTATTGCTACGCATGTTTTTACTTGGAGCAGAAAAATACGAGATCTTGTTAACCAAACACGCCATGAGTTGAACCATCGAGGTGAGTATGAGCTACAGTTTTAGACTATGTGCTATAGTTTTAGAGTATGTGCTGCACTTTCCAAACTGTAATATTTTTCATTTCTAATTTTAATTAAATTATTTTCTTTAATATTTGATTTTCAACATGTCAATTTGCTTAACATATTTTCTACTTCAAGGGTTACTGTTATAATTGCATTAGATACGCTGAATTTCTTCAACCGAAATAACTTTACAAACAGAGCTTGAACTTTCCATCATTGTGATTAATTTATTATGATCTTGTAGAAACATTAGGTAATTTTTCAAAGCAGGATAGAGACATGAAAAATGAGCAGTGCCCTCGCCGGGACTCGAACCAGAGACCTTTTGAATACACGCCGAGCGTGCTGACCACTACACCACGAAGGCATGCTAAGAAGGCAGGAGAAATGCCTTATATACTTCCCCTTTTAAAGTGCGACTGGGGATTAGGGGACCCAGTCGCCAAATCCTGGTGGTGGATAATCATTATCCACCAACCTTTTAGATCGGGCGCCACCGTAGAGACATTAGGTAATTTTTGAAAGCAGGAAAGACAGGAAAAAAAGAGCAATGCCCTCACCGAGACTCGAACCACGGACCTCTCGAATACGCGCCACTGGTGTGCTGACCACTACACTACGAAGGCATGCTAAGAAGGCGGGAGAAGTACCTTATAAGTGTTTCAACAATTTTAAGTATTGGAAAAATGTGTTTATAGCTTATATTAATATTATCTCCAACTATCTTAATAGAAATGTCTTTTAAATTATTACGAAAGGAAAACAGGACATTTCTCTGAAAACAAATGTAGATGATGATTTAAATTTCAAAAGAATTTTACTAAAACAGTTACCAGAACTATTAACTAAAAACCTCTAATGAAGAAAAAGCTCGAAATCTGCTGTAAAACATCCAAAGTTGAGTTTTACAAGTACTCTTATAATCTAAATGCTTTAAAAATTAGGTGAAGTATAATTTTATACGTATATATAGAAAACTATCATCTATAAAATATTTAGAAATATATTATCTACATATACGGGTTCGTGATGGATTGAATGCCTACAGAACCAATGATAGCTTGATAAAATTCATTTTGCCAAAAGAAACATTTTATAGTTCAGGAACTTTCTATAAAAATACTCATATAGCTCTCATATAGCTCTTCAGAATATGACAGAGCACAATCAGTAGTTACCACTTATACACTTACAACTACTAAGAATGTTAAACACAAAGCAATGCAAAGCGCATCAAAACAGCGTAGCTCGCACGGACATTTCCCAATGATCAGAAGTCGAGTCTGAACTAAAAATGAGAACTGATGCTCTTTCCAGTGTTACAGTTACAATTACACATAGGGATCCGTTATAGTTATTCAACTGTACTGAGAATTGCAGAAATACAGGGACCGAACCGAAATGTCTCAAAATTTGGTGACAAAAATTAGCATCACTTATTTGGTGATATCTCGAGATATCAGATGGTATCAGAGATTATCATATAATATAGAGAGGTTGCATCTCTACCTGCCAATATCCACTCTTTAAATCAAAGGTACAAAAGTCCCCCGTGTCCGGAAAAAGTGTCCAGAATGTCATAAATTCTGGGAAATGTGTAGTTGTCCGTCTTCAAATGATGCCATTCAACCGAAGGTAGTAAGCAAAAAATC
The DNA here is from genome assembly GCA_000611955.2 of Stegodyphus mimosarum. Lineage (NCBI taxonomy): Eukaryota > Metazoa > Arthropoda > Arachnida > Araneae > Eresidae > Stegodyphus > Stegodyphus mimosarum. Next base: position 322,285 of record KK114811.1, read on the forward strand.
TAGTTGATCCTCCGTTCTTTCTGAAGAGGACGATGAGAGAAGCCCAAAGATTTGCTGAAGGCTCGATAATGTAGCTTTCTTGCATGTCCTTAGAAGTTTCACTACTTTTTTCAGTTTAGCAATCAGTTAACGTCTTAGATATTGCTTGATTGGACAATGATCTCATGTATCAATTCTATGCTGTGCCAAACTGTGATGTGCTCTGTCATATTCTGAAGAAATATATGAGTATTTTTATAGAAAGTTCCTGAACTATAAAATGTTTCTTTTGGCAAAATGAATTTTATCAAACTGGTAAGATCTTCGCCAAGAGATGAGCACGACAAATCATCTTGAATTTCTTGAATAACACACTCGTCAACACTCTTCTCTTCATCTCTTAGATGTGCGTTCTGCAATAACTCCGATGTTAGACTATCCGAAGGTACAGAACTTGGAGGACTATTGGTTCGTTTAATGCAGGTTACTCGAGGACATGCAGCCACCACTTCGCCTTTCCTAATGACTTTCGCCTTATTAATAACATTCGCAACTCTTACTGGGATGACGGTCCTCGATAGGTCTACGAGCGCCGAGTCTAATATTACTTATTTTGCGCTGTTACAGTGCTTAGGTTATTCCATTATACTGTATCGGCTGTATCCTGTTTTAAGCTATGGATCCAGGAAATAAAAATGCTTTTCTTCCTGGTATTGTGATATCGTCTTGACCCATGATTTGATAGACAGATTTAATTCTCGACATTAATTCAGAACAGTATTGTGCTCTCAGGAGCAGAACGCAGTTCGTCATTTTTAAATTCCAAGGAAAAACTTGGTTTCCTTAAAAAGTCTAATCTGAGTTTCTGTATTATCAGCCACATATGCCGTATGCTGGTAGGAGGCAGTTCAAACGGAATGTTGACGTTTTATTTTCCATTGCTGTCCATTTTATAACCAGACACAAGGACATGGAGGGTAACACAGAGCCGCGTCCAGGTCAGTTTACATCCCAGTTCCTAAGCCAAGTGTTTTCAGATGATGGTAATATCGTTTGATACATTGATGATGTAGAATTGGTCGTTTTGCAAGGAACTCCGTTTATATGCCCCATGATGAAGAGCTTATTACTGTCGCACTCATTACAGAAATCTGAAGCTCTTTAAAAGCAGTGCTTCTACTTGCCTGAAGGAATTCGCCCCGCGAGATGGCCAATAATTAACTTCTGCCCTCTTTGGTGAGCGTGGTCTTAGCTCCCGTGCTCTAGGGTATTTTGCAGTTCCTTGGAAATGATGGAAAGGGCCGTCAGCTCCTATAAAGTAGAGATGAAAGCGGGCCAAGACTCAGTTAAAGAAGGGATGAAAGTTGTTCAAGAAAAGATGGAAGCTGGTCAAGAAACAGTTAAAGAACAGATGAAAACTTAGAAGGTATTTCTCCCGCCTTCTTCGCATGCTTTCGTGGTATAGTGGTCAGCACGCTCGACGTGTAACCGAGAGGTCCGTGGTTCGATTTCCCGGCGAAGGCGTTGCTTATTTTTCACCCCTCCTGCTTTCGAAATAACCTAATGTCTTTACAACTGGCACCCGAACTAAAAGGTGGTAGATGATGATTCTCCACCACCACGATTTGGTGATTGGGCCACTAATCCCCAGTCGCCCTTTAAAAGGGGTAGTATGTAAGGTTCTCTCTCGCCTTCTTCGCATGCCTTCGTGGTGTAGTGGTAAGTACGCTCGACGCGTAATCGAGAGATCCGTGGTTCGATTCCCGGCGAAGGCGTTGCTCATTTTTCATGTCTCCTGTTCCGAAAATTCCTAATGTCTCTACAAACTGTTAAGAAAAAACTGAAGCAGGTCAAGAGGAAATGAAAAAAGAAACAACGTGACTAATAGAAAAGAAAAGTGTATAAGATACTTTTTTCTATAGTGGCGGCCGCAAATAGATGGGATTTCTAAGCTAGCACCTGCCATCTCGCCGCTTAATTGAGAAAACTCTGCCCAAAAATTACAGGATAAACTTAAGGTCTATTCGGTGCGTTGGAGCTGCGCTTCGGCGAGATGTTTTTAAAAGATAACAGCAGGGTTCAGTTAAGATTTCGCCAGCAGAAGCCAAAGAAACACTCCACGAGCTCGTATAGATGCTGAAAGGCTGTTTCATCTCGCCTTTTCCGATTGCTCTTCAGAAACAAGTAAAATCCGGTCTCTGTAGTACTTCATTGATAGCATCCGGGATCCTGAAATACAGAAAGCTCTAAGAATGGCGGATGTCAAAAGAGCGCTTTAGTGTTCGATATAAAATTTCGGGCAGCCCAGCAAACAACTCGTACAGATTCTCACCCAATAAAAGCTGCTCATGTCCAGGAGCCAGTGCGTCAAATTACTGCTCTTCTAGATGGTTATCCAAGCACGTCAATGCGTTGACGCGGAACAGGGGTGGCAAAAGAAACTATTCTAAGGTGCTGGAACTGCGCTGCTGAAGGCCGCATACGAAGTAACTGCAGAACGCGCGAAGGTACGGAAAATAATACCATTCCCAAGAAAGACACAGGAAACAAATCAGTGGCCATCTCGCTGGCCGGAGTTTGCCAGATAATGAAAAGCCCCATTTTAAAGCGCTTCAGGATTTCTGCAATAAGTGGCAACAGTAACTGACTCTTCATCATGGGACATGTCAATGGAGTTCCTTGTAATATGACGATCGATATAAGAGCAAACGTTATCATCATCCGAAAAGATCTGGCTCAACAACTGGAGGGTAAATTCATCTGGACGCCGCCCTGCGTTGCACTTCACACTGTGTCTGGGGATAAAATCGAAATCGATGGAAAATTAAACGTTAACATCACGTTAAGAAGTGCCGCTTATAGTCAAACAGCATGCGTAGAAAATATTACGGATTCTTGCATCCTCGGATTATACTTTCTTTGGAAATACAATTTTTTTCTTGCACTTCAAAAATAACGAACTGCATTCTGCCTCTGAAGACATAACCCTATTCCGATTTAATGATGAAGGGGTTAAATCTTCCCCCACACACACCCACAAATTATAAGACAAGACGATATCACAGTACGAGGAAGAACAGACGTTTTACTTCCTGGATCCAAAGACGAAAATAGGAATTCCCGGTATAGTATAATGGAATATCCTAAGATTTGTAAAAACCCAAAAGGAGTAATATTTGTCTCAGCACTCGTCCACCTATCGAGGATCGTTATCCATGTGAGAGTTACGAATGTAACTGATAAGGTCAAAGTTATTGGGAAAGGTAAAGTATTTGCAGCATGTACTCCAGTGACATGCGTTAAACGAAACAGTTACTCTTCAGAATCTATGCCTTCGGTCAGCTTAACATCAGGGTTGTTGAAGAATAACTAAAGAATAAAGAGAGACATGATGCAGAATGTGTGATTTAAAAATTTCAAGGTGTTCCCTCCCGCTCATCTTCTGACATAGGCCGAATCAATTTGAAACAACATAGATTTGATGCATAGGATAATCCACAAATCAAGTAACATCAAAGGTATCTGCCAGGGTCTAAACATAGAGAGGTAGTAAACTTTCTAAAAGACAAGCAGGAAAGCAACATTACTGAGCCATCAGCAAGTCCATGGGCCTCTCTTATCGTCCTGGTCAGAAAAAAAAGACGGCTTAATTAGATTTTCCGTTGACTATCGCCTGTTGAACGAGGTTAAGAAGAAACATAGCTGCCCTCTTCCTGGAATTCTTTATATTCTGCACACTTTTTCTGAAATCTGGTGGTTTTTGAAGCTTCATTCAAAGACTGGATATTAGAAGGCAGAGATACAAACTGATGATCGCAAAAAGACGGCATTTACTACCGAACAAGGAATTTGGCAATTGAAGGTGATGCCGTTTGGATTATGCAATGCACCACTAACGGTGTAACCGTGGAGACCGTGTTGAGAGGCCTTTCCTTTGAAGCTTGTCTGATGTAACACGATAACATCATGATCTTTGGGTAAAGTTTTGACGAGCATTTAGAAAATCTTAGAAAATTGCTTCAGAAACTGAAAGAAGTTAATCTAAATTTAAATCCCGCCTAATGTAAACTGTTCAGACAGGAAGTGATTTACTTCTGGTATGTCATGTCTGCCGAAGTTGTGTGTACGGATATAGAAAACGTTGGCAGTTAAAGACTGCTGACGACCCAATAATGCCCATCAGTTGAGATCTTTTCTGGGGCTTTGTATCTACTAGAGGAGATTTAACGACGATGAGCGACTTTTCTTCTAACCCAAAACCCATTCATAAACTGACAGAGAGCATGCAGAAGCTCTTGTGGACAAAATAATGTAAGGATTTATTTACAAGCTGATAGAGGCTTTAACATCTGCAACAGTCTTGAGGTATCCTCAGTTTGACAGACTATCTATTCTTGACACAGATGCAAACAATGAGAGTGTCAGTGTTGTTTTATCCCAAGAAATAAACGGTCAAAAATGTGTCGTCGCATACTAGAGCAAATGTCTGTCTAAACTAGAAAGAAATTACTGTGTTACCAGAAGAGTTGTTCGCCATAGTTGAAGAAGTAGAAAGGTTCCATCATTATCTCTACGGCAGAAAATTTTTGCTCCGCGCAGATCATGCATCGTTCAACTGGCTGGTAAACTTACTCATTTAACACCAGCTGAGTTGCTCTACCGCCTATTATATGACTATTAGTATTTGTACTAAATTGGTGGAGCATTCTATTATCGCTAAGCCTAGCTAAAAATCTCTATAGAATATTAAAAATTTGCAGCGGAACTTCTAAAGTTACTTCGGAAGAGGGTATTTGTCACCTGTAGTTATTAAAGAGACTTTGTCAAGACTTTAACTGTGCTGAATGATTTTTTGGATTGCCTTTTGATTTTCGCAGTTCGTTGCCAGGTAGTCTATGAGAGTTTTAAGTTTGTTTCGTAGTAGCTTACTATTTTTAATTTGTTTCAGCCTTACCTGGGCATTTTCAGCTGTGTACGGCCGGAAATGTAGGTCTTCGGTGATTTCACACTCAAACATATAGCGATCGACGGTACCTGTTGAGCCGCATATCCATGAGTTTGTGTGGTGCAATCCGAAGAGAAACAGATAGGCCGCAAAAGGGCCATGCGCTTTCAGGAAATATATCATTGCTCTGCCTGTAATGGTTAATTCCCTTGAGGGTACTGGGAGAAAGTTAAATTTCCTCCTGCCTGTTAGCTCGTATGTCCAGTTAGTTTTCCATAGGGACATGAGGTCCTGTTCCAGTATTGATTTAAGATGTGATAATGAAATTGACAGAGATGGCTGGGGCAAGCTGTCCATTTCAAGTATACTGAATGTCGAATAGCCAGGTGGATGCAGAGTCTTCAGGAATATGACATAACTATTGGTCACCGGAAGGTATCTTCACATGGAAACGCCGCTGGCCTCTCTAAAAGACCCTACCCAGAAGGCTCCCGATATTGGTCCAGGGTCGAAGCGAAACGCTAGGTGCTTAATCCGATCATATGTCAAGTTATGAATTCCACAGCGTCTGATCCAGACCCATGGAGTGACGAAATCAGGAAAGACCAGCTGGAAAACCGCGATATTAAACGCTAATTCATTTAATGGAATCATCTTGCAGGACATTTTGATCTACAGTCCTAAGGCAAAACAATACCATGCTGTCTGAGACTAATTCTATATTCGAAACAATGTTTTGTACCGGGAGTTCGAATCGGATGATTGGTAGGCATCCCAGCTGATACTTCCAAGATCTCGCATCCTGGACTTCCTTAAAGAATTACTTAGCTACCCAACAGGAAGTCACTTCGAAATAATGAAAACTTTGCATAGAGTTCGAGAGTGCTTCTCCTGGATTAATGCAAGGGATCACGTGCAAAAGTGGTGCCAATCTTGCATGCCTGTGCGGGTCGAAAAGGACAGAAGAAGCGCAGCCGAGGGAAGCTGAGATGTAAAAATGTAGGAGCGCCTTTTGAACGTATACCTTTGACATCTCTGGACCTCTGCCACAAACTGCTGATGGCAACAAATATATCCTCGTTCTTATTGATTACTTTATCATGTAACCCGAAGCATATCTTATTCCTAATCAGGAGGCTTTCACGACAGCAGGGGTAATGATACAGCGTTGGATTTCCAGGTTCGGAGTGCTCTTCAGTTAAATCCAATTAAGAAAGAAACTTTACATTGGCTGTAATTAAAGAACTTTGCAAGTTATTCGGCATTGACAAAACCCAAACGACATCTTTACATCCCCAATCAGGTGGCTTGGTAGAGATGTTTAATCGAACAATCCTTAATAACCTCTCGTTAGTGGTTCCTAGAAACCAATAGGACTGGGAAAAGAAGTTACTTCTATGTTTACTGGTTTATCACAGTCCTGTCCATGAGACTACCGGCTGTTCCCCATCCCAGATGCTCTTCGGTCGTGACCTTTGTCTGCCCTGTGATCTTCTGTTTGGTCGCCCTCCAAATACGCCTTCATCGCCGGAGGAGTTCATCCAAGATCTCCAGGCCCGGTTTGAAGTTTTGCACATGAACAAGTCAACTGCTCGGTGACGGAGAAGATGAAAACCCGATACGATATGAGAGCTACAGGACATCGATTCAATGAAGGTGACAAGCTGTGGTTGCGTAATCTGATTCGACGGAAAGGACTGTGTCCTAAACTACAGTCACTTTAGGATGGTCCCTACACAGTCCTAAACAGACTGAACGACGTCGTAGTTCTGAAGTCATCGACTTCTAAGCCTAGAGTCGTTCATTACGACAAGCTAGCTCCTTACTTTGGCTATAGTATAGTCCCCGTAGAGTATATAATATAAACAGTACACTATGAGCACGGTCCTATTTATATGTAAATTTTAAATTTATACATGTATTTGTCGACTTCTTGCTCGGAAGCGGCACTCCTTGAGAAGGGGGCAGTGTTACGAATTTTGTACAGAGCTAGGTGATTTTAGTACAATTATACATGAAATTGTTGTATTTTTCTGTAATGTAACATGGAAAGCTAAGAGAAACTATGTTCTGCTGGAAAACTAAGAATACAGGGGCAAGTATTTTTAACATTGAGTAAATGGCTATCTCGCTAAGCTGGCAATGGTTTTAGCGATTAATTTTTTTCACAAAATTGGCGAGAAAACGCCAAAAGTTGCCTAAATTGGCGAAATTTTTGTCTGATCCCTGTATCACCATAATAGGTATTATAACTAAAAAAAATAATGCAACTGCAAAGGTATCCGGTCCTCATTTACGCTCCAGTAATTTTGAGGAGCAAAACGTACTAGAAATATCTCAACGGCCGGCTGCGAACTATGTAAGACTTGAGAGAACATCAGTTTCTTAATTGTTGTTAGTTGTTTAGTTTAGCCTAAGTTCAGAGTAGCGAGATATTTCAGTGTGAGCTTCCTCTTTAGATGAATTTTGCATTGCATTGTGTTTAAAGTTCTTAGAAGTTTGAAGTGTAACTGTTGACTGTACTCTGCAATACTCCGTACAACTGGACGTCTATTTTTGTTGAGAATTCCAGAATTGTAAAGCGTTTCTTTTGGTAAAATAAATTTTATTATATTATAATCAGTTCTGTGTGCATTCAATCTGTAACGAACCCGTAGACACGCAACATTATTTATAATAACGTTGATAAAAAGCCCTCAAATTCGAAAAAAGGATACACGGGTCTCATGATTATTTAAACAAAAGTATTTCATAGATTTTAATATATGAGTCGATTTCATTTTTATCAGAATTAAAGGAGAAAACATTTTCGAGTGAAAGAAATGTTAATCTGTAGAGAAATGTTAATATTAATTCCGAAATCTTTATATTGGTATTTTGTTCACCTTATCAAAATTTTATTGTATTTTACGTTCCGCAACACGAGGAATGACTGGATGATAAATTCAAACTGAAGCTTCTGTTTGCATTACAGTTGCCATTATGATCAGTAGAATGAATGAGATTTACTAGATTTCTGCAACGTATATTATAGCTTTCTGTCTAAGGAAGAAATGTTTTAGTTGAGAACGTTCTAAGCGAAACTGGCTCGCATTCATATTACGTAACGGAAAAATTATGAAATATCTCTTCACTGGGATTTGAACATAGGTCAAATTACCATTTTTCAGCGGTCTTATCTTTTCAACCGCCGGCAGGCTTTTAAAAGACTAGTGGAACATATAGAAACTAAATGATACACGAGCTGTAATTCTCACTTTCAAGATAAAAATCTGTCTCTATAAGATATTTATAACAAGTATTTAATGCTATAGTGATAATATTTAAAAGAATATCCGAATGAATTTTACGGTTCAAACAGTGTTTTTCCCCCACCCTATTTTTTGTTACATAATCCTCAAACTTCGGAAAATTATACCTAAATCAAACTAAATAGTTTAAAAAAGATGTTTAAAAAATGTTGCCTACATGCTTTTATTTAATCAAATATTGATGCAAAACACTTATACTCAATCAAATATTTGAACACATGACAGAGAATTTTGTTAAATCAGTTTCAGCTTTGAGAGCAGGAAATGTTTATTAATATAAAATGTATTTTTTTTATTTCGTCTCCATAAAGGAAATCAGTTTGTAAAATGTTTATTTTCGCTAATATTACCAAATTTTCTCAAACAATGCAAAATTGCAAATAACCTTAACGCTAAAAATGAAAGTGTTGCTAAAAATGAAAGTGCAAAGGGGCTTCATACCTTTACGTTTAAATCTGACAGCGATATGAAAGCATTAACTAGTTGACTTACAGCACTTTCCTATGCTATTTTTAAAAGATTTTCAGTAGATTTTAACAAACAGAATTTAAAATAAAAGTTAGCTATTTGCGCTATTAATGGATCAGTATTCAATAGAGTGCTTTTTATTAACGTTATATTGGCCCACTGAAACTGTTAATTACTGAGATATCTGCTTATTCTCCATGTAAATATGTAGAAGATTTTGCTTTTTATATATTAAAGCGTAATAAAACTTTTACTAAAGTATTCTTTTCTCCCCCTTCCTCTGCAGAGAATATATAAATGTTTATTTTTTTCCCGAATGGAAGGCACCAGCCGTTATAGGCATTGGCCGCTACTAAGACCGGAAGCGGTAGTCACTTTATTTACGGAGGCATCTAATAGGTAGACCACCGTTGCTTCGTATTGAAGGCACAGACAATCCGTGTTTTGTCCGTGATTCGAGCCCTGGTTCTTCGGCAGGGCACTCAGAATCACTAACCACTTTCCGTCTGGGCGGCGTACATAAGATGTAAATGGTAAAATTTCATATTTGCAAACATGTTCATCTTTGAGAACTGGAACTGCTGTTATAAAGATATGTGTCGAAGTTAAAATTTAAATTAAGATATTGTGAAAATGTTTTTAATTAGTCCAAAGGGGCTTTGTGCCTGAAGGACTACTGTTTTCATTTTGCGATTTTGCGTCGAATCACTCTGAATGTCCGTTTCACTTTTCAAATTGTTGACAAATTAAATAATGAAGAATCTGCATAAATGTATATAAGTTTCTCGCATTGTGATAAAACAACGGTACCGAGAGCCGTCAGTTTTGAATGACGTAATCCTACTGGGAATATGAACATCTGGAAGCCCAAATTTGAAATTTGGAATTTATTTTATTATCGATTTCATATTTTGTAAAACGTTAACGAATTTTTGATTAACAAACTCAATGATTTCAAAGCGAGTAATGGCAACGTTGTACAGAAAAAAAACATTTTTATCTCCAGCGCGTGATACTGTGTATCGGAAATTCTAAAGATATGCTCAATTTAAAATTATTTTGTGACATTGCTCTTGAACTCAATTTTTATGGTTTAAGTGCGAAGAACATTATATTTAATAAATAAAGGTAACACACAAAATGTTAAAAAAAAAGCCTCTTTGGACGTAATTTAAAATCTGAAACCTTTCAGATTTTCTTTTGTATATTAATTTGTAATTTGTATAAATTAATTTTAATGGAAAATACATTATATTATTAGTATTTAAAGAAATAAACCTGTAGATATCTTTTTTGAACATCCATTTTAAGAGAGATATAATCAAATTAAGTTTCATTTAATCATATCTTATTCATGTATGTAAAAGAATATTTTTTTGGAAAGAACTTCCATTCTCGAAGTTTTTAGATCAAGGACATGCTTTCTTGCGACTCCTTTGCGTGTGCACTATCTCTTCCTAGGTATACGTTACAGGATTCTTCAGAAACGCCCACAGGGGCCGTCAGCTAGTAGATAACACGTTATCTTACACTTTAATGGTGTAAATAGGATAGAATTATAGTGTTCAGCTGTCGTCTTTCACAGCTTTAAATTACCTATCGCTTTTCTAGATTTTCTGGGAAAGCAAATTATTTTTAGCCATTATAATGCCAAATTATTCATCCTTTTCTTCTAACGAAAATAAAATATGATGTTAAGTGACTGTTAAAAAGCAGGGGTGATTTAAGGGATATTTTTTCCTAACGTTTCAATGAATGAAATAAAGAAAACGCTAATATGTATACCTGATGCTAATATGAAATCTATACCAAATCACACTGAAGACATCATATCGCAGCTTAAGATTTTTTTATATTCATGTATTTAAAAAATGTTACAGATTGAAAAATACCGTATTGGTCGTATTATGAAATTATGCAATGCCTTCTTGAAAAAACACACATCCGCCTTACATACTCATCTTAACATTTAAAAAAATATATTAAAATTATTCATCATTTAATTACCACCCTTAACTGAATTTTAAAAAAGGTACTTTTCAGTTTACCCCAAAGTTTGATATTTAAGTAGTTTATTACCAATAACTATTTAAATATCCTATATTGAAGTGAATTCTGTGAAATAATTTCTGCATAACAAGGGTATATTATGAAATTACCATATCTTCTTTCTTATGAAATATCTTTAAAGCTACGTCAATTTATGTGTGTAATCTTATAGGCAGATCGAATTTAAAGAACAGAAATAATTAATTATTACCATAAACGTTTAATTATTCTTTTCTTGCAAAAACATGGCTCATTATAATCGGAATTTAAACCACTCAAACAAAAGCAAACAAACAAAAAAATAATAATCGAAATTAAGCAAAAGAAATTAGATCAGATTAAAATTAAATTTTGTGAAAAATCACAACAGTTGCTAGAAATCGCAATGAGGTTTGCTGAAACTTTTCTTTTATTCTTCTTTTTGTTATGTTTAAAAACTGAACATCTTAGAAAATTATGTTGCTGGAATTTCTCAAAGAATAAAGGCTTCGATTCAAACACATGGAATGCAACCAAAGGCAGTGCAAGTTTTCGCTGTCCCTCTGCAATTATACAAGGACAGCGGCATTCGGCAGTCACACAAAATGCAATCGATGCTGCAATGTCAGCTAACTTGCAAGTCACCTACAACGACTGTTCGCACATTTTCTAGACTATTTTGCTTTGCTATTAAAAAAAGATCAACTGCTTGGAAATATTTTTTAACTGCAACTATATTTTTGAAAGTATAAATTAATGTCTGCTTTATTTTATAGTTTTGTTTTCAGACAAATTGAAGAAGCAAGGGATGGAAGGCTATGTTTGGGCTCATTCCAAAGAAATTTATTCGTATCTAGTTATTGAAAAATGCTGTAAAAGCCATGATATTTTGATATGTAAAGCTACGATAGGTAATACTGTTAACAAGAAAAGGAAATAAAGTCAAAGTTTGGCTTCGAAGAGAAACATTATTCCAAACACATATGCAAGGGAAAAAAGGAGTTATTCGAATATATCAAAGGTAAAATTCTTAATGTTAAAAAAATTCCCTAAGTCAAAAGAGCACAATCGTTAAAATGCTCAGTGGCAGCTTTAAACAAAGTAAATAATGCCTAATTGAATCTAAAAAAAAAAGCGAAAAACATAATACATTGTCTTTCTCCCCGATATATCACCGAACGCAGAAAGCGCTGCAGAAATTTTTATGAGAAACATTTATCTGGACAGAAATGGAACAATATTGCCAAAACAGAAAATGTTGGATGTATTTAAATGACTACAATACAAGAAATCCATTTATTATCATCAAAGAGGAGAAAAAAATCTTAAAAATGGTTCAAAGAATCTAAAGAAAGGTTTTTAAAGTAATTTATGATTGTTTCTGGTTTTTCATATAACGGCAAATTAAAAAAAGCAAATGTGTACACCACATTACTCCCTTGTATGGAATATTAAATTTTACGCATTTTTTCTGCATTTCTTTTAAAATTACTGACTTCTACTTCATCGATAGCGCATAAACCATATTAAAATAAATGGACTCTTTAAAATTCACTATATTTATTTACCATAGCGACACACTGGCGCTAGGTTCCCTTAACAGCGGTACATCTCATTCATTTTATAACTTAGAATGCACAAAAATTATATCATTTGAAGAATTATCTAATCATTGCCACGTGTTCTATTCAAATACTACAATAAATCTACGATGTATAAAAGAAATTAAGCAAATAAAAAGAAAAGAAAGAAAACAGTTTTTCACAGACGCTTTGGCGCCGCTTACTTAATGCGCATGCGTTACTCGTAAACATTCTCCTTTGTCCGAGACAGACCGGCGACAAATTTGCTACTAATGCGAAACACTTATTATCTCGAATTTCATTAGAGATATATTTCTCATTCAATTGATTCAGTTCTTACTTCGCGGCAAAGCAAAAATGCATAAAAAGTTAAAATACTTTAAATTTATATATTTTCATTAAACATTCAAAGCTATAAAAAACATAAAACACAGAGTACAGTTAAAAGAATTAAAAAAACAATTTTTAAATTAAAATTACAGTTTCCACGCAAAAACAAGCAATTCAGCTAGCAGGCAAGAAGACAGATTTCTCGGTGCATAACACTAAAAGTTTCCTTTTGGTCCCACTCGGCAAAAAGACACTGAAGGTGAAGAAGAAAAAATTAATTCACTATTCTGCTAAGTTTCAAATGTAAACAAATATGGCTGCTATGGTAAAAAAAAATTAGGCTTAGCCACACTGAAACAGCTTTTAAATTTTTCATAATTCTACAAATATTGCATGGAGATTAACTAAAGGCATAAAAAACTTGACCGGAAGATAAGAACAACATAATTCAATCGTTTTTAAAGCAAAAATTGTACAATTTACCAACATATAAGATACGCCCAAAGGTGCATTTCTTAACGTTTTGTGTGTTACTTTTATGTATTAAATATCATGTTCTTCGCGCTTAAAGTATAAAATTCAGTTCAAGACCAATATAACAAAATAATTTTAAAATGAGCATATCTTTAGAATTTCCGATACACAGTCTCGCGCGCTGGAGGTCAAATTTTTTTCCCTCCCCCGGTACATTGTTGCCATTACTCGCTCTGAAAGTTTTATAAAGTATGAAATCCATGAAAAAACAAATTCCAAATTTGGGCTTCCAGATGTCCATATTCGGCTGGAAACGTTCGTTATTCAAAATTTGATGGCTCTAGGAACCGTTGTTTTATCACAATGCGAGAAAAGTACATACATTTATGCAGATTCATCATTATTTAATTTCTTTAAATGTAACACAGAACGATAATATTAGGAGGCAACTATTTGAAAGTAAACCGACATTTATAGTGAACCAACGAAAAATGCCGAAACGAAATTAATAGCCCTTGTGGATTAACGCCCTTTGGGCTAAAAACTGAGCTCACTGAGCCGAGTAACAGAGTTGTATATATATATACTTTTAATACGGCGATTGCAACCAAAAAGGGAGGTGCACAACTACATTTTATAGCAGTCCTATAAACAAAATATCAACGTTCTAAGACTACTACCAACGAAAAATGCCGAAACTAAATTAATAGCCCTTGTGGATTAACGCCCTTTGGGCTAAAAACTGAGCTCACTGAGCCGAGTAACAGAGTTGTATATATATATATATATATATACTTTTAATACGGCGATTGCAACCAAAAAGGGAGGTGCACAACTACATTTTATAGCAGTCCTATAAACAAAATATCAACGTTCTAAGACTACTCGTTTTTGAGTTATGTGAGATACGTACATACATACACGTACGTACGTACAGATGTTTCGAAAAACATCTCTTCTGAATCGATTTTAAATGAGTTTTGTATTTCGTTTGGGGAAAAAGAGTCCTTTATTCTGTCCTTACGTACAGATGTCACGCAAAAAACAGCGTTAATTGCATTCGATAGCATTCAAAATGGATATTTTCGTTGAAATATGGTACCTGGAATTTTTCGTCACTACAATACTTTCTTTACTTCGTATAAGAAAGTAAAAACGAGAGTGGACAGAAATGCTAAGATCAATACAATATGTTATCAGAAATATATTTATTACCCAATTTTTACCCACAGTGCCATCAATCAGTAGAATTGCATCAAGACAAAGCAAGTAGCCACACGACAAATTCCGCTCTTAATTTCCTGAAAAAACTGGAACAAGAAACAGGTATCAAGGTGATGCCCTTCACTTATATCTCTACTAATCACCTGATAATTACCTCACGAATTTTTGCGCTTTTGGAATTATAAAATGCTGATTGTCCAAACGTCGACTTACAACATTCCTTGGACTTTGGAAAGCTGTTGAAGGAGAACGGTATCAAATACCTGTTCCGATGCTACAAAAGGCTTTATTGGAAATTACGGTGTTGAAAGATACTGAAGAATAAGGTGTGTTGGGTGTACTGAGTTAACCATGAGGCCGATTGTTATCGGCCAGGAGGGTTGCACCTCACTCGCATATTACTGAAGAATAAGGGTTATCAAATATAATATTTAAAACACAAAAAGTTTAGGTAAAATATTTCTGTCAATACAATGAAAATCATTTAAAAGATGTGCGAACAGCCTCTGTATATTGCAGAACAAAAGCAAAAATAACTCGCCAAACCGACACTAGACGTTTGAATTTCAAACGGATAGGCTTGAAGTTATGTTGAGCTTATTTGTGACGCTGTAGGATTATAGTTGTCGTTTGCAGTGGAGTCAAAGCCACCGAAACTACACAATGGAGATACCAATTCATTTGCTTAAAAAGGATAAGGCTTAAAAGTATAAAAAAGGATAAAAGAAAGTTTTCGTAATGGCGGTACTGAGGTGAGATGTAGCGCAGTGCTATAATCAAAGGAAATACTGAGTTACAAGTGCTGAATCAGGTTATTGGACAGCATATGCGTGCTCTGTGGTGCTATTGGCAAAACATTTAGGCAGGTATATTAGAGAGTAATATTCTGTATTTTATTCCATACAATATGCTGCTTACATCATCGCCAGCAGATGACAATAGTGTCTCATGGTAGTTAAATTCCTAAGTTATTTACATACAGAGTAATAAGTGAATATGCGTTTGAAATCATCAAATGACGGCAAGCAGCCTAATTGATTAATCAAAGGAGAAAGGGTAATCAGTAATTCTGTTTTGTGGGCTAAAGGAAACGTGTTCTTTTTAAGTCTAACAGATTAGTGCGGTATTTAATACATATGACAGATGTTATGACAGTGCACCATACAAGGAAGCGGTGTCCTGAATTTTATAATAAAGGATTATGGCATTAAATGAACAAAGAAATGTAAAATCTTCACCATCAACCAATCATATCGATGACCTTGATTGAGAGAAAAAGGAAAACAGACGAATACCACTCGCTTATCTATAGAAACAAATAGCCTTTCATAAACCATAGTGGATCGTGATCAGAATGTTTTTTACCATAATCTTTATAGGAGGTGGATATCATTTTTGCCCTGTGAGTGAAACCGAGTAGATAATATGAAAGCAGCGTACTTTCCCTGTAGCCAAAAAAATTTAAAACACAGGTACAAAAGACGGAAACATGATGGCAGCAATATTTTGGAACATTTGCTTTTTTTTTTTTTTTTTTTTTTTTTTTAAAAAAAAATTTTTTTTTTTTTTTTTTTTTAAGTATGCTTCTTGCGGTATAACAGTTAATGCAGCTTCCTATCTGTTAATCTGAAAAACTTTAAATAGGTCATTCGACGCAAAATTCCCGGTTTACTGTCGATAAGTTTTCTTTTATATGATAATGCAAGGCCACGGGCAGTTCAAGACATGGGAATCTTTTGCATTTTTGGTGCTCTGAAAACCTACAATGTCTTACTACCTGATCTTTGCATTACTACTATATTACGTGATTTCTTGATTTCGCAATTTCAAACTTTCATCTTTCCCAAATATATTTAGAAAGTATCTTCAAGAACTACATTTTCACGTGGATGACAAGGATATATAAGCCATCAGAGACTAGCTCCATTCTGAGGACGAATCATTCTACCACCAAGACTTATACTCGTTGATCTGCCGGTGCAATAAATGCTTCAACAATCAAAGCAATTACTTGGTAAAAAGTCTAATGTAGCCAGCATATGACTTCTCGCCAATTCCGTATTGTAAATAGCAACGAGTAATTTATAAATTACATTTGATCGTTTGTAAACAAGATCTGATTTGTTGTTCCAATAAACAGAATGATCTGCAACATGAAATTATGGATTATAATTTATTAACGCAATTGGGCATATGTAAAAACTGATTTTTCTAAATTCATATGAACATAATCAAATGTTTGCCCCTTTATTTTTGTAATTAAAAGTTATATTTTACCGGGAATTTGAGTAACATATAATTTATTTATGTTTTAATTAAAGAAAATTAAGTGTTTATAGTATATTTAAAATAATTATTTTAAACGAATACCATAATTCCGTTTTCTTTTATGTTATTTCTATTGTATCTAAAAATCTAAATCCAATTTTATCTGCACGTATATTCCATAGATATTTAAGTATCAGTAAATAATGTTATTTCAGCTACAGTAATATATTATGGTTTATATATGCAACAATATTGTTACGGATTTCGTATTTATTTAGCTATTTATTTAGAATTGTAATTAAAATTGTTTTATTTTCCCTTGCAACGCAGATGAGTTTGAAAAGAAAGCTACGTCGGAAACGTAAAAGTGAAAGAGCGCGTGCATTTAATATTTAATAAATAAATATCTCGTAATTGCTGTTGCCATCCAGAAAAATCGAGAAAATAGATTTCACCAGAATGTTCTCGTGAATAATTAAAAAGTTTATAAAAGCCGAATTAAAACACCTCAGCCCAGCTGCTGTTGTTTTAAGCGAACTGTATGCTTACTTAATGCTGTTATTGATTGTAGGAAATCCGCTGTGAGATAGAATTAGTTTCTCTGTTTTGAACTGAGTTCTGTTAAACGTTTGATATACTGTGATATTGTACGAATATCTCTGAGGAAATATTTCAGCATTTTGTTTTATTTCTTGTGAAAAGAATAAATTTTATCAACTTTTTAACAACTTGCGCATTCAGTCCATAACGATATATAGATATTGCAGCAATATATATAACATATTGTACGCACGCAACAGTATGTTATATATATTGCTGCAAAGGTATTATGGACTAAAGTAAAATACCACTTCCGGTTGTTTAGTTTTTCACAAAATCCTATCAACTCTTTATATGAATGCAGAAAGCTTAAATTAAAAAAAATTTTGGAAGTTTAATATGAGAGTTATTGTGAGAGGAAAACATCGTAACATGCATACATGAGTGTAATACACATCAGTATAAAACTAGTGAAAAGTAACCCTAATTCGTGCTTACTCATTGAAAACACACTATCGAATTTTTTGGCCGCAGACATATACTCCTACTTATGTATATAGGTTGGCGGGAGGTAATAAGGTAAATATGCATCTTCATATATGCTATATTTTATTAAATTAAAATAAGAGAAGACTATTTTTTTAAATCCCCTCGTGTTTTTATATTATGTCTCATAGAAATAGAGAAGTGTCAAATCTCCTGGAGAATTAAAGATACCAAAAGGTCTTCATTCTTCTCGGATCTCAGGCCTAAACTCCCATGCTAGAAAATAGACAGTGCCTAATCCATGCTTTAAAAGAGGTATGAACAGCTTGCCCAAGAAATACTGAATTACTTCGCAGTTTTCATGGTGCTGCATCATGCTTCAAGGTCTTAGGTATACCTTTTATCCATTCATCACTTATGTCCAACTTCTCGATCAATTACACAGTCCAGTCACATTAATGTGACCATCTGTCAAAAGCCAGAATAACCACCTTTCGTAGAGCGGACTGCTGCGAGACGTGCAGGAAGAGAGTCACATAGGTCCCTGAAGGTGTTCTCTGGGATGTTGAGCCATGCCGACTCTAATGCCGTGGCCAGCTGCGCTAGATTACGCGGTTGAGGATCCATGGCGCGAACAACTCGATCGAGATGGTCCCACAGATGCTCGATTGTGTTTAAGTCAGATGAGTTTGCTGGCCAGGGGAGGACGGTAAACTCATCCTGGTGCTCTTCGAACCACGCACGTACACTGGCAGCTGTATGGCACCTCGCATTGTCCTGCTGGAAGATGCCATCATCCTGAGGAAAAACAATGCGCATGTAGGGGTGAACATGGTCCGCAAGGACAGATGCGTACTTGTATTGATCCATTGTGCCTTCCACAATGATCAGTGAACCTAGAGAATGCCAGGAAAACATTCCCCAGACCATAATGCTCCCGCCTCCAGCTTGGACCGTTCCGGCAATGGTTGCAGGGTGGTTCCTTTCAGAGGTTTCACGCCTTATACGCCAACGTCCATCTGTCCGATGGAGCATAAAACGCGATTCATCCGAAAACGCAACCTGTCGCCACTCAGTGGACGTCCAGCTGCTGTACTGGCGTGCAAATTCTAGCCTTCGCCGTCGATGAACAGCAGTCAGCATAGGTGCACGAACCAGGCGTCTGCTTCGGAGGCCCAGACGCAGCAATGTTCGCTGAATAGTACTTTGGGAGACACTTTTGGTAGCCCCTTGGTTCATTTTGGTGGTCAGTTGCTCAACGGTAGCCCGTCTATCTGCCCGAACGCATCTCCGCAACCGTCGTTCGCCTCTGTCATCTATGGCCCGTGGTGCACCACATTTGCCACGTCGCTGATTTTGGACAGTCCCATTTTGCCATGCACGGTACACTTTTACCACGGCGGCACGCGAACAGTTCACAAACTCAGCCGTTTCGGAAATGCTTCCACCCTTGGCCCGAAAGCCAATGATCATGCCCTTTTGGAAGTCGGATAAATCGCTTCGTTTCTGCATTACGCCAACGATTGAAATGTTTTCCGAAGCCCTCACACACCCTTTATATACGCTCAACTGCACTGTGCTGCCACCTGCCTTCTGTGATTGGTTATTTAACTCTGACATGGAAAGTACGTGGTGGTCACATTAATGTGACTGGACTGTGTATTTTGTAATGGACTTGTTGTCATTGCTTTGATTTGTCAATTCCAACAAATTGTTGGTTATTAGTATTTTATGTTAGGTATCGAGAAATAAGAAACTTGTATTTGTTTCTATTCGTGTATATTTTTCTCTATACATGCAAAAATGTTACTTATTCTTAAATTATAGAAATGCGTACAGTAACTTTGTTATAAAGAGTACTAGCAATTTTGGGTGGGGAGCTGATTCAAAATATCTGCATTTTTAAATACTATATAAAGTTTCAATTATATTATTTATCGCCAGGCTTTCTTTTTAAGTGTAACCTAACTTTCAATTTGCACGAATGAATTATGGCCTTAGAAATTTGGCTTTAAGTTACTAAAATTTTCCCCATTAAAAACCAATAAAATTCTTTTCATGCGATTGCTTTTAGTACACTATTGCCTTTTATGTATTTCCTCAGAAAACAAATTAAACGTGTTTGACTACCATTGAAATAATTCATCTGAACGATAATAGGTCTTAACAGCTTTAAATCAAAGAATAGGTAATTACCATGAGGCAACTACGTACATCCAGTTTAAAATGGTTTGCTATTGTTGCAGTCACACAGCAATTTTTTAACAAAATTAGTAATTTTATGTTTTTAGAAACAAAGCGAATCTTAAACACGGATATGTACCGCGATTTCTGAGATTGTCTGCACGCAAACGAATTCCTAATCTTTTTGTTTAGTAATCTTATTATGCAAAATATATGAATAAATATTTATATTAGTTTGCATGCAAAGTCTGATGACTTTCCTTTCCTTTCATAGGATGATGCTTTTGGAAGAAAGGAATAAACTAAAATATCGTTTTCTAATTTTCCACTCAAATTTACTTTACAATTTAACGTAAAATAATTTGAACAGCTAATGCAAAATAATTTGAAGATATAAAATGTTGCAAAAATACAACGTCAGTCAAATCCAAGGTTTTCATGTATCCCAAGGATACGTCAGTTTCATGTATCTCAAGTGTAATCCTTGGGATACATGAAAATCTTTGAAACATTTGCTATACAAAGACACATAACATTTATTACAAACAGTTTTGGTTTGACTACCACAGTATTTATATCTTTTAGTTTGTTCGTTGAGTTTTCCTCCATAATGTGATTTATGGGATCCTTTCTCGTTCCGCTTGAGGCTAAATTCTGAAAGAAAGTTGCCCGCAGACATAATCAGTATATGAAGATGAAAGCTGAACATTTTCAGAATATTTTTTCCTTGTTTTCAACACTCCTAGTGCAACATTTCTTTGAAAATCTAACAGAGAAACTTCGGATCTAAAGCAATCTTTCCGTGCAATTTATTTAACTGCATATATAAAATTCGTAAAAATAGGGCCGCCATTATTTCTTACTTTTTACTTGAACTCTACACACATCGCAATAAAATTGTCCAGAAGGTCTACACCATCCATACATTTGTTGTAATTTCCGATGAGTTTAGGTTATTTTATGCATGCAGATTTGTTTTCTTTTCTTGAGAACTCTTGGTCACTAAAGGTGGATAAATTGTATCATTCCTGCGATGCAACACTCTTCATTAAATGCGGTGTCATACGTTCCACTGTCATTTTTCATTTTGTTTAGGTATAATAGGACAGTTTCCCAATCTATACTGAAGAATTGCTCCAGCCACATGAACTTATTCAATTCCGACAACAACAAATGTGTCGTAAAAAAGTTGTTGAAATATATGTAATGATTTAAAGAAACTTTCACTATTCTTATTAGATCTGTTACAACATCTCTACATATTTTGCTTGAATGTCTACCAAAATAAAGCATAATTTGATCAGCTATAGAAAGATGTGCTGAAAAACAACCTCATATAGCATGAAATTGACATTTAAAATATCTAACCTTAGCCAATTTTCCGGTTTCTTCCAACCCTTCATAAATTATAATGCTTCATTCAACGTTAAAACCGTTTTTATTGTATATTCGTTATTTTGAAACAGTTGTTTTGTGACATCTGTAAAGATAATACTACTATCTATGAAAATCTGTGCATGCTTACAAAGACACTGTTTTAAACTGATGTTGCGTTTTCGCAACATTTTAGAAAATGCATATTTATCCCAACAAAAATAAAATAATAACCTTACTTTTTGACTTTATTATGCACTCCAGTATTTCTAGAAGACTAGCGTGTCTTCATAAAATAATTCGATTGGTTGTACTTCTTATGAGATATACTCACAATTAAGAGAAAAACCTTTAAACCTCTGACAAGAAATTATTAAAAAGATCATTTATTTTTTAAAAAAATTTAGTGTGAGAAAAACAGCTTTTTTGGCCCAGAAACAGTGAAGTTTTATCTACAGTATACAAAAAAAGGTTACAATAAAAAACATAATACAGAAAACAAAAAAAAGTGTTTGATTAATGTTGTGAAAGCGCACGGCCAATCGTTACTGAGGTTTAATACCATATACTCACTTGCAACATTCGCACATCTGTAATTAATTATGCATATTTATTTTCCCCAAGAAATATAAAATGCCTACATATTGTCCGTACTAACTTCTGTTAAGAAATTTCTTTCTGTGTAGAAAAACGTACTACAGGGAATTGCAGGAAAAAGAACCGATGAACTACGATCATATTGTGCATAGAATATATAATCTGTGAGAATTATCAATGTGCGGTAGCACTGTAGAAACATTAGGTATTTTTTTTTTTAAGAACAAGATGTAAAAAAGGAGCAATGCCCTCCCCGGGACTCGAACCACGGACCTCTCGAATACGTGCCTAATATGCTGAACACTACACCACGAAGGCATGCTAAGAAAGAGAGAGAAATATTTTATATAATCCCCCTTTTAAAGAGTGACTGGGGATTAGGGGACCCAATCCCCAAATCCTGGTGGTGGAGAATTATCATCTACCATCTTTTAGTTCGGGCGGCACTGTAGAGACGTTAGAGTATTTTAAGCACGAAACATGAAAAATGAGCAATGCCCTCGCCGGGACTCGAGGCGCGTATTCGAGACTGACCACTACACGAAGGCATGCTAAGAAGGCGGGAGAAATACCTTATAGCGTGTCTTGGCATTTTATTAAAAACATTAAAAAAGAAGATGAGGTAAATGCAATAGATGTATCTGAAGATGATTTACTGAATGTGTGTGGGCACATTGTTGCAATGAATGTGGTAGTTTACCTGAAGATGAGTGATCGAAAAACAAGATCTGCTGTCGTACGTATGATAAACATTATGTGTGTGTATGGCATTCTTAGATAGTCTATTTACAAATCATTGTTAATAAACTATTGCTGAACACATATACATTTTGCTACTTTTGGAGAAAACAACTCGAAGCTGGTTATTTATGGAAGTAGGGAATTTGTTGATGATGTTAGTTACTCATTTTAGCACGTTGATGCTTTTAGTTGGAGCATTTAGTTACGGTATTTTCCCTGTTAATTTTTTACTCACGTTTTGATTTTAAAAGTAATCATGGAATTTCTGTAGGAGAAATAGTGCAGTTTATTTAACTTAGAAACTGAATGACCCAATTAATCGTTTCACTGGAGATTTGGATTGAAAGTTTTGAATAAAATATAAGGAAATTAGACTAGCGTTCACTATATATTTTGTCTACTGAAAATTACTATCAATCCTTTAAAAATATTCGCTTAAACAGTTCACGAATTCCTTTAGGCTGTGAGGAAAATGAATGAAATAATCAATGGATTTCTCCCCATTCGCTCCGCCACTGCTAAGCTTAAGTTATTCCATGTTCATTGCTATGCTATTTATTTACTTTTTTGTCACTAAAACAAAGCATAGAAGTATTTAACTGAGGATCCAGTCTATAGAATTTCCCTGCTTTCTGGCTTGTACTGTTCAAATTAGAGACAGTAAAAATAAATTTGTTTCGTCTAGCTTCCTTTATACTTTGAGGTTTTCTTTCAAAGCAATGTTAATAGCGTTCTAACTCATTTATTTGACTATTCATGAACAAGGTTTTCTCATGGCTAATTTTTGTACCAGATAAAAATGTTACCGAACGTCACGGACTGTGTGGGAGAATCTTGGATTTTAGAACAAACAGTATCCTGCTTCAGGATAGATCTCAGGTTTTTTAAACAATCGCCAGATTTTCCCAAATACTAGTACACAGGTATTTTACTATTGTTGCTTCATGCAGCAATGAAGATACTTTTGTGGGATGAGAACATAAAAGTATGGTTCAACTGAAATAAAATTTCAGGAAGCTGTCCCGTTCATAAAATGAATAGTTTAATAAAGAATTTGTGGGCTTCAATTTTATCTGCGTTTAGAGCGCTTGGAAAAGCGGATGGAATATACTTAAAAAACACATTTGGTAAAAGGGGTGGAAATATCTAAAAAATTTCATATGGATAACTTCAAAATTGAAAATCATGCGAGACAGCTTAGCTTTCGTAAAAGAACAGATTACCGATTAAAAAAAATCGAATATTTTAAAGATAAAGTGTTAGCCTGTAACAAATTATTCAAATATTATAAATTAAAAGTTCAAGTCCATCATTGACTGAAAGGATAAGATAATTGACTTATCTCGAGTTTGGCTTTTAACGAATATAAAATATTTGGTTGCATGAAATTTTCGTAATTTTCCTCATAAGTAATGTCAATATGAGCCTGTTTCTCTTTGTACGTTCTCTACGATGGGATTTCTACTAAGGCAGATAATTAAACTTTCCCATGTTTTACCGTAATTAATTAAGAAGCCAATTAAACAATGGTCTTGGGGCGAAATGAATCAAGACATCTCTCATTTTCAACAAGGTAGTGTAGCAAAATTTACTTGGATAAAAAATAGCACGTATTTAATTAATAATTAATAAAAAGTGTAAAATCTATGATAATCGCGAAATGTGGGATAAATATTAGGTAAACCTGCTTAGAATACATAATTTTCAAATTCATCTTTTTTTTTTATTATTTTTTGCAATGAAATTTTGATGAAAAAAGAATTATGATAAAGTTTTAAATAATAATAATACGC